>VDFB02000015.1:312350060-312483642 GCA_007258455.2 Sequoia sempervirens
GTCATTTAAATTAAAAGTCACGTTAAAATGTTATATTTTAATGTTGACCCTTGGCTTAGACTTAATGACTTAATGTTGTTTTAAAAAGGTGGTCATTGAGGGTCGCGCCCTCATTAAAAGAATATTTTAATATTCCCTAAGTCAAAGCAAGATTATGATAGGCGCATATTTCAAAGTTGAATATTTAAATGAAATATTAAATCAAGAGCTTGAAGGCAAAAGTACGCCCATCATTGAGGAGAGAGGATTTTGACCTAAAATCAGATTCTAGGGTTTCGTGAAGTCAAGCGAAGATTATAAAAAGGAGTCTTGTGCATCATTTTGGTCATCTTGGAAAATACACCGTTATGCTGCCGGATTGATTCTGGATTGCTTCGAGGGATGAAGACCTCCTAGTATGGGCATCTCTTCTCGTTTGTAAGACAACGACTAGTGATGATTATTAGTCTAGTATTGTGTTATTGGAATTAGTGCATTGTAAGTTGCAAGTTAAGACTTTAGTTTTCTGTTTTCTGCATTTTAAGCCATATTCAAGATTGTAGGTTTGCACAGTAGATCAGCCTTTTCAATTGTAATTCAAAAAAGACTAAAAATTTGGTTATGGGTATTGTCTCTTTCCCTCCATATTAGATAGGCGCCAATGTTTGCCAATTTTCAGAATTTATAGTGCAGATTCTGATTTTTAAGAGAAAGTCGCCTCTCTCAGCAGAGCCGTACCATCTCAGTTGTCTTGGGGTTCGTGCAAATAAATAAAGTCTTCATTTTGATCTGGTTTTGTATGTCTAGTTTGATCGCCACCTTCATCCTTGGGTTTTGCATTTAGTGTGAGGTTAATTCAGTGTGTTTGGAAAGAGTTCTGAGCATTTCGAGATATATCTGTGTTGCTGGTTATTCAATGAAAGTGCAGGATCTGATTACACAGTTTGAAGAAAGCAGCCAAGTCTACATTGAACGGTGAAGAGAACTCTACAATAGCGTGGTGGAGAATTCCTTGGAAATTGGCCAAGCTAGGAACGAGGTTGGATCTGTTTAACAACCTCTTCATTTGAGTTTCTTTTATCAGCAAAATGGATTCTTTACTATTGTTGCAAAACACTCATATATATATTGAATTGTATTGATAGCAAGTTATCCTCTTTAAAATTGTACGCTGACAGTAGTACTGACAGCCCTCTAGATTCTTGCTTATCCACTTTGTAATAGTTGTTACTCTCGGCATTTGATATTGTGTCTAATTTAACTCCGCCCTATGGTAGCTACTCTCCATTCTGGATGAGCAAGCACATTCTGGGTGTTGAGTAGTTCTCAGCTTCAGCATTTCTTTTCAAGCTTTTCTTTCTGTAATTATTCCGTCATATGGTTGCCCCTCACTCCGCATTGGATTGAGTAGCACATACTTGACGTTGAGTTCCTTTCTGCAATTAGAATAGAAGATCCCCTGACCAATGCTCACCATCATCGGTGCCATTCTGGTTAGAGTTGCTTTCTTGCACGTTTTGGTTTTCTCATCTAACCTTAACGGGTGCACTGCTTTGTAATGTTGTTAATGGTAAATTGAAAAAACGAAAAAATTTAGCTCTTGTGATATTCCATTATCATAGTCATATCTTGTTGGCTTTTAGATGTTCCTAGCCCTACACCTAGTCTTGCACTTCTGTACAGTAATTTGGCAACATTTTTGGGATCACTGTACAAGTTGTACGGCCACCTATAAGTTGACTGATTATATAATGATCTATTGTTGCTGTTTCATGCCCTACTTTGTTGTTATCTCTTGTCATAACTTGCTTTGGATTTAATTGCTAATTATCAGTAATTGCTATTTGGTGGAATGCCAAGTTGGCGACTTGTTTTGATCTCGTAATTGTTGGTTTTGACATAAATTGCTGCTAACAATCAGATCTGGTATTGCCTCTTTGATTTGGAATTTATTGGGTTTATAATCTCTGAATATTCATTGAGTTTATTATTGATGATTAACGGTTTACCTGGCTGCCCAAATATATATGTTTATTTAATATTCTCAAAGTTTTAAATAATTACTAATTTCTATCATTTCTAGGACAGATATGAAGTTCTATTTAATTGATTTTAATTGTCAATCATTTAATGATAGATCTTGAACTTAATTTTGAAAATTTGTTGTTGATTACAATAAGCATAGGGTTTACATCATTTTACATTTCATTTCAGTTCTATATAATTGGAAAATACAAAAAACTAGCATACTCTCCTAGGGTTCTTGATTGGGGACATAACAAAAAAATAACCAACTGCATATAAAGGCTTATGAAATTGATGGTGCTAACATCAATCAATGATTTTCCATATGCAACAATATTTGACTTCAAGCCCACCATAGATGGGTCTAATGGTCTTATTGGACTTGTTCATGCCCTCATACAAATAGCTCATTGTAAGCTTCAACTCATTAGCAACACAAAGGAGGGCAATTAAAGGCTCTATGAATTATTAAAAAAAAATATAAAGAAATATATGGATTCAAGGAAAGAACATAAAGTTCAAAACAAATAAAAATTATCATAATACCAGCAAAATAAAGAGAAATGAAATAAGAACTTACATCTACAATCTCATTTGTTGGAAGCCAAAAATGTTGCTCATTGAAATCCTAGTAAACAATGTCAACTCTTGTAGTGGTCCTCAAATATGAAGATTGCGACCACTCACTAACAAACATGCACTTCAAAGCAACCTTTGACTGAAGAAAAGATTGCAGCATGATGAAATTTGTTGCAAAGTAGATTATATTAAGAGAAGCCAATTCCTCCTTTGTGTATTTCCTCATTAAGTCAAGGACCCAAGTATAGTTTATATGTATTTGCAAAAATTTCAACCATGATCTACAAATAGTTTGATTTACCAAAGTATTTGTATATTTGTATTTAAGCTTATCCAATCTTTATACTTGCATTGTTTAGTCTCTACTTTTAGATGAACAACATAAGTGTGTAATTGTAGGGTTTTCTTTCAGTCAAAAAGCATAAAAAACCTTTTGCCTAGCACTATAAGTGTGGGTCAGCCTTTTTCCCTAAGTGGATCCAAAAAGCAACATGTTTACTTTTATTCACAATGACGATGAAACACCTAAAAATTTCTTGTAAAGATTGTAAATAGTGAGTATATATTGTGAAAAATTAGGGTAGTTCTTATACACAGAATTCTCACTTCTCATTCAAAGAGTGGTTCTAATCATAGTTTACATACTCGGACTCAGAGAGTACTCGACAAGCCCAAATTTTTTGACTCGGGAAAAACTCGGCAAATACTTGCCAACTTAAAAAGTAGTGAAATTTCCTATAAAAACACCTTTTTTTTTGCAAAATTTAGTTACAACATACCTATACACACTGCATTGTGCACACATACATATCTATACACAAACACAGGATGCCAAGTTTGCATGCATATACACACATAGACATATCTATACACATACAATCACACAGTTTCTTGTTTCACTTATCAGTGTATCATGATATCATATTATCATCAATCATGTATGCAAATCAATATTAAGTTTAACTGTTTAACTATTAAGTATGCATATCGGTAATACAATAATACCATTAAAATCCGTGTATAACCATATACAAACTTAAACTATTCATTATGATAATGTTCATTAATGATTAAACCTGTCTACCTGGGACACGCCCCTATGCTTTTGGTCGTGTCGCACAAAACGGGACGATTAAACAGAAATGTCCCATGTCCTTTTTCTCCACACCAAGATCAGGACATTTTTCAAACTAGGACGGCTAGAGTACCCACATATTTAGCCGGGCCCTCATCCGCATCAGTATCATTATTACAATTGGCGTATTCACCAAAGACAAACGACGAAAAAAGGAAAGCTTTTATCATCAAAAGGCATGGGCGGCCTAATAAGGGACACCCCATGCCACTTAACCAATTTATGTCTTATATGTGGCCTAAAATGAGAAAAGCAACTAATTTTTACTTCTTGCCTTGTGAAGTGAAGGAGAGAACAGCAGTTTGAAAGGAGCTTAGGGCATCATTTCCAACATATTAGAGGTATGTTTTTCATCTTTGTTTTGTATTTAATTTTTTTAATTTTTGCAAGATTTTTTAAAGTTTTTCAGCACATAGGAAGGGAATTGTGGGTTTTTTTTTTAACTTGCAGCTCTTTGAAATAGAAACTTCATAAAAATTTAGAAAACAACCATGAGTAGCAATAGTGATAGTGAAAAGTGAGGATATTGAAATTCAAGTGCAAGAAAGAACTCAAACTCAAAGAACAAGAAATAGACCTAGAGGTAGTGCAACTACAAACATTGGGGGGTGTTTAGAGAGTGGGAGTGGAGTAGGGTTAGAAAGTTCAAACCCATTTGAATGTTCATCTGAAATCCTCAAAAAATGGGCAAAAGACCCATTTGACCCCAAAAAACCTCTACTACAATTTGCAACAAGAGTTGATAAAGACAAGAAAAAAAATTGGGGCGTAGTAGAGTATGAGAGTGTCATTTGTGCCACAAACAATATAGGGGTAGCTATACGAGAGTTTATTGCCATATTTTGTGGATTGGTGGTCAAGGGGTGAAAGGGTGTAAAAAAATAACCCAACAAGAAAAAATTGATGCAACTAGATTGCATATGGAGGGGGAGGCATTAAGTAAAGAGGTTTCAATTGAGAGTTTGCAACCTAGTACAGGAATGCCTACACCATCAGTGGATGTCGATTCAAATTATCAATATCATGTGGGGGAGGATTCTACTAGAGGAAAGAAAAGAAGTATGCATGTTGTTGATATGTTTAATGTTACAGTAAGAGATGGGGCTGATTCCTATATTGACAAGTTTTTAATGATAATGCTATACCATTTCGTGTCTCACGCTCACCATATTTTAAAGAAATGTGCAAAGATATTATAGTTGTTTGTCCCTCATATGTTCCACTTGGAGAAACTAAGCTACACACCACCCTTCTTGATAAAGAGTACTCCAAGGTGAGTATTTTGATGGAGGGTATGAGACAAACATGGTTGACAGATGGCTACTACATAATCATGGATGGGTGGACCGATATCAAACATCATCCACTCATCAATCTTATTGTCACTAGTACAACAGGCTCTTATTTTCTTAGAGCTATAGATTGTTCAGGAAAAAGGAAGGATGCAACCTTCCAATTTTAGATTTTGAGAGATGCTATAGAGGAGGTTGGACCCTCTAATGTTGTGCAGGTAGTGATCACATTTTTTATTTTGATTTTCTTTCTTTCTTATTTTTGATTTGGAATGTGAGGCATCATCTATAAATTATTAAATTGATATCTATACTTATTACTAATCTCATATCAACTTGATGATATTCCATTGCCACGTAGTGATTGATTTAGCCCATGTGTGTAAATTAGCTGGATTGATGGTGAAGAGTGCTTATAAGCACATTTTTTGGACCCCTTGTTGTGTGCATGCATTGAAAAATACCTTGAAGGAAATTGGGAAGATATATTGGGTGAAGACAGTGGTTGGAGGGGCTAGAGAGGTGCAAATATTCATTTGCAACCATCAGTCTTCACTTGCTTTGTTTAGAACATTTTTGAGGAAGGAATTCCTCAAGCCCGTGGAGACTAGATATGCTAGCTACTTCATTTTATTGGAGAGGATGATTGAGGTCCAAGATGCTCTACAATTAATGGTGGTCAATGTAGAGTGGGGTAGATGGCATGAGTCAAGCACAACGGAGGGAAAAATGGTGAAACAAAAAATCCTTGATGATGATTGGTCATCCATAATGAGGTAACAAAATTGGCATTACTGATTTTATTATTTATTTGAATTATTTCTTAATTTTATTATTATTGATTTTCATTTGTCATTTTATTATTTAATATTTATAGGCTAGCTGATTTTAATTTTTGTAACTTGTTTGCACTTGCAGATATGTATGCTCCTTCATCCAGTCTATTGTGCAAGTGATTAAATATGCTAATACTGACTCTCCTAGCCTTAGAGAGATTTATGAGACTTTTGATAGTATCCTTGGACAAGTCAAGAAAGCAATTTATAGCAGGGACCCTACTTTGGCATTTTATGAGGAGCATCTTAGGCCCATTATGACATGACAATGGGACATTATGAACACCCCGCTTCATATGGAAGCCTATGCTCTCAATCCTAAATGGTATGCACTAAGACCTAGGAGAGTGGATCCATCTCATTATGAAGAGGTGAAAGAAGGCTTCATGAAGGCCCTTACAAAAATGTATACTTCAGAGGAATCTATTGTACTTCACACACAGTGGCTTGCATTTTCCAATCTTTGTGGTCCAACCTTTGGTAAACCAGAGGCGAGGACATATAAAGCTACATTGGCTCAAACCGACCCTATTGGATGGTAGACGTGGCATGGGAAGGATGCACCTAAGTTGAGATTACTTTTCATTCGCCTTCTTTCACAAGTTGTCAGTTCCTCTGCTGTAGAGAGGAATTGGTCCACATATAGCTTCATCTAATTAGTCAAGAGGAGCTGACTTACCTCTAGACGATAAGAGAAGTTGGTGGCAGTACACAGTGCTTTGTGGCTAAAAGATCACCAAACTAGTTAGTATCGTCAGACTCTAGCCTTACATTGGGATGTTAATCCCGAAGATGCTATGCATATTGAGGAGGAGGATGCACATGAGGGATTGGTTGGGGTTCCATTGGTTGAGGCAGATCCTTCTATTGGCATGGACACTAACATTGACTTCGACTAGAGCTCTGATGGTGAGGGCGATGCTGATTTAGACCTACCTTATGCTGATTAGGGACCTTGGACAGCGATACATTTTCTTAGTTTTATGTTTATCATGTCATTTGATAGTTGAGACTTGGAGCCTTTGGGAATTTTGGTTATAATTATTAGACTTTTATATGATATGTATGCACATTGATAATGAAAAGCATTTTAATTTTGTTAATTTGTTTGTCGATTCTCATGTGAAATCTCAATTCAAGTCTAATGATATGTATTAAGCTTATACAATGCCTAGAATGAATTCTTTATCAATGTTATGCTATGAACATTTGAAATTTCTCTATATTTTTAAAAAATTCCCTATTTTTTTATTAGTCTTCCCCTAAAAAATGACCCAAAAGTACCCCTGTACTGAAAACTCATCCCACCGTACTAGGTACTCCCCATCCCTGAAACTCCATGGAGCATAGCTATAAGTATGTATTATATGATCCAACAAGGTAGGAAGCTTCCCAAATTGCCCAAATTGCCAAATGTCAAATGTTCAATAATGAGATCAGAAAAAGGAATTAATCTATAGGTTAGAGGAGTGTTAGTCATTGAATCTTGTGCTAAGGACTTCCACACCGTCCCATTGAAGCAAAGGACTAAAGGCTAGTGTAATGACCAACAAAGAATCTCCAACATTTAATATGCTCAGTTTCAAGATGATGTTGCTTCTCTTAGTCAATAGCTCCCATGATTGGCTAATATGGAAGAAAAATGAATCTAATCCATTAGACAAAGAATAAAAGGCCCCATATCAACAACCCATGAGATTTAATATTGTATCTGTCAGTCTAAAGCATCCAGAATAGTCATATCATCAAGATTGAATGTAAAATAAATAAAAAATAAATACTAGTCCCCTATGGCTCCTATGACATCATGACGACCACATGCCATCTCCCCAAGCACTACAAAAAGGGAATTAAGCTATTAGCTGGAGAAGACTCATCATTAGTAGAGCTAAAGGAGACAGCAAATCCATACTATCATATCAAAAGAAAAATCTCTAAATCTACAGCTTGTGAAGGCTTGGAGTGTCAGAAATGGTTGCCATCTTGAACTAGGGGCAACCATTGGATCAGAAGAATGGAAAGAACAAGTACCTTTTAAAAGAAAATACATGCCCATTATGATGTCGACATGAAAAATTCCATGCTCTCAAGCAATGGTTGAAAAGAGAATAGAGCTATCAATAATCAAATCTAGACCATTGGTCCATGTCACCAGTTGGGTTATGGAGGAAAAATAATTTCAAATTCAAAAAATGGCACAACCCACTAACCCTGCTCGCAAGGTTAATCCAATGGATGAAATAAATGAAGGGAACTATACAAGCAGTTTACTTTTCAAATTCCTCAAGTTTTCATTTAGCCTTCAAGGTTTAAGAGCAACCCAATGAAGAGAAAATGAGTTCAACAATCTATTGTCCTAATAGACTTTTAGGTCAAAAAAGAGAAGTTGAAGTTTGAAAAGAAGGGTTTCCTATAGAAGATGTCAAGATTATCATCATCAAATATTTAATAGAGTGGCCTATCTCAAATTCTTCAATCTTCTTATTCTTCTACTCAAACTTCTACTTATGTAGAAAATCTTAAGACTAAAGCCTCAATCCCCCTTGGTTATTATAATTAGGGATTTTATTCATGATGTGGTTGATACAATCTTTGATCCAAAGTTGATTAAAACCATTACATCTTTAATGGAGGATGCTTACAAGAGGCTCAATCTTAGAGATGATGAATCCTTTAGATTCATGATAAGGACCATTGCTTTATCCAAGTATATGGTCCTTGTAGTTCACTCTTGCCCTAAGTTGATTGCTACCTACATCAAGAATTATATTGTGAAAAATAAGAAAATTAAATGTAAAGTGGTAAAGTGAGAACCCAAACCATAAAATTCATTGTTTCTTTAGAGGTGATCTACAAATTATTGATCATCCATTTAGGCCAATACCACCTAAACCTAGAAAAGACTAATTCTTAGGATAGAATTGATGAGAAACTAGAGTTTGTTAACAAAGAACTTACTAGCCAAGACCAACAATTACTAGATTTTGCATTCCCTTCTATCATGCCCACAATATGTCATGAGCAAGACACCCCAAAATGTAACCATACAAAAATTAACATCAGAAAACTTCACAATGGTAAGGGCCATGTGTGCACGTGTTGTCACCACATACAACACAAAAAAATTAACACGTGCAAAAATTCCATGTTGGTGATGCACATGGAACATGAAAAGGATGAATGAGTGCATGTGGCATGTAACTCCAAAGCAACAAACCTTGGGAGGTGGAAGTCTCCTAAAAGGTAGGTGATTTCAATATGATCGGTGCCTTGGGGGAACAACATCCACCCCTTAGGGTTCCTTATGTGAAGCACTGATGGAATTCCTTCAAAGGATAATACCATCCTTAGCTTGTTTGAATTGTATATCCACACACATGAAGTAGAATTTAATCAATGGAACTCATGCTAAACGTAAGGTAACAATTTATTCACACAATAACCAAGAATATATTATCTTTGATAAGTTAAGTATTGTGTTTAAAACAATAAGTTAAATAATAAGGTTCTTGTTCAACTAACATTGTAGTAAAAAAGTTGAATTTGTATAAAAATATCTATGTAAGTAATATAATAATTATATAAATAATTCTATTTTCCTATAAATAAAATGATGTTCCATTTAAATGACACCTCCCTAATGGCTCATTACAATCTAAGTATATAAGTTCCTAACCTTTCCACAATACAACTTGCTTCTTGATCCAATTTATCCAATTACTTTGGCTTGTGAGTTTAATTGTAGCCAAGTGATCATGAAGAATCTCTCTTATGCTTAACAAGAAAGAGAGATTGAATCTAGTAGAGTACCTATGATTTGATAATTGAAATTGCATTTAGAGTGGAGGTTAGTGGATATGTTATTATATATAAGTAGTGCACTATTGCAATAATTATAAACCATTAATTGTAAATAATTTAAATTATTAATAGTCATTTTTGTACAAAAGCAATGAAGCGATACTAGATAATAGTACATTGTTATAAAAGTTGTGTTATTAATTATAGATAGCTTTTTGAGTAGTACTAATCATTTTGGCACAAAAATAATCAAGAGAGAGTAGATAGCGAATGTAACATTACCAAGCTTGTGAATCATTTTTTGCAAAGAAATAGTTATTCACACTCGATAAATTATTTTATTTCAAAATATTAAAAATAAACAATTTCTATTTTAGATATATTTTTAGTACATGTAATACCTGTGCATTTTGAAGAGTAGTATAATATATTATAGAGGGTTATTCTTAGTACCTAAATTGAAGTTATAAAATAGCTCTAAGTCAAAGTTAAAATTTATATTGTAATAAATAAATTAGCTAAATTAAGTAGATACTTAAATATCAAAATTTTAATAGGTCTCTTTAGATAGATGTATTTAAGATATCTATGTTAGTTATTATTTCTATTTTTGTTGGTTTGGTTGATTTGGGTTGTGTTCCACATGGAAATGGAAAAGACCTTGTTCAATCAATCAAGTCTCTTTATGAGAACTAATAAATGTCGTCATAATATGTATTTTCAATGTGTGAACTTCATTCATAATTTGAGTGTTAAATCTACACTTATCAAAGATTGGAAAATATGAACATATTAATCAATTTAAACAAATGAAATAAAGCATTCCTATGAGATACTTGAACATGCTAAATATGCCAACAAGGCAATAAGAAACCAAAGAAACTAAATGAAAGCATATAAAAGCATATTCAAACTCTATCCCATAGTGGGAGTGGTGCTCCTTTGATGGGAAAGAATGTCCTTTCCCACCCTCTTTTGATTAGCTCTTGACCCCTTGATGTGAAAATGACTTTGATGCATTTAAGATAATATGAAATCTAAGCTAAAATGTGATGAAAATGCAAGTGATTGAGCATTGAACTTAATATTGCAACAATGCTTCAAGTTGTGTATCCATTTCAAGTAGAAGAGGCTTGTACTTAGAGGAGTGAAGGGTTGAAAAATGAGTGAAATTGGTGAATGTGGAATTAAAAGGAGAGCCAATAGGAATGTGACACTTGTCACAAGGCTAATGGATGAAGGTGGAGAACATTTTGGGGAATGTGCATAGTTAAGAGGATGTAAGAGGATTGAATGCATATGGTTGAGAGTGTAAGAGAATGTGGGTGAGGATGTTAGAGAGATTAATGCCCTTGTAAGAGACAAGATGGCATGTAAGAGGGAGTAAATAACTTTGTAAGAAGTATTTATGGGTGTGTAAGAGGCTTTTGGAGGGAAATTGAATGAGGGGGTGGTTGGAAGGAATATTCATAGGAATATGCCATTGTGAAGATAAATAAGGTAATTAAATAATTAAAAAAAATGAATTTCATGTGCAACCTGGTTAGTTGACCATGGGTTGATTTAACTTTAAGGGAGTTAAAAGCTAGAGAAATGGATAATGATGATTAGGAGTTAATTAATTCAGGATTAATCAATTTGAAGGGATTAGGGGGTTTATGATATTTCATTTAAACAATTTGATTTATTCAATCAAATGAGAGGACTTTAGGGTTTTAATTAAATAAATTGATTTATTTAATTAAACATGATGAACATTAGTGAGCAAGAAGTGAATTAATCAAATAAACTTAATTACTTGATTAATAGTAGAAGTGATGTTAATTAATCAGAATTAGATGTATAATGTCAGTTAGGCCTATTTGAGTGTCTACACATACCACTTATCTAGTGTCCAAACTTGTAAAGTGCATGCTCAATGAGGCACAAGTGGGTGCTTCATACAAGATCTAACATCCATGCCTCTAATGCATAGAGGGCTTATGTTGTCATTATTTCTTACTTGCCAACTATCTAGCAAATTTTGTCATTTATTTCTTGCTTGTCATCTATCTAATCATGTTGACACTAATACAATAGGTGCTAGAAGAGGATACACCAAACTTTACATGATAGTTAAGTAGGAACTACAAAAAAATAGCACGAATTAAAGGTTTGAGGTAACCTATTGTACCAAAGAATTGTTCCTAATCATATACATCAAACCAATTGAGTAATTTATATATTGGTTGAGATTGATTTGCATAAGGCTATCCAGTTTAGCTTCATGCATGTGGAAAGTATCATGTACTTGGCTAGTCATGAAAACTTATCTACCATGATTGAAAAGCTTGAAGTGATTATTGTGTTGTTCATTGCTTTCTATCCTTGGTTGAGATTGAGTTGTACGGACCATTTAGTTTAGCTTGATGTGTGTAGAGAGTATCAAGCTTGTACCAATTTAATTTGTCATGAAATTTTATTTTTCATGATTGGCAAAGCTTGAATTGATTGTATTGTGTTCTTGTTTTTATGCAATATGTCCCCATGGTTGGGGTGATGTTAACCACATGGCTTAAGTTATTATATTTGTTCTTGTTTAATAGAGAGAGTGAGGAAAAACTATTTTTTAATAGCTTATTTATAGCACAAGGGGAGTATGGTGGTTGTTCTTGATGTGACCATAAACCTATTAAATATATATTTGATATGTTATACATCTTGTTCTTCACTATTCTTGGTACATTTATCATCCAAGTATTTATCATCAAGGAATCAACATGTGTGTTAATTTCTCCATTACAAATTATCTAACCTAATTACTTTAAAAATATATTTTCCTTTTCAACTCTAAAGTACATAGCATCTAAATGTCATTTATTAATTTCTTTTTTGTACGTTTAGTTATACTATACCCTTTTCCATCAAGGAATCATCATGTGTATGTTAATTTCACCATTACAAATTATCTTACTAACCTAATTACTTTAAAGATATATTTTCCTTTTCAACTCTAACGTGCATAGCATCTAAATGCCATTTATTAATTTATTTTTTGTACATTTAGGGGAGAGGACCCATAGTTGAGCATGTTTCAATAGTTGTGGTAGTAGTTGTTTATATAATGCCCAATAGTTGTGATAGTAGTTGTTTATATAATCTCCAATAGTTGTGACATGACTACCCTAGCTTAAACAAAATGTATTCCTTTGATCTAAAAAGCAACCAATCATGTGATGCCACATCAGCGCTCAACTACCCATGATGTAAATGCACAAGTATTGGCAGCACTTTTTTTTTTTTGGGCCTTTTTGGACACCTTGACAAAAAGCATGCTGATGTGGCATCATATTTGATGATGTAGCCCTGAAATGAAAGTTATCAGCAAGGGACTTGACAAGTAAGCTGCTGTAAAATTTTTGGAGTGATTTGAAATTTCCACATAAGATTTAGAGAAGCGCAAAGTTAGGGTGCACAACTATTAGGTCTTTTCCCCCTAGTTATGCTATACCCTTTGCCATAATTAGATTGAGAAAAATACATGCTTTTGCTTTTGAATTTAAATTTGTGCTTTCCCACTCAAGTGATCTCTTAACAAGTCACATTGTGTCAAGTTCTTGCTAATAATTTAAGGATTTAGAATGACTTCGTTGTAAGTTGATCAATATTGTGCAAGAAACTAAAATTGTATATGAATCATTACAATGGTCCTCTGTCAATTTATAGATCCCCAGTATCTGATACAAGAAAAATCTCAAAAAATTATTGGTAGAGTTAATAACCTGTATTTCAGGCTCTGAGGTGTAGACTAGACCGGTTGGGCAATTGAAAGATATGATAATTCTGGCACATTCTAAATCCAATTGACCTGTTATATACATTTGTGTACATTCTAAAGATTATTGAAAACTTGCCCTGTAATTGGAGCCACCTCTTAAGGCTGCCCCCAGGCGACTGGACTTACCAATTCCTCTGGGTTTTTTTTAAATACTTCAGAAAAACACATCAAATATGCAAATGAGATGGATGAATAGATCATCTCTGGCGCACTTGAAAAATGAAGGGATCAAAGAAAATGACGACCTGGAGCCTAAGAAATTTTAGGAAACAGAGTTACCCAACAAGAGATCAAGGGATCATATTGCCAGAGAACCATGAGTTTCATAGATGTGAAAAACCGAGACAGACACAGACACTTCTGATCAGACAACTCCAAGCAAAAAGAGTTGCCCTGTAACATTCTGCACAAAAATTCGTGGTCCGAAATCTTCAGAAAAACAAACAAGCAGAGACAAAAGGATTACAAGTCTGATGCACGATTCCAAAACCTTGCGCGCCTGTTATGTGGTGTTCCGGCATCCACCGACATTTTCAGATCTAAGGACACTGTTTCAACACATGGGCCTATTCTAATCTGATGTCTAAAGTTCTGATCTACGGCACTTATTTTACAGATTTGCAACAGCCCATGAACAAACCCAGAAAGTCGGATCACAACATTAGGAATTAGACCACATATTTAACTCAACCAAGGCACACCACAGTGGGGATAGATGCAGGACCTCTGTTTTTCTACCAAAAAACTACATTGATTGTTTTGGTAAACAGAATCGAGCGAAGGGAGCTCTGCATCGAGCGATTCTGGGAGGCAAATAACAGATCCGCCATTGAAACAGTCACATCCATGGAAAATAGAGATCGATCCCCAAAAATTCATTATTGAATGCATCCACAAGGCGATCAACCGTGAAAATCACTGAAAACTCCTGCTTAATGAAACCCACTAAGGAAATTACTCAGAACACAAGCAAACAGCCGAGATCAATGAAACGCACAAAGCGGGTCATACACGGAAATCAATCAATGTCGAAGCAAACCTACAATATCAACCATATAAACAACTCAAAACACAATAAACAGCCATGTTCAACAGAACTCACAAGGCAATCACTAACAACATTAGAGGGAAAAGAAAAAATCTTCAAACTAGAAAATAGGGTTGCTATTATTCAAGAAAAGATTCTAATTAATCTAATAGTATATTTCTTTCTTTCTTCATGGAACTCCAATATTAGGGTAAGGTCCCATCCAGTTGCTTAGCTTATTTTGGCAAGCAACTATTGCTCAACTTTTTAAGGAGTTATTTGTGACGCTGGTGGTCCCATGAATATTTGATTTTCTAATTATTTTTAAACAATTGTCTTAAATTTGTATCATAAAAATAATAATTTGTGCCCCTCTTTTTCTCCATAACCTATTTTTAATTCCTAAACAATCATTGCTCTACAAAATAGGGAAAATTTTCAAATTATATTTTTCTCAGCTATAGAGACATCGGAATTAGAAAACCTTATTTCTTGATTAATAAATAGAAACAGATAAAATTGAAAGCAATATAAATTTCAAAATTTTCCAATTTATAATTTTAAATTTTTTAATTTGGTAAAAATTATTTATTGTGATCAGTTTATGATAGGTTATTTATAATATATAAAAATAATTGTAATATGTTAATAACTTATTCTTTGATCTAAAAAAATTTAATTTTGGATTTTGGATCAATATATTAGAATTATTTATATTTAATGGATGTATTGTTTTTACTATTGACAAGAATTAATAATATTTAAAGGTCTTGCATTTCTAAAATTTATTGAAATTTAAAAAAACTTTATTAAACTGTAAAGAACTAACCTTTCTAAAAGAGAAGTTAAGAAAGTGAGGGTTTATTGAATCAACAAAAAATT
This sequence comes from Sequoia sempervirens, assembly GCA_007258455.2. Classification (NCBI taxonomy): domain Eukaryota; kingdom Viridiplantae; phylum Streptophyta; class Pinopsida; order Cupressales; family Cupressaceae; genus Sequoia; species Sequoia sempervirens. The sequence goes on from VDFB02000015.1 coordinate 312,365,434, forward strand.
CAATTAAACAAGGTGGAAGGAATAATAAATGAAGAATACAATTAGAAAAAAAAAACATGCAAAAAATAAATTCATGTTTAAGAATGAAAAACAAGAAGACTATTGAATACTTTCTTTATTGTGAATGTTGTGATCAATAGGGTAGTTACAAAGATGGAAATATTGTTGATGGGAAAGTTTCTAGGCCCTAGACCAAATATTGATGTTGTTAGAGCATGTACAACTATGAAATGACTCCTAAAAATCCAAATGAATGTCTCTATAATGGCCAAGCTCTTCTTTTTGTTTTCTTTCTCTTGTTAATAAGACATTGGAAGTGTAGACACTTTAAAATATCTTGAATGATACTACACACTTAAATATGATATATTAACATCATTTCCTCCTTAAACCCATCTTCTTTTCACTTGATTGATTAAATTAACCTAGTTAATTAATCAAATGCCTCATTTTCACCTTCTAATCTAATTGACCTAATTGAGTTAATTCACACCCTCTCACACTAACATTTCATCTTGTTTAGTTAAATAATACAAATTATTTAATCTAAGCCATAAGTCCTCTAATTTAATTAAATTACTTTAAACTATTTAATTAAATGTCATATTGCATTCCCCTTTTCATTAAAATCAATAAGTTAATTAATATCACTTTATTCTCCATCTTGCACATTCAAATTTAGTTTTAATTAACTAGATTGTTGGAGACGAAGATTTTGAAATCCTAATGCTCTCTAACACTTTTAGGGTTTTTCACCTAAAAGGAGATAGATGGGCCAAAATGGGCAATGTCTACATTTAATGCAAATATGGATGAAATGTGTCTAAATGTAATATCCTAAGTGCAATAAACTAATAAAATCTATTGATTATTGATGCAAAACTAATGAAATGCAAGATGTTGGAAAACATTGTGATATGCAAAAATACCTAGAAAATGAATGCAAACTGTAATAGAAATGAATGAAACTGAAGGTGTGCACCTGAGAACTTAATGGAGACTGGGAATGATGTCTAAAATGTTGCTTGTTGGCACCTTTACATTTTCAAATTTGAAGTGCCTATATTGAAAAAATTTCCTTTGCACACTCAGAAATGTACCTACAAAATTTGCCCAACTGACCTACTTTGGAGGGTCATATTTTAGTGCCTGATGATTTTAATGCCAAATCCCCTGATGGACATACTCATGTGACATAAGTGAACATGCATGTCAGTTTTCAGCTTCCCATGATGAGTTTTGACAGTGTCTTGAAAAGTGAAGTTGGAGGGTTCTAACACTATTTTGTTGTTTGCAAACTCTCTATCCTGTGAAGTGGCCTCCTGTTTGAAATGATATTTTGCAATTGGATGATTTTCATGTCAAAAGGATTGTTTCTCTCCATTCTCCCTACAATAATGTACTCCCTGGTCTGATTTCAAAGCCTCATAATTTGATTTACTATTTTTACCAGGCCAAAAGCAAATGTAGTTTGCTCTGTTTTTATGCCTGCATTTTCATAACTTTTCAAGGTGGTCAAGTTTGACCCTCAATATCTTTTGAAGAATGATGATTCAGGGAAAGCCCTCTTGCACATGTACTCAGTGTACCCAAATGACCTAGTGTGTCCAGTGGCAGTTCCCCAAAAGATGATTTGATAATTTTTCAAAGTAGCAACTTGGTGAACTTTAATCAATTCTAAACACCTATATAATTGCAGAAAAGTACGAGTAGGCTACTTTGACATTGAATATCTTTCACCCCGTATCTTGTTTTGTCGAGCTGTTTATTGCTCTCCATTCTTGGGTCAAATGTTTGCATGCTTGTAAACTTTCATGACTTGACAAGGTCATTTGACTAGTTTCCTAGGGCAATTCTAGAGCCCATTTGACTTGTTTGACTCACTATTCAAATATGCCAGAAAGCAAGTTTTAAAGGCAACCCGATTCATCTTTTCATTTCAGATGCATATGCAAGTAGCCTCCGATCAATTCAAAGTGAAACTTGTTTGAAAATAAAAATTTTTCGCCGGACCCACTTGGGGACCCGACATGCTTTGCAGAGTTGTGAATTTTTGAGTGTTGCATTGTGGAAATCACTTCAAATAAACCGATTTGAAGAGGGCAGCATATGGGAGGTGCACAATCATAACCGCCTTCAAAGGTTTGAATATAGAGTAAGGTCTATCTTTTATTCTAGTATGAGGTTTAAAAGATGAGCACAAGTGAAGTTTCATAAGACAACCTTTTAGAAGGTAACAGGGTAGTCACATGAAAATCCTATGTTAATATTCATGATAATTGTGCTATCAGACAAATGGTGATACTGAACAAGGGGCAACTTTGTCTCAGAGATGCAATAATTCTAAATAGGGTTACATTGACAAGTGAATGCATTTACAAATGAAGATGGTGTTTTATTTAAATTACCATGGGATGAAAGTCACAACAATATTTAAATCTTCCTAATCTATTTGAACAACTACATGATACTGAAAGAGTAAATAAATTATGTAGGCTAATTGTTTCATAGTTTCCTCTTTATGTGGATGCATATCTTCAATTTGAAAACCATGGCGCAGGCTCAAAATGAGATCTAATCAAATTTTCAATTGATGGGTAATACACAATAGGTTAAGGGTTGCATGGAGTAAATGAGGATGTGGAAGCTACAAGCAAAATTAACAAGTTCAAAGCAAGCTCAACAAGCTTTATTATATGAAAAGTCAACAGAGATGTTTTTCAAAGAAGAGCTTTTTGGGATGCATTTAAGGAGAATAAGAGTACATCAAAGGATTTATGTATGCAACACAACATGGAACTTAGAAAAAAGGCTACTCAAAACTTCGCTATGAGAGGATGGCATCACTTGAAGATGAAGGCCTGATAGCGCACCTTAAGAGGGATCGAGCACTACATTAAGATGACAAGAATTAGAAAGACCTCTTGTGGCATAGAAAAGGATGAGCAACAACCAGCATGCTAATTGAATGCAATTAAAGACTCATCAACCATTTTATTAGTTCTTGGGGCCAAGGAACTGTAAAAAGGATTGGCTCGGCTTGAAGCTAAAGAAGCAATTTTAAATCAACATGAAATGAATCAAATGTTGTTGTTAGAAGTAGGGCATTCATTTTAACTCAAAAAAGTATTGAAAATGTATCAAATTGTCCGAGGAAATGTGTTGATAGAAAGGGACGCCATCACCAGTTGAAAGGGCTCGATGAAATGTTTATGAAGTGCTGGAATCAAAATCAAAAATTTTTGAATGTTGTGAGCATGATAGCCACTATGCCAAGGAGCAATGATGATGTTGGAAAAGTGAACTTTTTATATAGCTGCTATTTTAGGGTTTCCAAATTGTGTGACTATGTGTTTCAGTGTTGATGAGCGATGCAAAACTCATCAAATGATTTTATGTATCTAGTAACATAGAAACATTCAAAGATACACAAAGTAAATTAGATGCAATCATTTTTTGTGGATATTTCACTTGAAAAGTGGAATTGTTTCACATCTTTTAAAATAAAGGAAGAATTCAAAGAAAACACCACAAGATTGAGAAGGTAGTGCATGGCTAGCATGATATAAAGAGTAAGTTTTATATATGCGCAGAAATTTGATAAGATTTCATTAGTACAAGGATGCACAATAAGCATTGAATGAATGAGATGCGAAGGATTCTCTGTTGAGTTTTCTGCACAAAGAGATGGAAGCATTTTGTAGTTTAAAGTTGTATACCTTGATATTTCTATCACTCTAAATGTGCAAAACAACTTAAAATGCAAGTGATAAAATACCAAAGACACCTCAAGATTAGCCAAAAGAGTGATAAACAATAAGGAAAATGGACTAAATAAAACACAAACGATTTCACCTTCCTTGCTGTTGATTTCTCCTTGATTGGCCCTTGCTTGGAATTGATTGTGTGCTCCTTAGATGATTGTTTGAATGTCTAAATGCAAGATTGTAGGTGCAAATGAGTAACAAAGATGGCTAAATGATGGCAAAAGGATTGAGAGTTCAAATGGACAGCATGTAGTTATCAAAATGCAAAGTGTTGGAAATGCCCTTGAGGAGGGGGTATTTATAGAGGATCTTGAATTCTCTAGAGAATTCAATGGTCAAGATGGATCCAACAAGGCCAAGATGAAGGGCTATAGTGGGTTGAGAACCCATAAGCCCTCACATCTTGACATGTGGAGGGTGAAATGGACAAGAGGATATGAGGTGGAGATGAGTTGTCAAGAAGGTACATGAGGTGGAAAATGACATGCACCTTGGGGAGTGAGGAGATTTCCACAAAAAGGGATTTCTTGTCCCCAAGTGGGAGTGAAAGGGACTTTTGAGGAATTTTGGAATTCCTCAAAAATCTACATGGAAAAAGGAAAGGTGGTTGGGGATATAAATGTGAATTAAAAATTCACATTCCTAGGAGGATCTACAGATAAAAAGTGGGCTCCAAAAGGGACTTGGTCACATGTGGAGATTGTGACAAGTCCAAGGTTGGTCACATGTGAAGATTAGACAAGTCCAAGGTTCTAGAACCTTGGAAGGATGGAATGTGAATTAAAATTCACATATAAAATAGGGGAATCTAGGAAGAATAAAAAGGAATTAAAAATTCCTTGGAGAATGATTAGGCTTAATTAATCAATAATTAGAAGATAAATGAGGATTAGAAGCCAACTTGCAAAAGTTGGAGGATGTGACACATCCTAATCAAGGATTAGGCATGTGCACATCCCTAATGAAGAAATTAGGAAATGGATTAGGATTAGATGAAAATGACATGTGAGGAATTAAATAAATGTAATATTTATTTAATTTATTTGATGAAAAAGGATTAAGGAGGGTAAGGTATTTAATTATTAATTAAATACCTTAGGGATTTAGTAGAATTAAAGATATTAATTAAATAATAGTAATATTACTTAATTAACTCGGATAAGAGGATGTTTAGATGAAAAGTGATAAATTTGGATAAATTAAATGTCCAAATTTGGATGTCTACAAAAGCAAAAGAGATACCAAAAAAATTGCACGAAGTAAGTGTACGGAAGGTTGCTTAATGGAGTCACTTGCAAAGCAGATGAACTGGGGCGAATAGAGGTGTTGACCAACAACAACAAATAGAGAAAGGGTGACGTGGATGAATTTTCACCCCAACCCATTAGCCTAAGAGAGGTTAAGATAACATCAGCATGAGCCCTTGGGAGAGTGGGAATTGGAGGAAAAATAATTACAAGCAACATTTTTTAATGTTTAAAATATTTTTATTTGGCTAGACAAAATGTTTGCTCGTAAGCCCTAATGGAATTATGTTTCCGTCACCAAACAATAGTGGGAGAACGGGCATTGGAGCAATGACTTGGTGGGCTTGATAATTTTTTAAAGTTTTCTTTAACTTTTAAAAGAATGTTTGTCGAGTATGATGTTTTAAAAGCTCTCATTTTAAAATGTAAAATTTTAAACTGCAAAGTGAAAACAAACGACACAAGATAAAATATTTTTCCCATGAAAAGTATGAAGGTATGGGTAAAACATTTTTTAAAGCCTGATGAAGTAAAGTTAATAACTGGGAAATTTTTTTAAAAGATGTAATATGCAAAAGTAAATGGGCACGAGAAATAATTATGTAAAGTCAATAATATATTCACTATGTGAATGTATTTTCTAGAGAAGATATTTTACAGAGAGAACCAGTTTTCATGTAGTAGGGTGAAAACTGGAAGAGGAGATAAAATCTTTTGTGCAAACAAAGAATATTTTTTCAATAGGAGAATAAAGAGGAATGATGATTCTTCAAGGAAGGACTATTTTTCTATTGAAGAGTAGTAGGTGCATGAAGTGTGAATCATAGTACAAAATAGGGATTTCTCTTTAGGCGGTGGGCAATTATTCATCAACGAAGCTGAGTGTGCCAAGTGTCTTCTTCTGATGAGCATTTAGGGTTTTCTTTCTCCTTAAGTGCAATTTTTTGATTCGTTGTAAGAGTTAGCTATTCTAGAATTGTTCACAGTGAACATTGTAATATAGAACATTTCAAAGTTAAGTCTTAGGTTTTGAGTTTTTGTCAATATGTATGTAATTTTGATAGCAATACTGGCATAATAATACTGAATGGTGAAGATTCTGAACCATTTTCTCTCCTATGTACTGGTTTGATAAACTATGAATAACATAACCAAGAGCTATTTTATTTGTCTCCATTGAATTCCAGTGGATGTTTAGTTTTATTCTTGCTTATCCATTTAATGAATGTATGTAAATGCTTGAGTGAAGCTATTGTTTTATGTTAGGTTGAGTGCTAGGATTCTAATAAGAAGTTGTGGTTGAGATGTTATGTTGAAATACTATAGTACAATATCTTCAAAACTCAGATTATGTTGTGTATTAAATTGTTATTAGGTTGCACAGGTGTTGAGGTTGACTCCATTCCAATGGATGAAGCACTAATCTAAGTGTGTTATTCTTGTTTCATTTTGTGGTTAATTCAATAGTTGATTACAAATATTAATCAATTTACCTATCAATCTTAGTTTTTTTTTTGTGTTAAGCTCATTTTATTATATCTCTCATGTTTGAATCAAACGCTACCATGAAGGTCAACCAAACCTTTAAGCTACTGCATCTTTCAAACAATTGAAGGAGAAACATCTGTTTATAGTGTGTTTGATACTTTGGCACACAAGTATCTATAAATATACTGTTGGGATTACCCTCCCTAGTTTAACAGAGCTAGAAGTGTAGAATATTTCAGTCTCTTTGACTGAATCTTGTTCATTGGCCAAATCCACCTTTGAGTCTGAATATGAGAAAGTGGCTATTCTCTAGGACTCATTGCATATATTGATTTGGGCACCAATATATTGGTGACTCTGCTAGGGACATCAAAGTAATATCCATTTGGAAAGAGTTAAAAAGAAAGAATGACTGGTTCAGAAGTTGAAGAAGTTCTAGATCTGCAAATTGATTTGTAGGAGCCCCAAATTCAAAATACTATGAAGTGACTCTGCTGGAAGAACTCAAAAGATTTATTTTCATTGACGAAGATGTCCTTGCTTCAAAGGTTTTCCTCTTGTTGAAGAGGTGGTGACTCTACTCTACAATTTATACACATGAAGGGTTGTTGTTTGTTATTACTTGAAATTCCTATATTCAAAGTTGCAGCAACTGGAGGTGTGAAGGTACATAGTTCTATGCATACTTTCATTTTCTAAACCTGTCATATTGAATGCAATTGTTGTTCCATTTAAAGTGTTTTTCTAAGTATTCACAATTTTCTAGTATGGATGGTTAGAATGAATTTGTATATCCCAAGGATTTCTATCCACTTGCATTATCATATGTTTCAGTCCTAGGCTACCACCATATTAGCAATTACCCTAGTGATTCTTCATATTGTTATGGTTATGATTATGCAAAAAAACCAAATTTTCATACATCTATGGATTACCAAAGGGAAATAACCATGCCATTAGAAACCTTAATGCATATTATCAAGAAGCTTCAGAAGTTTGATAATCATCAAATAGTTGACACCACAAAGTACATGAACCCAAGTGTGAACAAGCCTAGGTTTAGCTGGGAATAAAAGGCTATGTTTGAGAAGAGAATTAAAGATAACAAAAGGCACCTGATGGCTATACAAGCCTAGTTAAGAGTTAATCATACTAGATCTACTAGCCAAATTGCTCCACCTTTTGTCAATTCTTTTGATCCATTGTATGACCAATTAGACTTGTCATGGATTGATTATAAGGTTAAAAGTATGCCAGGTCGAGCCTATAAGAAGATGCCTAGATTTAATGGATACAATGTGTGTGAAGGAGATGCACATGTCAAAAAAATTTCTAGCTTCATGGTGAAGAATTTATTTGGAGATCAGGATATGTGGATGAGATGTTTTGTCAAATCTCTTGAAGCTAAAGCTATGGGTTGGTACTTAAGTTTCTCTGAGAAGTCCTTTTCTTGTTGGGATAAACTAATGGATGCTTATATAAAAGAATTTGCAAAATAACCTTCTGACCTTGTCACAAGATTAAAGCAGATTAAAAAACAAGATGAATAGTCAAGCATTGCTTTCAGTCACAGATTTGTTATTGCTCTTTCACTAATCCCTGAAAGTTTCAAACCTAGTACCTCATATTGCATTCATATGTATTTTGAAGCTTTTGAGGAGGGATATAGTGTACTATTAAAGGATTTTAGAATATTGAGTGTGCAGATGGCTTACACACGTTTAGATAATATGGAAAAAATGAGGAATGAATATGTGCAAAATTTGATGTCATTAATTGTGGCTAAACATGTTGATCAAATTAACAACTGTGTGAAATCAAATGATCAAATATCTTTAGTTTAAAATACAGACAAGTGCATACTTGAGAAGGAACAAGTTAACAGTGATGCAATGTCTACCATTGATGCTCATGATAATGAATATGTTTGTCTCTATCCCAAGAAGATGTAAATGACTAACTCAATGATGATACCCAGTCCAATGTTGAAATGAAGAAAGATGTGGATTGTTGTCATGACAACCCAGAAGTAAGCAAGAATGAACAAATGGATAGCCTGTCCTCTATGACAGATTGTGACCATGCTTTTGACAAGGTTGTTAGCGATTCAATTTCCTATGATTGGGAAAACCTAGTTTATCATTAGCCCATTGAGTTTTTAGATTTTGATGATGGTGATATCATAGTATATCCTAATTTACAACTTGGTAATGCATGCAGTTATAGTGGAAAACAAAAAGAGGAAGTGGTTGAAAGAATGGATCAAAACAATGATCTGTTAAGTAGTGAAAATTTTTCATATCTGTTAACTACTGAATACCAAAAATATACACATGTGAGCAACCCTTAGTTGTTGTGTGTTGCCCATAATGATTTTGATAGTGATGAAAATATTTACTATGCAAGATATGATGCATGTGTATCTGATCTTCCTTCTAGTTGTAAACTAGTTGGTTGGCATGATGGTAATGTGGATAAAGACAAACAACCATTTGATTTTAATGATGCATTGTATGATGAATATGAAAGTGTGTAGGCTGATGAAAGTTTACAATTTTTTTTTAATGAGTTAGGAACAACAGATAACCATGAGGTTTGCATATCTAATGAGCCAAGTCTTGAAAATATTAATGCAGATTTGGATAAGTGTCTATCTTCCAACTTTGATGATCCTAGTTATGAGTTTTTTCATGTAGTTGTGGAGGTTGTTTTCAAAGAGAAATTAGATTATCTTTGTAAACCATAATTGTGCACTTTTGAAAAAGCTTTATATGTTGAAGATGTTGATATGTTATGTTCAAAGGATATCAAAGTGAATAATCTTAAGGATAGGTTAGAGATTCTTGTCAATTCTCTACACCAACATTATGTGGCACAGTTACAGTGTGTCCCAATGCATGAGTGTATCTCATTACATACACTTGGAGATAGTTTGCATGATGTACACAATCTTTTTATTCATTCTCATGATTTTTTCACCTTTGACATGCAAACTAATAATCAGATTGAGCCTGATGGTACCAGCCATATTGCAGAATATGAGTGTTGTTATTTTTGACTGGATGAAGTTTTAATAAAGTGTGACAATATGCAAAACATTGAAGAAGGTTATTTTCTGCTTGACAATGATTTACATGATAAAAATCATAGGTTGTTGCCACATGATAATCGGTATTTTAAGGATATGCCTGATTTTCAGATGCTTGATAATTGTAAATTTGTTGATAATGTTGTATATAATGGGTTGTTGGGAGATACCAACATTTTTAATCAGACATATTGCAGTGATATTTTTCAGATTGGTTTCAGTGAAATGTGATGAGAACTTTGTCTATGATAGAGGTAAGAAGAGAGAATTTTTTTTGGTGGCCTTGGGCCATCAGATATGGTTTCACTTGTCAAACCAGAGCAGTGGGGGGCAAAGATGACCTTTTGACTCTGTCACCCAATGAAGTAGGCACCTGGTATGCTTCTCCAGAGGATCTGAATTCTTGTTATGCCCACAAGGGGCATACATCCCTAGTTGGAGCCACTGTTGGCACCTTCAAATTTTCAAATTTGAAGTGCCCATATTGAAAAATTTGCCTCTACGCACTTAAAAGTGCACCTGCAAAATTTTCCCAACTGACCTACTTTGGAGGGTCATATTTTAGTGCCTGATGATTTTTATGCCAAACCCACTGATGGACATACTTATGTGAAATAAGTGAACATGCATGCTAGTTTTTAGCTTCCCATGATGAGTTTTGACAGTGTTTTTAAAAGTGAAGCTGGAGCATTTTGACACTATTTTACTATTTGCAAACTCTTTGTCCTACAAAGTGGCCTCCTATTTGAATTGATATTTTGCAACTGGATGATTGTCATTCCAGATTGTTTCTCTCCATTGTCCCTACAATAAAGTACTCCCTGGTCTGATTTCAAAGCCTCATGATCTGATTTTCTATTTTTACCAGGCCAAAAGCAAATGCAGTTTGCTCTATTTTTACACTTGCATTTTTAGAACTTTTCAAGGTGGTCAAGTTTGACCCTCAATATATTTTGAAGAATGATGATTCAGGTAAAGCTCTCTTCTACACGTACTCAATGTACCCAAATGAACTAGTGTGTCCAGTGGCAGTTCCCTTAAAGATGATTTGATATTTTTTCAAAGTAGCAACTTGGTGAGCTTTAATCAGTTCTAAATAGGTACAGTTGTAGAAAATTCTAAGTAGGGTACTTTGAAACTGAACATCTTTCACCTCGTATCTTTTTTTCTTGAGCCATTTGTTGCAATCCATTCTTGGGTCAAATTTTTGCATGCTTGTAAATTTTCATGACTTGACGAGGTCATTTAACTAGTTTCCCAAGGCAATTCCAAAGCCTATTTGACTTGTTTGACTCACTGTTCAAATATGCCAGAAAACAAGTTTTAAAGGAAACCCAGTTCATCTTTTCATTTTAGATGCATATGCAAGTAGCCTTAGATCAATTCAAAGTGAAACTTGTTTGAAAATGACTTTTTTTTTAGCCAGGCCCACTTGGGGATCCAACATGCTTTGTAGAGTTGTGAATTTTTGAGTGTTGCATTGTGGCAATAACTTCAAATAATTTGATTTGAAGAGGTCAACATATGGGGGGTGCACAATTATAATTGCCTTCAAAGGTTTGAATACAAAGTAAGGTCTATCTTTTATTCTACTATGAGGTTTAAAAGATGAGCACAAGTGAAGTTTCATAAGACAATCTTTTAGAAGGTAATGGGGCAGTTAGATGACAATCTTATGTTAATATTCATGATAATTGTGCTACCAAATGAATGGTGATACTGAATAGGGGACAACTTTTTCTCAGAGATGCAATAATTATAAACAGGGTTACATTGATAAGTGAATGCATTTACAAATGAAGATGGTGTTTTATTTAAATTACCATAGGATGAAAGTCACAACACTATTTAAATCTTGCTAATCTGTTTAAACAACTACATGATACTAAAAGAGTAAATCAATTATATAGGCTAATTGTTTCACAGTTTCCTCTTTATGTGGATGCATATCTTCAATTTGCAAACCATGGCTTAGGCTCAAAATGAGATCCAATCAAATTTTAAATTGATGGGGAATACATAGTAGGTTAAGGGCCGCATCAAGTAAATGAGGATGTGGAAGCTACAAGAAAAATTAACAAGTTCAAAGTAGGATGAACAAGCTTTATTATATGAAAAGTCAACAGAGATGGTTTTCAAAGAAGAGGTTCTTGGGACACATTTAAGGAGGATAAGAGTACATAAAAGGATTTATGTATGCATCAAAACATGGAACTTAGAACAAATGCTACTCAAAACTTCGCTATGAGAGGATGGCATCACTTGAAGATGAAGGCCTGACAGTGCACCTTAAGAGGGAACGATCACTACATTAAGATGACAAGAATTGCAAAGACCTCCTGTGGCATAAAAAAGGATGAGTAGCAACCAACGTGCTAATTGAATGCAGTTAAAGACTTATCAACCATTTTATGAGTGCTTAGCGGCAGGGAACTGCAAAACAAAGGATTGGCTTGGCTTGAAGCTAAAGAAGCAATTTTAAATCAACATGAAATGAATCAAATGTTGCTGTCAGAAGAAGGGCATTCACTTTAACTGAAAAAAGCATTGAAAATGTATCAAATTGTCTGAGGTAATGTGCTGACAGAAAGGGATGCCATCACCAATTAAAAGGGCTCAATGAAATGTTTATGAAGTGCTGGAATCAAAATCAGAAAATTTTGAATGCTGTGAGCATGATAGACACTACACCAAGGAGCCATGATGATGCTAGAAAAATGAACTTTTTATATAGCTACTATTTTAGGGTTTCCAAATTATGTGGTGTTGTGTTTTATTGTTGATGAGTGATGCAAAACTCATCAAATTATTTTATGTATATGGTAACATAGAAACATTCAAAGATACACAAAGCAAATTAGATGCAATCATTTTTTGTGGATATTTCACTTGAAAAGTGGAATTATTTCACATCTTTTGAAATGAAGGAAGAATTCAAAGAAAACGCCACAAGATTGAGAAGATAGTGTGTGGCTAGCATGATATAAAGAGTAAGTTTTATATATGTGTTAAAATTTGATAAGATTTCCTTAGTACAAGGATGCACATCAAGCCTTGAATTTCTAGCTTAATTATTGAATGAATGAGGTGTGAGGGATTCTCTATTGAGTTTTCTGCAAAAAAGAGATGGAGATATTTTGCAGTTTAAAGAAAAAGAGATACCAATGAAATTGCACGAAGTAAGTGTACGCAGGGTTGTTTAATGGAGGAACTTGCAGAACATATGAACTAGGGCAAATAGAGGTGTTGAAAAACAACAAAAAACAAAGAAATGGCAATGTGGATGAATTTTCACCCTAGCATGTTAGCCCGAGAGAGGTTAAGATAACGTCAACATGAGCCCTCAGGAGAGTGGGCATTGGAGAGGAAATGATTGCAAGCAACATTTTTTAATGTTTAAATCTTTCTTTTTGGCTGGAAAGAATGGTTGCCTGTAAGCCCGAATGGAATTGTGCGACCATCACCAAAGAATAGCGGGAGAACGAGCATTAGAGCAATGACTTGGTGGGCACGGTAATTTTTTAAAGTTTTCTTTAACTTTAAAAAAAAATTCTGCCGAGTATGATGTTTTAAAAGCCATCATTTTAAAATGTAAAATTTTAAATTACAAAGTGAAATCAAATGGCACAAGATAAAATATTTTTCCCATGAAAATTATGAAGGTACAAGTAAAAAAATTCTTAAGTCCTGATGAAGTAAAGTTAATAACTAGAAATTTTTTTTAAAAGATGTAATATGCAAAAAGTAAATGGGCACGAGAAATAATTTTGTACTAATGTCAATAATATATTCACTATGTGAATGTATTTTCTGGTGAAGAGCATTTTATAGAGAGAACCAATTTTCACACAACAGGGTGAAAATTGAAAGAGGAGATACAATCTTTTGCAAACAAAGAATATTTTTTCAATAGGAGAATAAAGAGGAATGATGATTCTTCAGGGAAGGAATATTTTTTTGTTGAAGAGCAGCAAGTGCATGAAGCGTGAATCATAGTACAAATTAGGGCTTTCTCTTTAGGCGGTGGGAAATTATTCATCAACGAGCCTGAATGTTCCAAGTGTCTTCTTCTGATGAGCATTTAGGGTTTTCTTTCTCCTTAAGTGCAACTTTCTTATTCATTATAAAAGTGAGTTGTTCTAGAATTGTTCACAGTGAACATTGTAATACCGAACATTTCAAAGTTAAGTCTTAGGTTTTAAGTTTTTGTCAATATGTATATAATTTTGATAGCAATATTGGCATAATAATACTGAATGGTGAAGATTTTGAATCATTTTCTCTCCTATGTACTGGTTTGATAAACTATGAATAACATAATCAAGAGTTATTTTATTTTTCTTCATTGAATTCTACTAAATGTTTAGTTTTATTTTTGCTTATTGATTCAATGAATATATGTAAATGCTTGAGTGAAGCTACTAGCTTATGTTAGGCCGAGTGCTAGGATTCTGATAAGAAGTTGTGGTTGATATGTTATGTTGAAATACTATATAATACAATATTTTCAAAGCTTAGATGATGTGTATTAAATTGTTATGAAGTTGCACAAGTATTGAGGTTGACTTCATCCCAATGGATGAAGCACTGATCTAACTGTGTTATTCTTGTTTCATTCTGGTGGTTAATTCAACAAATGATTACAAATCTTTATCAATTTACTTATCAGTCTTAGTTGGTTTGTGTGTTAAGCTCATTTTATTATATCGCTGAATGTTTGGATCAGACACTACCATGAAGGTTAGAAAAACCTTTAAGGTACTGTGTCTTTCAAACAATTGAAGGAGAAACATTTGTTTACAATGTGTTTTATATTTTGCCACACAAGTATCTATAAATATAAGTTGTTGGGATTACCCTCCCTATCAGTGTTATTAAATTTCCACAATCCATAATAATCTGAGAAGCATATTTCTGGATTAGATTGTGTAAGCTTTTTTAGATCAACGTTTCGGATCACACTCCGTGATCCATCATCAGGATAGAGAGCTCAAGGAGATGAAAGTAGTTTGTTGTAGACCCAATAGGTATAAAAAGAGGCAGAAAGATGAAGGAGGGAAAGATGGCCCAGGGCCCAAGTACCTGTTGGGTCTGCAACAAACTACTTTCATCTCCTTGAGCTCTCTATCCTGATGATGGATCACGGAGTGTGATCCGAAACGTTGATCTAAAAAAGCTTACACAATCTAATCCAGAAATATGCTTCTCAGATTACCCTCCCTAGTTTAATAGAGCCAGAGTGTAGAAGATTTTAGTCTTTTTGACTGAATCTTGTTTGTTTTCCAAATCCACCTTTGAGTCTGAATATAAGAAAGTGGATATTCTCTAAGACTCATTGCATCTATTGATTTTGGCACCAACATTGTTGATGTTGGAAATTTGGCCTACTGGGACTCATTCACTATTTTGGGCGAATTAGTCCCAGATCTAGGAAACTGTTCTAAAGCCTGTTTTAGACAAATGGGTATCCAAACTGTAGAAAACTATGTTCAAGCTTGGTAGTGGGACTCATTCACCATCAATGGCGAATCAATCCACTTTTGAATTTTTGAAACTCCAAAAGTGGAAATTGAAATCTCCAGTCTGCACTTCGGTTCTTGACAGGTGTCCGCCTCTGAAAGTCTGATTTTTGAGTTTGAAAGTTACTTTTGTTGATATTTGTCCTTATCCAACAAGGAGATTTCTTCAACAACTTTACAACTTGATCTTCAATGATTTCCAAGCCTTAATACCTAAATCTATAAACACACAAGGAGAGAAGGATAAAATATTGATTGTTAGGGCATGGGGGTTTGCCTTGGTCAAACCCCTTTTTAGGTAATTAAACCAAATGAAGAAAGAATGTAATGAAGCATGAAACAATGAAGTTAATACCTTGACATGATGATTTGATCTTTATTTTCTATAGCAAAAGATGAAGATTCTAGCCTTGAATGACTTGGAGTGATGAAACCCTAGCTTGCTTGACTTGAAGTGGAAGACAAATGATGAATGAGTTCTGAAAATGAGTTAAGAGATGTAAATTATGGTTTAGAGACTTATATTTATAGGAAATCCACCTTTTTTTCCCATTAATTGGATCCCTAAGGGTATATGCAGAAGCATCATGGCAAAAACAGGCCCTAAGTGGCAAAAATTCAGAAAAATCAGAGTTAGGCAACTTGACATAAAAATTTGAATAAGTTATCTCGTATTATTTCAAAAATACATATGAATAGAATTTGTAGAAAATTTCATGTAGTTTCTAAACTACTAGGTTTATTTTTTTTAAAAAATCTATTTGGTGAAAATTTGAGATTTCAATGCATGCAGTAGTACTTAAATTTTAGGGAAAAAATAAGAAGTAGGTGTTTGTCTGACCGCCTTAACCACAATAAAATGATAATATTTTTTTATAAGATTTAAGATATAAGTAGAGGACTCATATCTCGATTTGATGCATATTTTTTTGTAATTTTTTTTCAAGTAAATAATTAATTATGAATTTTTTATCACAACTTTTAAAAAATATAAAAAATCGTATGTCGACCACCTTAACTTAGTCAAAACTTCATGAAATTCATTTTTTTTAAAATCCTATAGTATGCAAAGCATAGAATGTGATTCATGTTTTAGATTCAAAAAATGTGACACCGTTTGAAAGATATAGATGTTTTTCAATCAGCCTATCAATCAGGACTTTATTCCTAATTCAAATAGAAAATGAATAATAATTATTTATTAAATTCAAAGTAAAACATAATTTAAATGGTGGAAAGCTCAAAATATCCTTTAAAAACCCTTTTGTTTCATCAATTTTGGGAAAAAAAAGTCATCAACCACATACCCTACACATACCCATCATATCACCACTTTTTGGCTCATCATGATCCTGCACATACCCTAAGGTCGACATGAAGGAAAATACAACTTAAAATCCAAAATTTCCCGCTTAAACACCAAAAATACTTCAAATGGGACTCATTCACCATCAAGGGAAAATGGGTCCCACCTGGATGGGATTGATTCACTATCAAGGGAAAATGGGTCCCATAGGGGCCATTCTATTAGCTAGAAGGTCGGGAGATAAGAAAATCAGGTTTCTAGATTGTTCTAGTCAGTTATTTGATCAAATTATGCCTCAGGATGCACAATATGGGGCAATAGGGACCTATTAATGATGATGCAAAGGTCAATTAGGGCTTCAAACACAAAATTTGATGTGAAAGTGTGATTAAATACACTGTACAACACCAAGATGAGGTCCACATAGCCTAGAAAGTCACAACATCAAATGTGAATGTGTAAGACACATTACAACACTAGATTAAAGTTAAGTTTCATTCAAAAGACTTCTAGATTAATGTGAAGATGCAATTAAATACATTTTATAATGTTGAATTGGGGAAAGGTGGGTTCATTAAGTCTAGAGAGACATGAAAGCCTTTTACAACACTTTACAACACCTTTACAAGACATTAATAAATGCATTTTATTTAGTTTGAAAGAGTTCAAGATCTAGTGTGGATGTGAAAAACACCTCACAACACCAAATCAAAGCATCATTAAGTCCATTTTATCATCAATTATTCCCATATCAAGCAAGAAAAAAGGGATACTTTTTTTGTGTCCATAGTTAGCCCCCACTCTAGTGAGAGGATGAACTTGCTTCAAACTCACACTAAAGTAAACATTCAAGAGGGGTCCTATCATACCAATGCAAATGAAAAAGGTTGAAAAAGATCAAAGGAGGTTGTACAAGCCCCCAAGATCCAAGAACTTAAGTCAAGCCAACATAAGGGAAAAAGGACGCGAATAAGGGTGAATGGTTTGCAGCAAAACAAGATACATGATCATTCAATGGTGAGAACTAGAAGGAAGAGAAAAGAAAAAAGGTTGATCAAGCTTCAACCACTTTTTTGAGCTCATTTTGGATTAGGTCTAGGTTGTTTGTTTTGGAAAAAGAAATGTGTACTCACTCTAGGGTGATGAAACTCATGGTTTTCCACTGGGTGAGAATGCCCAACTCACTCTGGGGCCACAAAACTTCTGGTTGTTCACGGGGTGAGAAATCCACAAGGTGGCTATGGGGAAAAGTCATGCCTCAGAATGGGCTTTTCCACTCAACCATACCAAAGTTATACCTCCTGATAACTTTAATAAGGTGCCACAAAGGAAAATGATTTTTGAGGTCTATGAGGTAAGCAAAACTTTGTATGCTTGACACTCATAGACAAACAGGATGGCACCACAGGCATACAAGTTGTATTATGAAAGGTGGCCATATAACAATTGTTTTAAATGTGAAAATAGTGTAAGGTGTGCTCAAAGGGATTTTGCTTAGTTCGTGCAAGGTCTCATCTTAGGGAACATTGTGCCTAATATTTCCAAGAGAGTATGTGTCAAAGAAGTATCATGCTCTTGGAGGGAATCAAGCCCAATGAATCCACCAAGAAGAGGATGCATCACAAGAAGAAAGAAATTTCACAATGAAATGTGAGTGGTGATGTATGCCCCCACTTTAAAGCGGTTGGGAACACTATGACTGTGAGCAACTACTTTAAAGTAGAAGAAGAAATGAGAGATTATTCGGAAAGCCCTATGCCAAGTCATATGTTTCTGATAAACTACATCATGAAAAGGGTAGTATGTCACATGAGAGCCAACTTAAGGCACATGTTGTCCACATCTCAAGCTTGATCTTATATGTTCATGAAAGGTTAACAATGAGTCAAAAGACACAATGACAGGTGACATACGAGCATAAGGCTGCCTAACACTTTGCCCCCACTTACTGTAGGACAAAGGTGAGCCAAAATGATTAATGAAATGCATGCGAGAGTGAAAATTAGTATCAATTAGAGGAATTAGGTGCTCCCATAGAAGGAAGAATACCAAACTCCTAGAAATTCTAGATTTTACTACTCAAATCCTTAAATTCATTAGTGGAATGACCATGAAATCTATGATAGGCAAAAAATGAAGTCTTGTAATATAATTTCTTGTGAGTTCATGGAGGAAGGGTGATCAAGTGATCTTGGAGAAGTCTTGAAAAGATACCCTCTTGATCAATGGGAGGAAGTGGTCATGTAGTTTGTGACAAGGAAACTTCTTTCTTAGATGTACAAGATGTCATACCTACACAAGACTATTGAGATTGTGAGATTTTGTTCTCTCCTTTATAGGAGGGTGTAAAATATAACACATTCAATTCATTAGTGTTTTGCGAGATGATAATGAAATTAAGCGAAGAGTTTGTTGTTTGTGTCATGGTTTGTAAAGGATGATTTTCAAGACCACTAGTGTCGATGAGTTCATGATGCTTTACAGTTAAAGTTGGCTTGGAAGAATGTTGTGTGAGATTGTTGATGTTGAGTGAAGGTTTGGTGATCTCTATCGAAGGATAATAACCAAGACCATGAGTTTTTTGTTGTGTGATAGGATCTATGGGGTTGTGGATACCTTTTTCATGAGAACCACATCCTTTTCCACTATATCCAAGTTGCTTCATAAGTTCATAACCTTTTCCATAAAGCTTTTGGATCGGGTTGTTGGTCGTTGTTGTGTTCATCAAAGGTTGTTGTGTAATTTGTTATGTTTTGGTCTAAAGTGGTTGAGGTGGATGCTTTCAAAGGGTCATCTAATTTTTTTTTTCCCCTATTTGAATCTTTGTTTATGATATTGTACTCGCCCATGAATGTTGGTGTGAAATATAAGGAACCCCAATCATCATCTAATAGCTTTGTGATTTGTTCAATATGTTGTTTGTCTTTTTGTTGGATGTGTTCCACTTGCATAGTTGGTGTTAATGTGTTTAAATGATGCACATTGTTTTTATCAATGTGTGCATGACTATTGGGATTGGGGTCAGCATCAAGGATGTGTATTGTGTTGTTGTAGATGTATTTCATTTTATGATGAAGAGTGGAAGGCACTGCATTCATTTCATGAGTCCATGGTCTACCTAGGAGGAGATTATATGAAAGTTCATGAGGCATAACATTAAATTTTTTATATAATGTGGCCACTCCAATTGTAATAGGAAAAATAATCATACCAAGCAATTGTTTTCCTACATTGTCAAAGCCTTTAATAGATAGAGAATTAGGTTGAATTTTTATGTATCCACACGAAGCCTATCTAAGAGTTTTACACTACACACATTAAGAGTGGAGCCATTGTCAACAAGCGTTTGCTTTATCTGTGTTTTATTGTATTGAGATATTATTTGGAAAGCTTCATTTTGTTTTTGCATAGCCAAAGTGGGGAGTTCCACCAAAACAATGTCAGCATTCAATCCTTGAATTATAGATGCTATGTCATTTGATTGTTCATTAGAGGGGATAGGAACTTGTTGTAAGGCTATTTGAAGTATAGTGTGATAGGTAGGTGAATTCTGAAGAAGGTCACAAAGGGAGATCTTTGTGGGAGTGCTCTTAAGTTGTTTAACATGATCATACTCCCTTAATCGAGGGGCACTAGGTAGTATAGAATTAGGAAAAGCTAAGGAGGTTGGGGTTGGTTGGGGTGGTGATAGATTGTTTCAAATGTTATATGTATGAGCAATGGTATTATGACTTGGTTGTTGTGGCACATTATTCTGAGGTGGGTAAAGGGTAAACTCAGGTTTAGGTGGAGGTGAAGGTTTATGTGATGGTGGGTAGAGAATGAGTTTAGGTTGGTTTTGAATTTGTTGTTTGTGTGAAGGGGGATAAAGGATTAGAGGGTTCTTAGGATGTCCCATAGGGTATGGATGAGGTCCATTAATCAAGGGAGATTGAATGGATGCTTGTGTATTCATAACCTCAACGGTCTTGGTTTGATGTATCTCTAATAAAGGAGAATCGATAATCACCTTTTGATCTAAGGAAGTCACATTATTATTGTTTCCATTTTCTAACACCATGATATTCGCCCTAGGAGGAGAGTTTTTAAGAGAACTACAAGCCAAATGTTCTTGACATTCAAAGGTTGGTTCTTGTAAAAGGACTTCATCCCAAGTAGGGGAATGATCAATGGTTGAATTTTTTTGTTGGATAAGTGTTTTCCTAGGTGAAGGGGGACAAGTAAGATTGTCATGGATTTTTTTTTCGAACAAAGTATCTTTGTCACAACTAGGAGAGATACTAAGAGAAGGAAAAATTTTAGAGTCATGATTATCCATGGTTATGTTATGTGTTGGAATTATGCCTCAATAAATACAGGCTGAAACCTCCATTGGAGCAAAGTCGGTATGACATCTATCATGTTTGGCTGACTAGCAGCTTTGATACATTCTGTTTTGAATAGGTTGCTATGATCGAGTTTTTGTCTTGCCGAATGCTTTCACTGTGGAGCTATCGCTGTAAAAAGGAGTGTTCGATATGACCTCTTAGCGCTCAGGAGATCTCTAGCCAACAGGCCATTCAATTGTAAATCGGGGAGACTCATAACGACTATGGGCTTCGGGATAACCTATGTTGGTTCGGTGAAAAGTCTTAATGAACAGTGGAGGTCACACCGACGGGGACACACTCGGGAGTCATCGATGTAACACTAACGTTTCATTATGAAGTCTGGGCGGTGAGCAAATGTCTCACCGACGGTGGCTCAAGTGTTGGCTATCGGGGTAACTCAAAGATCCCGGGAAGACGTCTCAGTGAATGTTGAAGGTCTCACCAATAGAAACACCTTTTGAAGTCTTCGGCGTATCTTGTGGTCTATCAGTAAGAAGTCTTATCGATGAACAAATGTCTCACCGAAGAAGGTTCAAATGTTGGTCATCAGTGTAACATGGTGGTTTTGGTAAGAAGTCCTAGCAACTTTGGTGAGTCTTGCTGATGATGAAGAGTCTTCAGAATAGCTAAGAGATCTCAGAGTAAAGTCTTAGCTAAGGGAAATGTCTTGGCGACTGTTGAAAGCTTTGGGGTGACAATAGAGGTTTCGGAGAAACCTCTCGGCGAAGGTGTTAAGTCTTACCGACTATTCTTTGGAGCTCGGTATGACAAATGACTTCGGTATAACCTTTGGTGACTCGCTATGATCTCCTGGTGAAAGCGATAGGTTTGGGTGACTACTTGGTGTTTTGGCGTAACACTGGAAGCTCGATAGAACATCTTGGCGACTACGGTAACTCTTGGCAATATCAATATGAAGGTTATGTGGCATCAGCAAGACACTGTTAGTGTCTCACCGAGATGCCAACACAATGCGAATTCTATTGACCATTTGACCGTCCTATGTGGAGTCTCGTGGACCAATAGGAGAAGTCAAATCTAAACAGTTGGAAGACAATCGGTTGTGATGGCTCTGTGAGGAAGTTTGACAGACAAAGTTTGACATGGATATACTTTGTGATTGCAGTTTTGATCGGTTGGTTGAATCGACAGATTGTTGAGTGATTGTATTAGTGGATGAATTCTATTCTGTGGACTGTAACGTGAAGGTTCCTGAAAAAAATTGTACATGGTGAATGCTGCTGTAAATAGACACCAGAAAGATAAGTCTGTCATTTGTATGTAATCTCCATTACTGTAATACAAAGTGATTTCTCTTGGTGTGGTGGGTTTTTCTCCCGTAAGGTTTTTCCCACGTATATCTGGTGTTCATGTGTGATTGTCAAATACTCTGTTTCTCTTATCTGTTTCATAGTGCATCTTAGTTGAATTGTAATTGAAAAATTTAAAAGTATATCTGCATTCTTTCCTGAGGTATTGACGTTAGGAGAATTGTTTCCGCATTTGATTTTCCTTACAAGTGGTATCAGAGCCTGGCCAGTTGTGTTATCCTTGTGGGTACATTGGGTTTTTTGAGTCAATTCTGTTTAGGGGGAGTCTTGTAGAGTTTGTTATTTCTATTTATAGGCTGAAATGGCTAGCATGTCTGGAAAGTTTGAAATAGAGAAGTTCAATGGCAATAACTTTGAGTTGTGGAAACTCAAGATGGAGGATCTTCTAGTTGATTGTGATCTGTGGCTTGCAGTGTCTGGAACTAAACCTATAGGAATGAAGCAAGAAGATTGGGACCTCGCAGATAGGAAGTCTAAGGGGCTGATAAGGCTCTATTTGGCAGACTCAGTGCTTCTGAATGTGCATGAGGAGAAGATTGCCTCTTCTTTGTGGAAGAGACTGGTGTCTATTTATCAAGGGAAGTCCTTGGTGAATAAATTGTTCCTGAGGAAGAAGCTATATTCTTTGAGAATGCATGAAGGAGGGTTTGTGGCTGATCATTTGAATACATTTAATATTCTAATTGCTCAATTGACATCTATTGGTGTGAAGACTGAAGAAGAGGATCAATGTATGCTTCTATTGTGTTCTTTGCCAGACTCATGGGATCATCTAGTGATGGCAATTGGGAGTACAACATCCAGTTTCAAGATGGAAGATGTTGTTGCATCTTTGCTGCCAGAAGAGATGAGAAGGAAATCTTCTGAGATGGTGAAGGAAGCTCTTGCTGTCAGAGGAAGACCGAAAGAGAAAGGAAAGAAGAAGGACAAGAAGTCCAAATCAAAATCAGAGGGGAGATCAAAGTCTCCTGGCAAGAAGTCCAAGGTGAAGTGCTGGAACTGTGGGCAACCTGGTCATGTCCGAAAGGATTGTAAAGAGGAGAAAAAAAAGAAGAAGGGCTCTTCCAATAATGGTTCTTCTCATAGTGATGGTGATGCCTTCATTGCAGCCTTGGCTACTCAGGCATCATATGATGTCTGGTTGATTGATTATGGAGCATCTTTCCACATGACATCTCACAGAGAATGGTTCAAAAAGTATGAAGAATACAATGGTGGAAAGGTGTACTTGGCGAGTGATTCAAATTTGGAGATAGTTGGCCATAGAAGAGTTAGAATACAATTCCCCGATGGCAGAGTGAAGGGAATCAATAATGTAATGCATATACCAGGTCTAGCTCAAAATCTATTGTCTGTAAGTATGCTGAATGATATTAGAGTATAAGTTACATTCTCTGGAAATGGCTGCAAGATGATTAGAGGTTCAATGGTGTTGGCTAGAGGTGCTCGAATTGGTACCCTGTACAAGCTGGATGCACATGTTGTTCAATGTAACAGTGTCTCTGGAAAGTGACTGAAAGCTGCTCATGGAGGTAAAGAGGGAAATATCCCTAATTATGTAAACTCTATGGAAGTAAAACTTCCTATAGAGAAGACTATGCTCTGGCATCATAGTTTAGGCCACATAGGAGAAAAAGGTTTAAAAACATTAAAGAATAAAAACTTGGTTGAGGGGCTTGAAGATTGTAATCTGAATTTGAATTATGTGAACACTGTATATATGGAAAGTAGCACCGTGTTTCATTTTATTCCAGTCCTCATAAATCTTATGGTTTGTTAGATTATATTCATTTGGATGTGTTTGGTCCAGTAGATGTTCCTTCTTTGTCTAAATCAAGATACTATGTGTCGTTTATTGATGATTATTCAAGAAGAGAATTTGTATATATTCTAAAAAGAAAATTAGAAGTGTTCAGTCGATTTAAGGAGTTTAAGAACCTTGATGAAAATCAGACTGGTAGAAAAATAAAATGCTTTAGGACTGATAATGGCAGTGAATTCTGTTATGATGAATTTGAAAGATACTATAAAGACCATGGAATTAAAAGACACAAGACTACACCTTATACTCCACATCAGAATGAAGTTGCATAAAGGTTCAATAGGATAGTGATGGAGAGAGCACGAAGTATGCTCAGTAGTACTGGCTTGGAGGAGAAGTTCTGGGCTGAGGCTGTATCTACTGCATGTTATCTAATTAATCGTTCTCCAAATTCTACTCTTGTTGAGAAAACACCTTTGGAAGCTTGGTCTGGTAAGAAGCCCTCACTTAGACATGTTCGTGTTTTTGGTTGTGAGGCATATGCTCATGTGCCAGAAATGAAAAGATCTAAATTGGAGAACAAGGCTATCAAATGTATTTTTATTGGCTATAGCGTTGTCATAAAAGGATACAAGCTTTGGAATCCTACTATAGAGAAGGTTGTATACAGTAGAAGTGTAATCTTTCGTGAGCTGAAACCTTCCACTTTGGATTTGTAGTCAGAGACAAAGTCAGAAAATAATAAGGATGTAGCATTAATTCCTCCTACACCAGAGAAAGAGGAATTGAAAATTCAAAATATACCTGAAACTAAGGAGAGCTCAAGCAGTTTTGAAAGTTCTGAAGAAGAAGAAGAACCTCGGCCTCAGCCAGTGAGGAGGTCAACCCGAGAAAGAAAACAACCAGATAGGTATGGGTTCTCATTGATTGATTCTACTTGTGTCTATGCATTAATTTCTAGCACTGATGAGCCTAGGACTATAAAAGAGGCATTTAAAATGTCTGATGTAGACTCTTGGGTTGAAGCCATGAACAAGGAGATGGCATCTTTGGATAAAAATGAAACTTGGAGTTTGGTGCCCTTGCCTGAAGGCAGAAAACCTGTGGGCTGCAAATGGGTATTTAAGAAAAAGATTGGTCTGGATGGCAGTGTAGAAAAGTATAAAGCAAGACTGGTTGCAAAGGGTTATTCCTAGGTAGAGGGAATTGATTATGGGGAAATATTTTCTCCTATAGCAAAGCTAACATCTATCAGATTTCTTTTGTCACTTGCAGCAGCATATGACTTAGAGGTAGAACAGATGGATGTGAAGATAGCATTTCTTCATGGTGATCTTGAAGAAGAAATCTATATGTCCCAGCCTGAGCACTTTGTTGAGAAAGGTAAAGAAAAACTAATATGCAAATTAAAGAAGTCTCTATATGGGTTAAAGCAGTCACCTAGAATGTGGTATCAGAAATTTGATACTTTTGTATTGTCTTTGGGATTTGTGAGATCAAAATATGATCACTGTGTATATTATAAAGTTGAAGGTGATCTTCTCTTTATGTTGATGATATGATGTTCATAGGAAATAGCAAGCTAATAATTTCTGATCTTAAGTCTCAATTGTATGCTAAGTTCAAAATGAAGGATCTTGGTGCAGCAAGGTATATTCTAGGGATGGAGGTAACCAGGGACAGGAAGAATAGAAAGCTTTGGCTCAATCAGAGTAAGTATGTTAGGACTGTTCTTGAGATATTTTGTATGAATTATTGCAAATAGCTAGTGGTTCCAGTCATGTAGGGAACAAAGCTATCTGTTGAGGACTGTCCAAAATCTCCTATTGAGATGGAGGACATGACCAGTGTACCCTATGCTAGTGCGGTTGGCAGTCTCATGTATGCAATGGTCTGTACAAGGCCATACATTTCCCAAGCAGTGGGAGTTCTTAGTCAATTTATGGCTAATCCAGGAAGAACACATTGGGATGTTGTAAAGAGATTTTTCAAATATTTGAAGGGCACTTTAGATTTTGCTTTGTGTTACCATGGGAACTTGGTTGAATCATAGAGGACTCTCAGCATTCGTGGTTATGTTGATTCTGATTGGGCAGGGGAAATTGACAGCAGGAGGTCCACCAATGGATACATTTTCATGATGAATGGTGGTGCAGTTAGTTGGATGAGCAAGCGGCAGGCTGTAGTCGCTTTTTCCACTATGGAGGCTAAATACATGGAAGTTACTCATGCTTGTAAAGAAGCTGTATGGTTGAAACGTTTGTGTTCTAACATTGGTTTTGATGCAGGGGAAATAACTATTTTTTGTGACAGTCAGAGTGCAATTTTTCTAGCAAAGAATCCAACTTTCCATGCTAGGACAAAACATATTGATGTACAGTACCACTTTGTACGAGATATGGTGGAGGATGGAAAGGTCAGTTTGGAAAAGGTTGATACTTTGGAGAATGTTGCAGATTCATTGATGAAGCCAGTGAGCACAAACAAGTTCAGGTGGTGTGCCAGTTCGATGGGCCTTGGTGCCCATGATTTTTAGTAAGTTATGTTGTGCTCTGGAGGTGCCTGTATGATCTTCGTCAAGTGGGAGATTGTTGGAATTATGCCTCAATCAATACAGGCTGAAACCTCCATTGGAGAAAAGTCGGTATGACATCTATCATGTCTGGCCGACTAACAACTTTGATGTACATTATGTTTTGAACAGGTCACTGTGACCAAGTTTCTGTCTTACTGAATGCTTTCACTGTGGAGCTATCACTGTGACAAGGAGTGTTCGGTATGACCTCTTAATGCTAGGGAGATCTCTAGCCGATAGGCCATTCAATCGTAAATTGGGGAGACTCATAACGACTATGGGCTTCGGGATAACCTATGTTGGTTCGGTGAAAAGTCTTAACGAACAGTGGAGGTCACACCGACGGGGACACACTCAGGAGTCATCGATGTAACACTAAGGTTTCGTTATGAAGTCTAGGTGATGAGCAAATGTCTCTCCAACAGTGGCTCAAGTGTTGGCTATCGGGGTAACTCAAAGATCCCGAGAAGATGTCTCAGCGAATGTTGAAGGTCTCACCAACAGAAACACCTTTTGAAGTCTTCGGCATATCTTGTGGTCTATCGGTAAGAAGTCTTACCGATGAACAAATGTCTCACCGACGAAGGTTCAAATGTTGGTCATCGGTGTAACACGGTGGTTTTGGTAAGAAGTCCCAGTGACTTTGGTGAGTCTTGTCGATGATGAAGAGTCTTTAGAACAGCTAAGAGATCTCGGAGTAAAGTCTTAGCGAAGGGTGATGTCTTGGCGACTATTGAAAGCTTCGGGGTGACAATAGAGATCTCGAAGAAACCTCTCAGCGAAGGTGTTAAGTCTTGCCGACTATTCTTTGGAGCTTGGTATGACAAATGACTTTGGTATAACCTTTGTTGACTCACTATGATTTCCTGGCGAAAGCGATAGGTCTGGGTGACTACTTGGTGTTTCGACGTAACACTGGAAGCTCGATATAACATCTTGGCAACTACGGTAACTCTTGGTGATACCGATATGAAGGTTATGTGGCATCGGTGAGACACTGTTAGTGTCTCATCGAGATGCCAACACAGTGCAAATTCTTTTAACCGTTTGACCGTCCTATGTGGAGTCTCATGGACCAATAGGAGAAGCCAAATCTAAACAGTTGGAAGACAATCGGTTGTGACAGTTCTATGAGGAAGTTTGACAGATAGAGTTCGACATGGATATACTCTGTGATTGTAGTTTGTGATCAGTTGGTTGAATCGACAGATTGTTGAGTGATTGTATTAGTGGATGAATTCTATTCTGTGGACTATAACGTGAAGGTTCCTGAAACAAATTGTACATGGTGAATGCTACTGTAAACAAACACCAGAAAGATAAGTCTGCCATTTGTATGTAATCTCCATTACTATAATACAAAGTGATTTCTCTTGGTGTGGTGGGTTTTTCTCCTGTAAGGGTTTTCCCACGTATATTTGGTGTTCATGTGTGATTGTCAAATAGTTTGTTTTTGTTATCTGTTTCATAGTGCATCTTAGTTGAACTGTAATTGAAAAATTTAAAAGTATATCTGCATTCTTTCTTGAGGTATTGACGTTAGGAGAATTGTTTCCGCATCTGATTTTCCTTACATTATGTTGGTTATGAATGTCTTGTCCACTAAGAGAGGTAAAAGGAGAGAAACAACTAGGATTCTCAAAACTCTCATGAATTGGTTCTTTTAACACCATAATATCTTCTTTTCCAATAGGAGAGATATTAGTTGAAGAAAAAATATGATCAAATGTTAGGAATGTCTGAGGTTGTAGTCTCTTTCATTAACACACTCTCATAGAGAGGGGATATAAAAAATTTCTTAACATGTCTAAAGATGTAAGATACTAACATTTTTTGAACATAAATGAAAAGAACTTGTAACCATGTCATGCAATGTTTCAACAATATAAACAATGTATATGCAAGGATGCAAAACATTTTTATCCAATGTATGCAAAATTTTAAGAATTTAAACAATGTATATGCAAGAATGAAAAGCACTTTTACCAAACTTATGCAAATTTTTATGAATAGAAACATTGTGTAAGAAAAAGTGAAAAGTACTTTTAGCCATGTGATGCAAAATCTTAGAAATGTAAGAATTTTCAAATCTAATGATGTTTGTGAGTGAAGTGATTTGAAGAATGAGTGGTCTAAAATGATGTTTTTGAGCTAGGTGCATTAAATTTTTTTTTCCAAAAATTTCCAGACTTATAATATATGGTACTAGGAGGCTTAGGAAGCACAAAAATGAGGTTTCTGATTCTATAATAGATAGTTAAAAATATGGACTGGGATTGATTCGAGCAAAATAGAGAATGAGTCCCAGTAAGGGTTTTCTACAAAATTTTTAGAAATTTTCAATTGATTTTGATTGTTTTGATGTTGTATGATGTAGACCTATGATGGAGACACAAAATTTTAGAAATTCTCAATGAAATTATATGCAAAAATGCAAGCTAAATGAGCTTTTCACTAATGTAAGTTTTAAAACCCTAGAATACAAAACAATGCAAAATCTAATGCATGCAAGCTAAATCTAGGATGATGAAGGACTCCAAATAAAAAAAGAAAGTATTTGAAAGCAGGTTCACCAAAATGGAGACAAATATTTTGGCACCCTAATGCTTTCTAACACTTCTAGGGTTTTTCACCTAAAAGGAGAGAGATGGGCCAAAATGGGCAATGTCTACACTCAAGATTAATGCAAATATGGATGAAATGTGTCTAAATGTAGTGCCCTAAGTGCAATGAATGGGTAAAATTTATTGATTATTGATGCAAAACTAATGAAATGCAAGATGCTGGAAAACACATTGTGATATGCAAAAACACCTAGAAAATGAATGCAAACTATAACATAAATGAATGAAATTGAAGGTGTGCACCTGAGAATTTGATGGAGAATAGGAATGACTTCTGAAATGCTACTGATGCTAGAAATTTGGCCTACTAGGGCTCATTCGCCATTCTAGGCGAACTAGTCCAAGATCTGAGAAATTGTTTTGAAGCCTGTTTCAGAAAAATGGGTATCCAAAACTGTAGAAAACCATGCTTAGGCATGATAGTGGGACTCATTTTCCATCAATGGAAAATCAATCCACTTTTGAATTTGTAAAATTCCAAAAGTGGAAACTGAAACCTCTGGTCTACACTTCGGTTCCTAATAGGTGTCTGCCTCCGAGAGTCTGATTTCTGGGTTTGAAAGTGACTTTTTGTTGATATTTTTCCTTATCCAACAAGGATATGTCTTCAAAAAAATTTCAAATTGATCTTTAATGATTTCTGAGCCTTTCAAGATGCCTATATCTGCAAACACACAAGGAGAGAAGGATAAAATATTAATTGTTAGGGCATGGGGGTTTGCCTTGGTCAAACCCCTTTTTAGGTAATTAAACCTAATGAAGTTCAATAATGTAATGAAGCATGAAAAAATGGAGTTAATACCTTTTCATGATGATTTTATCTTGATTTTCTATAGCAAAAGATGAAGATTCCACCCTTGAATGTTTGAAAAGTGATATTGAATGACTTGGAGTGATGAAACCCTAGCTTGCTTGACTTGAAGTGGAAGACAAATGATGGATGAGCTATGAAAATTAGTTAAGAGATGTAAATTAGGGTTTAGAGACTTATATTTATAGGCAATCCACCTTATTTTCCTGTTAATTAGATCCCTAAGGCCGACATGAAGGAAAAAAAAACTTAAAATCCAAAATTTCCTGCTTAAACCCCGAAAATGGCTCAAATGGGACTCATTTGCCATCAAGGGTGAATGGGTCCCATATAGATGGGACTCATTCACCATCAAGGGTGAATGGATCCCACATGGGCCATTCTATTAGCTAGAAGGTTAGGAGATAAGAAAATCAAGTTTCTAGATTGTTCTAGTTGGCTATTTGATCAAATTATGCCTGGGATGCACAATATGGGGCAATAGGGACCTAATAATGATGATGTAAAGGTCAATTAGGGCTTGGGACACACAATTAAATGTGAAAGTGTGATTAAATACACTACAACACCAAGATGAGGTCCACATAGCCTAGAAAGGCACAACATCCAATGTAAATGTGTAAGACACATTACAACACTAGATTAAAGTTAATTTTAATTCAAAAGCCTTCTAGATTAATGTGAAGATGAAATTAAATACATTTTATAATGTTGAATTAGGGAAATATGGGTTAATTAAGTCTAGAGAGGCATGAAATCCTTTTACAACACTTTACAACACCTTTACAAGACATTAATAAATGTATTTTATTCAGTTTGAAAGGGTTCAAGACCTAGTGTGGATGTGAAAAAAACCTCATAACACCAAATCAAGGCCTCATTAAGTCCATTTTATCATCAATTATTCCCATATCAAGCAAGAAAAAAGGGATACTTTTTTCATGTCCACAATTGCTAATTTCCCTCCATCCACTTGTATAAAGGAATATTCTCCTATTTGGCTCGAAAATTGGAATGATTTATTTAAAAAAAACTTTGTAATAAAATTTCAAAGTTTTTAAAAAGTGATTTTTTTTTTAATCATTCTCAACCCTTGATCTCTTCTTGATTCATGTGAACATTAATTCTCATCCATTTATGAGAATCTTTGATCCATGTGTTCACCCATCATTCAATATTGACCATTGATTTATCAAATCGATTTGAGCCCTTGATTTCTCATTTGCTTTCCAATAAATACATCACTATTTGGAGAGAAATGGATTCATATTTTGATAGAAAACTTATGTTGTTGAAACTCACACTCATTTGCATCCATGTTTCATATTTAATAGCATTTTAGATTAATTTTCATGCATAGTTAGCTTAAGCATCCATTAATGGCTTCCATGGTAACTTAGTTTGCATCCATTTAGCATATTTTGGAATCTAAGGCTTGCATATTTCAATCTTGTACACATTTAGCATAGTTTTGCATACACTTACATAAAAATATTAGCATTCATCATGTTAAACTAGTTTTTATCATGTTTTTTTCATCTCTCATCAGTTTCATTAGTTTTCTTCAATAAAACCGATTGAAACAAGGTCATACTATGCAAGGGATTGGGAAAGGGTCACCATTCCACATCAATGCAACAACACTCCCTCAATAGGATAAAATTCGAGGTCATAGAATAGATGTTTTTCAATCTTTCATGTTTTTAGCATGTTAGTTTATTGGCTTCTTCATTTTGTTGAAATTGAATATCTTATTGGGATTAATGCTAAGGGGATTAAATAGGATTTAAATTTATATGAATCTAGTCCATTTAGTTTACACTATGACATTGGTCACATTTTGGTGCTAGAAGGAGGGAAGTACTAATCAAATTTGATGAATTTCTCTTTATATTTTTGTTTTCTTGTGTTTGTAGATTCAACAAAGCTATTGATGGATTCATTGACGCATTTGAGATGCGTCACTATACAACTCGATGCACTTTGGTTTGATTTTAGTGACACAATTAATTCAACAAGTGATTTAATTTCATCACTACATATTCTAAATAGTGACACTGAAGTGATTTTTATTCACATCATGAATTTCATTATAGTAACGCATTTGATATAGCAATGCGATTGATGTTACTGTTTACTGTAGAGTAATAGATTTTATTTTTCAATATAGTGACGCACTTCTAATATGGTGATGCATTTGATGAAATTCAATGATATAATTGATTTCAGTGACACTTTTTTACTGGTAAACAAAATAGAGTGAATTTTGACATGTGTTTTAAATTTTTTATTTCATTTGAGGTGATCCCACAATACTGGTTTACAGTTTCGTTGAGGAAGGAAAATTGCAAAAAATCTCCCATGAAAAAAAAAGGTTTTTAGGGGTTTGCACGAACTAGGGTGTTTGTATGGACCCAAAAAGGGGTTCATATGGACCCCCCTTTGAGCGAACCCTCTTTAATGATGGGATCCACTTTTTTGCACATTTTTTAAAATGAAGATGAAGGAAAATTCAAAAAAGGGGGGTTCACTCAAAGAGGGGTCCATACGAACCCCCCTTCGCTCAAAGGGTCAAGGGAGGTTCACTCAAAGGGGAATCCATAAGAACCTCCCTTTTTCCCCCTTCTCTTCTACCAAATCTCTACAAAAATTTTCCTTTCAAAGCTCGAGTTGAGGATAAAAATGGAGGAGACTTCACAAACCCAACTGGATGATGGTAGTCCTCAGAATGAGCTATACATCGAATATAATTTTAATATGTTTTAGTTTTAATATGTATTATTTTTATTTTGATTAAACATAAGCTTTCACTGAAAATAAAGCTCTTTGCTGTGCACATGTGGAAAAATAGTAGATTATAAAAAAAAATTGAAAAATATCAGTGCACTAGATATTGATGTCCCTAATCCAACAAAAAAAAGAATTTTGATACTATTACCCTACAATTTTTCCCTACTTCATGAAAGGTCATCCACCAACTTATAAGTGGATTAATCCTACTTAGGCAGTATTTTATGTAATTATTTGAAACTAGGCAGTATTAATTTTATATAGTTCACTAAACCCCTCGCCTTACCACTTAAGCTTGTTTTATATCACTTTTATGTGTTCTCTACCCAGGCGATGTTTTGGGTAGTTTGTCAAACTTTCCTTTCTGGTCTGCATGACGATCATTGTTTAGGCAACATATTGACATGTTATTCAAACTCAGGCACACTTTTTTATAGTTTGTCAAACTCCCCACTTGGCCGCTTATAGACGTTTATTTTCAAATTTTGAAAGACAGTTATATTGAAAACGATGAAGTGACAACTACCACGTGTCATGGAGTAATTTAAGATATTAAATGCTCATCTACTCCCATGTTTTTCCATGAATTTTTAAGAAATTTTAATGTGCTAGAAAAACATTCTCATTGTGATGAAATTCTTTGAGGATGAGTTGGACGAGACATAGAATTTTAGTTGTAGGATTTTCCATTGAGGTATTTATAGTATTCACTTGTTTCAGTTTGCTTTCCTGGATTATTTCTATCTGCATTTTGGAAGGATATCTATAGTTTGAGCTATAAACTCTCATCAATGGAAAGGGTTAAATATGTGGGTTATGAATATGTGTTTGGGCTAACTTATTAGGGACTAGAAATTGGAGATACCCATCTAGGGCCTATGAGTTTGGATAAAATACAAAGTAAATTTAATAAACCAAATCCCCCGCCCACCACCAAATGGATAACTGATAATGGATTGGTTGAGGTTGCCCCATTTCCTTTAGTAGTGCAATGCCCCGAACTCAACTTGGAGTGCATTAGGCACTATAATTCACAAACAGGGGAGGTTAGGATAGAAGATAATTGACTAGTTCTGAAAGTCCAGAGGTCTACCTTCATGTCTTGCCTGAGAATCCTAGAAAAGGATGAGTATTCATCTATGAATATGGAAAACTCTTAAATTGAATTCTTTGCAAAGAAAGAGGTTTACAAGAATGAAAAAGCAAAGAATTTGTTGGCCAAGCGTAAGAGGGGTAAGTCTCAATTGCCTCAGAAACTACACAAAACTCATTTTGTGGAAGAAGTAGTCAACATTGTAGTGTTGCTACATAGGTTAAGGGGAAATGAAGATATTCATGGGTCTGAAGAATGGATGTATTTCTTCATCCGAATTATGTTATGTAGAGAGAAATTCGTGGATTTGGCATAAATTATTAGTGATCTCTTGCATGAGTTGATGACATTCTTTACCATCAATAGGATCTTTATATGTCCTCATATTTGATATACACCATCACCAACACTAGAAATTGGCTTGGATTAAGACCAAGTGATTTACCCCCAGAGAAAGTACCCATTTATGATTATTTTGATAAGCTACAAATTCATAAGAGCTTTTATTATTTCAAAAGAGTGATTGATACTTTCACTATGAGAATGGTCAAGGAGTTACAGGGATGTCCTACAATGCAGTTATCACCCGAGGCAATGCAATTTGTGGACTTCTATGGTAGCCATTTTATTCAATTTCAGAGATTCTCTTACATCAGGGTTGGTGGATATGTAGGATTTCTAATCAATTTTCCTACATACCCTGAGGATAAGTGGGAGATCATTGAAGTAAGCAGGTAGTTGGTTGATCTGTGAATAGGTTGTGACAAGGCAACAAAAGATTAGTAGTTCACTTTCCTTTTGGTTTCAATTCTTACAGTTGGAAATCAATGTCTGATGCCCTAAACATTGAAAATGAAATGTCTAAGTATAATATTCTTTCATATGAGGAGCAAGTTCCTTTTGATTCAAAAGATTATATTAAAAATAATTTGAAATGAATTCCTAATTTTTATCAAAAGCCTACCCTTTAAGATTATTGGGCTGATTGTTTCGATGAGTATGAAGTCATGAAAAGAAGTTGGATGAGATTGTTAGTGTAACAGATAATAATTTATGATTTGAAGCGGGATCTACAAGGTATTTTGGAAGATGGGTTTGACATGGTAGACCTAGTGTATACTAAATTAATAGAAAACTAGCCTATCCATGCCATGGATTGGAGTGGTAGAGAGAAAGATAATATTGAGGCAAGGACTGCTGATGTTTTGACTAGAATATGAAAGTGAGTGACCAAGAAAAGAAAAGAACAGTCTTGTCCTCACACCAGGTCTAAAGATTCATGACTTGTTGAGGGTACTTCTCAAGCTTATGCAAGCGGACAATCAACTGGCGACATTTCCTAGTCATTGCCATCAGGGGCTCAAGGAGATGGTGGTGAGGATCTACCAGAAAAAAATGTGTTCTCACAAACTTGTGGAGAAGATATCTTTAACTTGCATGTTCTTGAAAAAGAGAATGAAGGAGATGAGGAAGAAGAGGTTTTGGAAACAATAAATATCAACTCCTCTCCTTCTTAGGATGAATCACCTATCAAAGAAGTAGGTACATCACAAAAGCCACAAGAAATTGCATCTCCAGAGGACACCCCTCCAATTACTAGGACATTATTTGAATCTCCAGGTTTTAATGAAACTAAGGTCTCAGTGACTCCAACCTAGTTGGAAGACTCTTTGTCAAGAAAAGGAAAGGCTATATAACCTAGTTTACCTAAGCAGTATATGGTGGGAAAATTGTTACAGAGAACTTCAACCCCAATATTGAAAAAGTTAAAGACTACTGCTAGGTTAATAGATGATGCAGAGTTAAGAAGTCTCCAAATAGAGATTGTGCACCCTTTAGCGGAAAAGGATGTTACTCAGGAAACAGTAAGTGATTTTGAGGTGAAAAAAATAGACCTTCGCCCTCCTACGAGAGATGGAGACATTCATATTTTTCAGGTGTTTGTGGCCAGAATGGTTGAAAGATTGAAAAAGGATAAAGAAAGTAAAAATGAATTAAAAGTCTAGGTCAGAGACTTGACTGAATGTATAAGATCTATCTTTGAGCTTGTTCCTCAACCCCTCTCTCAGGTTGATGCCTTTGTAGAATCTCTAACTATGGTTGGAAAAGAGGCCATGATTAAAATCAAAAGTTTCCAAATCCTAAGCAAAGTTGTAGATGATTGGAGTGAGTCTTTGATTAAAGTGGGAAGCTTTTCCATTTTTGAATCCATAAAATTATTCCAAGAAACAAACACTTTGAAGACCACTTTGGGGAAAGAGATTGTTGTGATTGAAAAGGAAGAGAAGTTATGGAACAGTTACCAAAATGAATTAAAGTTGTTAAGTTGGGATATGGAGAAGCTAGTTATAGAGCAGGTTATACCTAATGCTTCAGGCTCTCTTTTCTTGTCATGGAACAAAGGGGTGGAGTGGAAGTTGCAGATTGCTAAACAGAGTTTATAGAAGCTTAAGGAAATCATTGATGAGTGTGCTATTGTTTCAAAAGAAGCATTGGGTACCTTGGTGGCTCTTGGGTTACTCCGAGATAAAGGTGAGATGAGGAATGACATAGACATCAAAAGTTTGATAGGTAGTTTTCAGAAAATGGTTAAAGAAATTCTTGATTCACTTCACTCAACGCTGAGCACCTACAAAATTTTAGCAAATTACCTCTGGTTGCATCCCAAGCAATTGATCTCATGAAAGTGTTTCAACACTACATAGAAAAAAATAAGTACAATCATATGATGTCGAAAGTGAGGATGAAAAACATGACTATCGCTCAACATAAAGACTTGTTACACATCCTTAAAGCTTTCCAAGATTGGTGAAAGAAACCCTTGTTGACCTCAGAAGCTAGAAACAAAGCGACACCATCGTGATGGCTCAACTTCCTTTTCTTTCTTTTATTTGTCTTTTCGTTTTGATTGACTATGGACTTGAAAAAGAGGAAGATACTCATCTTCCTATTTAATTTTATCTATTTTCATATGCTCTCTCTCTAGACACTTTGAAACTGCTCAATATGATATTTTTCTGTGAATGAAATTACTACTTATCTTTATGCATTCAGTTGTAAAGTTAATCTGGGTTCTCGAATCTTTGTGTTTGAGGAAATCTTAATGCAATATCTTATCTTTGTGTAATTGATGCAGTCTTCATAATTAATTTAATTTTTCAGATGGTATTGGGTGTATGTTTTAATTCTTTAATAGTTTAGTTAAATTTGGTCTTTGCTCCAACTCTTCTTGCTTTCCAAATCTCTCACTTGATATGAGGAATTTTTCTGATATTGGGTGTACCTTTACTACTTTTTGGTTAAAAGCATACATGATATTTAGTTTTAAGTATTTGATTCATTGAAAATATTGTGAGGGAGTTGTACCTCGAGAAAATTTAGAGGACATTTGTCTTTGTTTAAAGGTTGATATTTACAGTTGTTTGGTTAATTCTAGCACCTTTTGAGTGTAGAATTGTGATATCTCAAGGTGCCCAATATGTTAGCCAATATATTTTTGGCGACTCTGCTAGGGAGAGAATTGTATAGTTCTAGGTTTTCTTGTCTAGGCATACTTCATGAGTAATTTAATTAACCTTGAATTTTCATAGATTTACTAGAGGGGAAAGAAGTAGGGGAATTTCTGATCCTATTTTTGAAACCCTACAAATAAGTGATTTTTCATATATCATTCCCTCTAGGTGAAGGGTTAGGGATAGAAGCATACCCACCTCACCAACTAAAACACCTTCAAATCACTCCATCTCCCAAGCACTCATTTTACATGGAACTGTTCTGCCAGTTGTAATCAATTTTCCCCTTAATGTGGCTAATCAACCCCTCATTCATTGGGGTACCACTATTGGACCCTTGCAGTTGGGAAATAACTTGCATTATTTACCCAAGGGTTCTCATAAAAACTTGCCTAAATTTTGAGGAGATGGAAAGACTTCACTAGAAGAACACATTGATGCTTTGTTTGTTGCATGCGACATGCTTGTAGTACATGAAGATGTAGTGGTTAGATTATTCATAGAGTCTTTAGCTAACACAACACAATGGTTTTATTAGTTACCTCATGGATGTATTACTAATTAGTCCACTATGCACAGTAAATTTGAAGCGAGGTTCAAAAGTGCAGATGATGACATAACTCTAATAGCACAAGTTACTTAGATGAACAAAGAAGCCAACGAGTCTATGAGAGAATTTGAGGATAATTTTAATAGGATAGTGAATCGAATTATGGTTGCTAAGAGACCCTCTACAGAGATGCAAAAATATTTCTTCATCAATGTGCAACACCCTGATATTGGTCTTCTCTTAAAGAGGCAACCATTGAATACTCTAGATGCTACACAAGCATTGGCCATTGAATTAGAGGATGATTTTATTTTAGTTGGGAAATGGAAAAAATAATTTCTTATGAACAAAGAAATTCCTACCACTTCCTCTGATCCTATGATATAGGGATTGGCTAATGACATAATTGCTTTGAAAAGGTAGATGCTAAAAGGTAACCAACCCTATCAAGATATTCCTAGGAAGACAAATTTTCAACCAAGGAATAAGACACTACCTTTTCCTCCAACTCAATAGAGGCTAGAAATTGAAGCTCCTCCTCTAGGAAATAAAAGGAACATGTGTGTCTTTCACCTCACATCTGATCATGATGGTGCCGACTGCCCTGAAATGAATAGGTTTATGAAATTAACTACTACCAAAGAAGTTATTGAAGAAGTCACAGAGGAAGGCACTTCATCTAATCAATATGGCAACTCTACAAATAGATGCCTAGAATTCAAACCCGATGATGATAGAGGAGAAGATGTTTACATCACTTTGTATGATGCTACCTATGCTACTATTACCTGAAGCCAGCAACACCAAAATAAAAAAGGTACTCCAAATTCTCCTAAAGTTTTACTTACAAAATCTAGTGCAACCTCCAAGGGTGAAAATGTTTCACAAAGTGTGGTTAATAGCTCCCTGAAAGATCCTATTGTATCAACCCCAGAAGGTCAAGCAGGGGCTTTTGATATTGTGGAAATTTGTAAAACTACTAAAATTCATATTTCTGAGGTTGAATATTTAAAGATGAATCCTAAGGAATTAGATAGGTTGATTGAATACGTTACCTATTCTATGTATCATTATTTGTAAATGGGTTTAGAGTTAACAATTGCATCATTGAGTTAGGTGCTTCTATTAATGTCATTCCTGCACAAATTGTTAAATACCTAGGGATAGAAATGACTAAGACATTTAAAAGTGTTATTCAATGGATTCCAAATAGGTACCATTACTTGGATAGATTAAAGATGCTCAAGTTGCACTTGCGGCTTTCCCAAACAAGTGACTCAAACTCACCATATTGGTTGTAGATATACTTGCTAGTTATGTTATGCTTCTGAGTAGTAGTTTTTGCAAAGACTTGGGAGGAGACATACAATTGGATTGGTCATATGCCACTATACCTATTGGTAAGGAGAAAGTGCACCTCAAGTCTGAGTCAAAATCCAAAATAACTGTGCTCAAGTCTGAAGATCCTAAAGCACAAATCTTGTACAAAGAAAATGAGTTTAGAAACTATATGCTTTTCTCAAGAGAAGAAAAAGAGAATGATATACATATTTCAGATTCAAGACCCAAGCTCTGGACAATGGAGTTTGATGGAAGTTGTTCTGATGTTGGGTCAGGAGCTGGGGTCATTCTTATTTCTCCTTTTGGTGAGAAATTTCCTTTCGCTTATAAGCTAGAATTTGAGAATACAAACAATATTGCTGAATATGAAGCCCTTTTGTTAGGGTTAATCAAAGATAAGGGTATGGGAATAAAGATGCTTAAGGTTTTGGGAGATGTTGAACTAATTGTTAAATAGGTACGAAATTTTTTCACTATTAAGAATGAAAGGTTGAAGAATTATCAGAATCGAGCCTGGACTACTATTGAAAGTTTCAATCCCTTCTCAATAGAAGCAATTCCTACATGTCGATGTGAAATAATGGTATGGGATGAGTTACGCTTGATCCATGATGAATCAAAGCATAATGGACCCACCAATACTCGAATCTCAACAAGATCGATCAAACAAGATTAAAACTAAATATTTCATCAAAACTAAACATACTAAACTATGAAAGCTATCAAAAAATTTATTCTAATCCATTCAAAATTTATCTTTTTGTGGAATTGGTTTTTTGTTGATGTGGACCGATGACCCTTTCCCAATCCTATGATAGTGAGCTTGTTTCAGTCAATTCTATGGAAGAGAATTGATGAAACCATGATGTTTGATGTGTGAAAACCTAAATTATGCTAAAAATGAACATGATGCAAGCTAAGTTACCATGATTTTATGCTATAAATGATCTAATTATGCAATTGATAAGCTAATCTAAGCTAATTTAAGCTAAAATATGAAAACCCTAATTTACTCACAAACTAAGATGGACTCATGGAAGCCATTAATGGAAGCTTGAAGTGATTATGCAACTAAAACAAATTGAAAATAAGCTAAATGTATGCAAATTGAGAGTATGGATGTAAGAAAAATTCAACATCATAAGTTTGGAATAAAAGATGGATCCATTGGTCTCCAAATAGTGATCTATTTATAGGAGATCAAATGAAGAATGGATGGTTAAGATAAAAAAGCTTAATCAACGGTTCAAGATGAAGGGGATGCGAGACATGGATCATGGATTCTCAACAATGGATGAGAATGCAAGATGACAGTTAATCAAAGGCTCACAATTGCCTCGAACAAACACACTTTTGACCTGCTCACATAGGTCAAAGGTAACTTGCTTATGAGGTTGAAGGGTTAACTTTCCTTTGAAGCTAAGTGAGTTGTTTGGAGGAGAGGGAATATTCCTTAGAATATTCCTTTAGGGTGAGGAAAAAAGGTTAATTTACAAATTAAAACAAAATTTTAATTGTACAAAAAGGATAAAGAATATTTCATGAGAATATTCCCTTTGATTAGAGGAAAATTAGTTTAACTGCTAATTAAACAAGGTTGAATTTATGCAATTAGGGAATTAGAAGAATAAAGACATATTTATTAAATTAGATGATTTAATCAATAGGGGAGGGATGAAGTGATGTTTAATTAAATAACTTAGGGTTATTTAATTAAATAAGATGACATAGGAGATTAAATTAACTATTTTGATGTATTTAATTTAATGAGATGAATTGTTAGTGCAAAAAGAGATGAATTAGCCTGATTTAATTAATTAGGGTAAATGGATGAAAATGATGCAATTAATTAATTAGCTAGGCTAATTGAACAAATTAAGTGAAAAGAGGATGGATAAAGAGGATGATGTTAATAAATTTGATTCGAGTGTATGACATTGATTAGGACATTTTTCAGTGTCTACACCAAGGAATTTAATACAACGGACGACTCTTTAGCAGTCTCAACCTCTTTTCTCCTTCCACACCCAAAATTTAAAAATAAATCCTATAGGATCAAGTTTTTTATCGGCCCAACGTTCCTGACAATGTTAATCACTGGCAAGTCTTTGAAGATGACAAACAAATTTAGTCCTTCTTAGAAAATGTCAGGGCTTTTTCTCAAGTCTTCTTTGAAGGAAATGATAATCAATGTAAATATTTTTGCCTTGGTAGCATGAGTGGCCTTCAAGATGAAGTAATTCAACTAAAGGGGAATAAAATTCCTAAAGGGTTGGTTTCTCTTGAGGACTTATTTGACCACCATGATTGTTTTTTAAAATAGAAAATGAGCGATTTCATTGGGCACTCTGATGAATCTGAAGCAGTTAATATTGGGGACCTTGATCCCCTGAAGATGGTTTACATCAGAAAATGTTGCTCTCTAGAGGAGAAAGAAAAATTGATAGCCCTATTGATTAAATATAAAGATATTTTTTCTCGATGCTATGATGACTTGAAAAACTTCATGGATGGGAAGTTTCAACATAACATACCACTTACAGAAAGAAAGGTTGCCTTCAGATAGAAGTAGAGGAAATATAATCCCAAGGTAATTGATGCAATCTTTAAAGATATTGACAAGATGTCTAAAGCGCAGATTATATATCCCATAAACCATTCTACTTGGGTAGCGAACATTGTACTAGTTCACAAGAAAAATGGGGAAATTTGGATATGTGTTGATTTCAGGAATCTTAATCAAGCATCATTAAAGGATAACTATCCTCTTCCTAACATGGATCATATCTTGCAAGTAGTTTTTGGTTCGAAAATGATGTCTATGTTAGAAGACTTCTTTGGTTACAATTAGATCAGTGTGGCAGGGGAAGATCAACAGAAAAAAATATTCACCATGCCCTAGGGAACCTTCACATATAATCGAATGCCATTTGGACTCATTAACACAAGAGCAACCTTTTAGTGGGCTATGGATCTATCTTTGGTGATCTTCGAAACAAGATTATAGTTATTTATCTTGATGATTTAACAATGTTCTCTAAGAAAAGAACATATCACCTATAGGATTTGGAACGAGTTTTGCAAAGATGTAAAGAACATGGTATTTCTCTTAACCCCAAGAAGTCTATTTTTGTCATCGCTGACGGTAAACTTTTGGGTCACATTGTGTCCAAATAAGGTATTCGAATAGATCTAGATAGAGTAAAGGCTATCTTACAATTAAGCCTTCCTTCAAATAAGATTGGTGTGAAGTCCTTTGTTGGCTAGGGTTTTAAATGGAATGAGGCTGGGAAACGGGCCTTCGAAAATATCAAGGAAGCAATTGACCAAACTCCTATCTTGGTCAGTCTGAATTTCAAGAAAAAATTCATTATATATTGCTATGCTTCTAAGCATACTATGTCTGCCATGCTGTTACAATAAAATGAGGGTAAAATTCAGGCACCTATCACCTTTATGATCAAGCCATTAAAGAAACATGAGCTTAATTATTCTCCAATCGAGAAACACACATTTGCAATAGTCAGGGAAATTAAGCAATTCTGCTTCTATATCTTGCACTCGCACTCAGTGGTATATGTGCCAAACCCCGTTGTTAAGATTATATTGACTCAACAGGATATTGATTGTAATATGTCAAGGGGTAGCTCGATAGCAAAGGTGCAAGAGTATGACTTAGACCTAAAGCCTACAAAGTTAGTTAGAGGAAGAGGAATCTACAAATTGATGGCAAAAAATCCAAAGGAAGAAGAAGATGAAGACTTACCACTAGTTTTGACAATCAACTTACAAGACAAATGGTTTTTTGATATAGTCTACTTTCTCACATATGGAAAATTCCCTAAGCATCTCTCGGGTAAAAAAAAAAGTAATTTAAAATTGAAAGTAGCTAAGTATGTTATTTGAGGTGACTCCTTATATAAATGTGACATGGATGGGACATTCTTGAAGTGTGTGGATAAATCTCAACATGAACGATTGCTTACTATTTTCCACAATGAGGCTTGTGGAGGTCACTTCTCTTCCACCATGACTGCTTTCAAAATTATAAGGGATCGTTATTACTATCCTAGGATGTTCAAAGATGCTTACCACTGGGTGGCCAAGTGCAAAAAGTGTAAGTTGTTTGCAGGAAGGCCTCAGTTGGCAACCTTGTCACTTAAACCTGTAGTTTTTGATGGACTATTTCAGCAATGGGGTCTTGACTTCATAGGCCCAATCAATCCACAATCTAGTGGGGGTCATACTCACATTATTACAACCACTAATTATTTCACCAAGTGGGTGGAAGCAATCCCAGTCAAGAGAACTAGTTCAGAGGTGGTCTATAATTTTATTAAAGAAAATATTCTAGTTAGGTATGGAGTTCCACACAAGCTAGTTACTGATAATGCGACCAATTTTTCCTCTAGTGAGATTTTTCTCTTGTGTTATGACTATGGAATCTCCCTATCTCATTCGGATAATTATTACCCTCAAGGGAATGGTCAAAAAAAGTCCAACAAAAGGAATTTGATAAGTATTATCAAGAAATTAGTTGATGAGAAATAGAAAGATTGGCATAAAAGACTATATGAAGCTCTGTGGGTGGACCAGAAAAATCCTAAGAAGGCCATTGGGATAACTCCTTTGGAGTTGGTAAATGGGGTATAAAGTGCACTTCCTCTTTCATTCAAATTATCAGTTCACAAATTACAAACTGCTATTGAGGAGATTGAATTCAATGATGCCTTGGAAAGAAGAATTTTATATTTGACTAAAATTCACAAACAACGGGAAGAATGGTCAATAAGATAACTATACATGAGGCCAAGGTCAAGAAATTTTTTGACATAAAAGATAGACCAAGAAAGTTTATGGTTGGAGATTCAATTTTGCTATGGGACAAGCACAGAGAGCCCAAAGGCGCCCATAAGAAGTTTGACTCACTCTGGATTGGTCCTTTTAAAATTACTCATGAGTACAGGCCTAATAATTTTTGTCTTGCATACGCTGATGGGACCCCCTTGCCTATTCCTTATAATGGGAAAGATTTGAAGCTCTATCAACTTTGATTGCCTCATGACCCCCTTCTATAAATAGTTAGTTTAGGGTTTTAGTTTTGTTTATGAGTGCTAG
Organism: Sequoia sempervirens; assembly: GCA_007258455.2. Lineage (NCBI taxonomy): Eukaryota > Viridiplantae > Streptophyta > Pinopsida > Cupressales > Cupressaceae > Sequoia > Sequoia sempervirens. The sequence goes on from VDFB02000015.1 coordinate 312,409,726, forward strand.
AGAGTGTGTTTCCCTTTAGTCAACTTCATTTCCCAATGGGTAAGGCACTAATCATAATAATATGGGTCTGGGTTCATTTCTTCATCTTGGTCAATCTTCGTCCCCAGTCAGAGCCACTGTTACCCTATAATTTTGCCCTGCTTCATGAAAGTTCATCCACCAAATTATAAGCAGACTAGTCCTACTTAGGTGGTATTTTATGTAATTTTTCAACCTAGGAAGTTTTTTATATAGTTCACTAAACCCCCCGCCTTGCTACTTAAGCTTGTTTTATATCACTTTTTCGTATTCTCTACCCGAGCGGTGTTTTGTGTAGTTTGTCAAACTTTCGTTTTTGGCCTGCATGATGATCATTGTTTAGGAAACATCTTGAAATGTTAATTGAACTCATACACACTTTTGTATAGTTTTTTGAACTCCCCACTTGGCCACTCATAGATGCTTATTTTCAAAATTTGAAAGATAATTATATTGAAAACAGTGAAGCGATAGCTACCACGTGTCATGGAGTAATTTAAGATATTAAATGATCATCTACTCCCATGTCTTTTCATGAATTTTAAGAAAGTTTAAAGTGCTAGAAAAAAATTCTCATTGTGATGAAATTCTTAGAGGATGAGCTCGATGAGATGCAAAATTTTAGCTGCAGGATTCACCATTGAGGTATTTACAATATTCACCTCTTTTACTTTGCTTTCCTGGATTATTTTTGTCTACATTTTAGAAGGATATATATTGTTTGAGCTATAAACTCTCATCCATGGCGAGATTTAAATATGTGGGTTATGAATATGTGTTTGGGCTAACTTATGAAGGACCATAAATTTGAGATACCCGTCTAGGGCATTAGAGTTTGGATGAAATACAAAGTAAATTTAATAAACCAAATCTGCTTCCCATCAATGAACGAATAATTGATAGTGGATTGGTTGAGGTTTCCAAATTTAATTTAGTAGTGCAATGCCTAAACTCATCTTAGAGTCCATTAGGCACTATAATTCATAAACACAGGAGGTTAGGACAAAAGATAATCAACTAGTTCTGAAAGTCTAGAGGTCTACCTTCGTGTCTTGCCTGAGAATCCCAGAAAAGGATGAGTATTCACCTATGAATATGATGAAATCTCAAATTTAATTCTCTAAAAAGAAAGATGTTTATAGGAATGAAATAGAAAAGAATTGGTTGGCCAAGCCTAATAGGGGTAAGTCTCAACTGCCTTGAAAACTACACATAACTCATTTTGTGGAAGAACTGGCTAACATTGTAGTGTTACTACATAGGTTAAGGGGAAATGAAGATGTTCATGGGTTTGAATAATGGATGTATTTCTTCATCCAAATTATTTTATGCAAAGATAAATTCCTGGATTGGGAAAAAATTATCATTGATTGCTTGCATGAGTTGATGAAATTCTTTACCATCAATAGGTTCTTCTATATGTTCTCATATTTGATATACACCATCACCAATACTAGACCTTGGCCTGGATTAAGACCAAGTGATTTACCCCCAGAGAAAGTACCCATTTATGATTATTTTGATAAGCTACAACTTCCTAAGATCTTTCAATTTTTCAAAAGAGTGAGTGATACTTTCACTATGAGAATGGTCAGGGAGTTACAAGGACATCCTGCAATGCGGTTATCATTTGAGGCAATGCAATTTGTGGAATTCTATGGTAGTCATTTTATTCAATTTCAGAGATTCTCTTACATCAGGGTTGGTGGATATGTAGGATTTCTAATCAATTTGCCTAAATACCCTGAGGATAAGTGGGTGATCATCGATGTAAGCAGGCAATTGGCTAATGTGAACAGTTTGTGCCAAGGAAAGAGAAGCTTAAAATTTTTCTTTCCTTTTGGTTTTGGTTCTTACAGTTGTCAATCAATGTATGATGCACTAAACATTGAAAACAAAATGTCTAAGTATAATATGCTTTCATATGACAAGCGAGTTCCTTTTGATTTAAAAGATTATATTAAAAATAATATGAAATTAATTCCTAATTTTTATCACTAGCATAGCCTCGAAGATTATTGGGCTGATTGTTTTGATGAGTATGAAATCAGGAAAAAAAGTTGGATGATATTGTCAGGGGAACAGATAATCATCTATCATTTGAAGTGGGATCTACAAGGCATAATAGAAGATGGGTTTGACATGGTAGACCTAGTGTATACTAAATTAATAGAAAGCTAGCCTATCCCTACCATGGATTAGAGTGGTAGGGAGAAAGAGACTATTGAGGAAAGGACTACTAATGTTATGACTAGAACACGAGAGTGGGTGACAAGGAAAAGAACAAAATAGTCTCGTCCTCACACCAAGGCTAAATATTCACGACCTACTCAAGGTAATTCTCAAGCTTCTATAAGAGGGAAATCAACTGGTGATGTTTCCTAGTCATTACCATCAGGGGCTTAAGGAAATGGTGGTGGGGATGCACTAGAAAAAAATGTGTTCTCACAAACTTGTAGAGAAGATATCTTTAACTTGCCTGTTCTAGAAAAAGAGAATGAAGGAGATGAGGAAGAAGAGGGTTTGGAAAACCTAACTATCAACTCCTCTCCCTCTTAGGATGAATCACCTATTAGAGTAGGTAAATATTAGAAGCCACAAGCAATTGCATCTATAGACGATGCCCCTCCATCTACTAGGAAATTATTCAAATATGCAGGTTTTCAGGAAACTAAGGTCTCAGTGACTCCAACTTGGTTGGAAGACTCCTTTTCAAGAAAAAGAGAGGCTATACAACCTAGTTTACCTAAGTAGGATATGGTGGGCCAATTGTTTAAGAGAACTTCTACCCCAAAATTGAAAAAGTTAAAGACTACTACTAGGTTAATAGATCATATGGAGTCAGGAAGCCTCCAAATAGAGATTGCACACCCTTCAATGCAAAAGGATGTTACTCAAGCAACAACGAATGATTTTGAGGTGAACAGAATAGACCTTGTCCCTCCTACCAAAGATGGAGACGTTCATAATTTTTTAGGTGTTTGTGGCCAGAATGGTTGAAAGATCAAAAAAGGATAAAGAAAGTAAAAATGAATTAAAATCCTAGGTTAGAGAATTGACTGAATGTGTAAGATCTATCTTTTAACTTGTTCCTCAACCCCTCTCTCAGGTTGATGCTTCTATAGAATCTCTAACTATGGTTGGAAAAGAGGCCATGAGTAAAATCAAAATTTTCCAAACCCTAAGAAAAGTTTTAGATGATTGGAGTGAGTCTTTGATTAAAAAGGGAAGCTCTATCATTTTTGAATCCATAAAATGCTTCCAAGAAACAAACACCTTGAAGACCACTTTGGGGGAAGAGATTGTTGTGATTGAAAAGTAAGATAAGTTATGGAACAATTACCAAAATGAATTAAAGTTGTTGTTAAGTTGGGATATGGAGAAGTTGGCTGCAAAGTAGGTTATACCTAATGCTTCAAACACTCACTACTTGTCATGGAACAAAGGGGTGGAGTGGAAGTTGCAGATTGCTGAACAAAGTTTACAAAAGCTTAAGGAAATCATTGATGAGTGTGTTATTATTTTAGAAGAAGCACTAGGTACCTTGGTGGCTCTTGGGTTACTCCGATATAAAGGTGAGATGAGGAATGAAATAGACATCAAGAGTTTGATAGATAGTTTCCATAAAATGGTTAAAGAAATGCTTGATTCACCTTTGCTCAATGTTGTGCACTTGTAGAAGTTTAGTGGATTACATCTAGTTGTATCCCAAGCAATTGATCTCATCCTATTGACCCCAGAAGTTGGAAAAGAAGCAACACCATCATGATGGCTCAACTTCCTTTTCTTTCTTTTATTTTTCTTTTCATTTTGATCAGCTATGGACTTGAAAAAGAGGCAGGTACACATCTGCCTATTTAATTGTATCTATTTTCATATGCTCTCTCTCTAGACACTTTGAAACTGCTCAATACAATATTTTGTTGTGAATGAAATTACTGTTGTCTTTGTGCATTTAGTTGTGAATTTAATCTGGGTTGTTGAATCTTTGTGTTTGAGGACATCTTAATGCAATATCTTATCTTTTTGTAAGTGATGTAGTTTTGTTCATAATTAATTTCATTTCTTAGATGGTATTGGGTGTATGTTTTAATTCTTGAATAGTTTAGTTAAATTTGGTCTTTGTGCCAACTCTTCTTGCTTGTTGGATCTCACACCTAATATTAGGATTTTTTTTTATATTGGGTTTACCTTTACTACTTTCTGGTTAAAAGCATACATGATATTTAATTTTAAGCATTTGATTCATTGAAAATATTGTGAGGGAGATGTACCTCAAAAAAATTTAGAGGATATTTTTCTTTGTTTAAAGGTTGATATTTAGAGTTGTTTGGTTAATTTTGGCATCTTTTAGGCATAGAATTGTGATATCTCAAGGTGCCCAATCTGTTACCCAATAGACACATAGAAAAAAAGTTATTTTTTGGCCAATAAATTATGTCTAAATTGTAATTGGTTTGACTTTTAAAATTAATTAAGAAAAGAATATTCAATGAAATGCTAGTAAACTAATTCCATGCACTAGATATCGTAGTTATGAATCTAAATTCAAAAAAAAAAAAATTATCCTTCATAGAAAAATAGTTGTGCTAGCTAGTAACGCCACTCTTTAAAAATGGTCTTTACTGTTAAAAACTAGTTTTCAAAGGATATGGAAAAAGAAGTGCAATTCGATTCCAAAAATTCTGAAAAAAATATATTTAGAATCTACAAACAAACTGTCACAAATCACTAGTTTTCATCATCTTCAAATTCCTTGCAGTTTAGCCACTATAGGTGCTCGAAAGTGAAGATTTAATTAAAAAAAATTAGTTCAATGTCCAGTTTTGGCAAAAAATATAAACCAGTATTATGGGATCACCCTATAATCTTTAACATGTCATTGACTTCTAGTTTTTGTTTTTGAGGCTAACTAGTTTTGCATATTTGAGCAATAAAATTTGAAGTGAAGGACCATATCATCATTTGACTATATATATTGTAACAAGTGTTTTTACACTTATGGGGAAATTATAACCCATTATGTGATGCTTTACTTCTTTTTCTAGGATCAACTAAGTTTCCATTGAGCTTAAAATTAACGTTCAAAGTTGGTTAAAATTGAACCCACATTCATTTTTTTGTATTAGTTAAAATTGAACAATCAAACACTTCTATTTTGGTGCTTAAAATGAACTCATTATGCTTTCCAAGGTTAAAATGAATGTGTGTTTTCTTTTCTTGTGTGTATCCACTCCCCTTGTGCTTCGTGCGATCTTGGGTGAAGAGAAACACACAAGTATAGTTTCTTTGCTTGTGCTTACTTAAAGTGTGTATCCTCTCCCCTCACACCTTTTGGCAATCTTGGGTGACAAAAATCATCTTAAGTGTTTTTTGCACTTTGTGTTACCCTAGAGGGCCTTCCTCCCAACTTGTGAGAGGAAACGACCCAAGTGATACTTTCTTTTTGGTTTTCTATATAAATAATTGGTGTGATGAAAGTCATTAACCAACTAGTGTGGATACTCAATACTGATGAATGCCTCCCTTAGTATTCGTGAGATACATAAAAACCCTTAGATATTTCTAAGGGATAGGAGGCCTCTTAATTGAGTGAATCACTGCATGTATAAACACCAGTTTATCATAAATATAGTCATTAAAAGCCTTTTTTTGTAGTGGCCAACTTGTCCATCCAGTCAGTTCTTTGAAGTGGTGCATTGGAACTTGGATTCCAAGAAGTTACTTTCCATGTCTGATCTTGGTTGAAAGTGTAGAGGTTAACAGTTCATTCTTAACATACCTCTACACTCTTAGCTAGATTGCATGTAAAACCATATCTTCTACTCTGAAGAGGATGAGGCAAGCCCATCAAAAGAACACACCACTTGAGCTAGGGTTGTAAATTCTTGTGAGTCAGTTAAATACTTTGCTTGGTTTCAAAACGTTTCAAACAAACATCAACAAGTTTCTCAAAATTTGAAACCCTTTGGTCTAAGCATGGATACCCTTTGAAAAAGTCTTGATATTGATGCTTGTCCTAAGGATTTTATCCTTAGAGACTTCTAAATATTTTGTCTTATATCTATATCCATACTTCCCAAAGTTAACATCGACAACTATGGCCCTAACTTCATGATTCTCACATAATGGACTTTGTGAAATGAATGATGTTTTTGACATAGACATTTAGTTTGAAACTTAAAGCAAGACAAGTGCATATGGTAAAAATAAATTCATTAATCAAGATAAACTCACAAATTGAACTCCACATATGTGCTTGTCTTTATAATCTTTCGCCTTATGACCATTTGGCATCCCATTGCTCTAGTTCAACAATCAAACCTTACACCAGCTATCATACAACCAAACTTCGAGCTGATTAAAGGAGAATAAATAGACATAATCAGTAGTTTGAGGAGCTTCACATTCAAGATAAAGGAAACACTAAACCAATGGAGAAACATAACAAACATCCTAGAAAAATAAGAGTGAAAAGCTGATATTGCAGCCAAAAGGCCCATATTACCACCTCCCATGTGACAATAGGTATCCTCTTTTCAAAAATAGAAAATCCCAATAACAAACCCACAATTGAACCCGACATATGTGCTTATCTTCATGATCTCCCACAAGAACAAAGTCCTTAAATGAAGAATCACATTCCACCTCTTCAAAAATAGGCATCATAGTTCAAAATCTATCAAGAGGTGCATCTTGAAGATTTACCACAACTGGGACATCTTGTTGAGAAATTTTTATGCTCACACTTTGATGGACGAACCATATTTATATGTCCAAATTTTTCCTACCATTTAAATAAAAATTGATCTTTTGGATTTGATTTACTCATAGGGTAAATAATTTTTCTCACTACCTTGGTATTGCAACACAAAGGTTCACTCTAGGTTAGCATTATTGGGTCAAAATATTTCGTTTACCCTTTATCATATTTCACCTTTCACTTCAACAAACTTTATAAACTTTTGACAAACCAACACTTTTTTATTTAAACAACTATCAAACCAATCCCCTAACTTAGCTATGTTGTGTGTGAAATGGATCCTTTTCCATGCACTTAGTTGACTTGGTTATCAATAGTGGACAAATTTATCTTGAAAGTCACAAGTCTACCTTCAAGATTTACAAGTTCATTAACACCTTTCATCAAAACATCAAATCTCTTTGTATAAAAGTGTTGTCCAAAAAGTTTACAAATATCACTCTGCATATCATTCCCCTTTTCATCTCCCATTCACACCATTGGACCAAAATGACTTAGAGTGACCCTTTTACCAAAATTTGAGTCAGCTAGAGAGTTTAAACATTACAAATCCCAACATAACTCTCCCATAAGTGACCCACAATTTATGGTAACAACAAGATCACAACATAAGAGAATCATGGAAAAATTCAAAGTTACATCCTCTACAAATGATACAAATCCATAAGAATTTGATCCAAGGAGTCAGTCTACCCCCTCACAACAACTCAAAAAATATAGTGGGACCATATGAGATAGAAGATGTTACAAACAATCCATTTGAGCTTACAAAAGAAGAAATCCTTGGGTATAAACAAGAACGTCAAGCTTTAGAGAAAATGGCTTCAATTCCCTCATCTTTTTCCACACAAACCTTGACACAAGGCTTGAATTCATCTACGCTTAAATCAACTCCATCACTAGGGCCAAGTCAAACACAAACTCCTTGTTGGAGGAGCGTCCAATGGTATAGGGGAAATCTTGCATCAACCAAAAAAATGTTTTTTTCCTATTTTCTTTAGTTTTTTTGAGTCCCATGATGGCACTTAAGGGGTGTAAGATAGTTAGAAGTCAAAAAAGGTGAAAAATGGTCACTTACTATTTTTAGTAAGTCAAAATAAACAAACTTGTATGGAACTAAAAATTTACCCCAAGGAGTGGAACTAATTTTTTTTTCAGTCGCAAAAGAATGATCTCAATACCCTATATGGTTTTGGAGATATTAAAGTTTTCATCCCAAGAAATTTCTCCAATGCAGATTCAAATTCAAATATGAAAACCTTAGAGGCCTTGAAACAGCTCAAAAAGTGGATGAACCAATCTCTGATGGGTTTGGTGTTGTAGATATCTTCGAGAGCTTTCTAATGATATCTTATAATAGTAAATCAAACACCTAGATCAAAAGTTATGGTTCCTCGAATGTGCTCCACTAAAAAGTGAATTTTATTAAACTATCTTCCTAGGCAAGAAATCAAATGGCGGGACTTTTGGTGCCAAAACAAAAGGGAAAGCCACACTTTCTAGAACATTCTAGGGTGGTTATTGGGTAAAACAAAAAGGGATAAGTGGAGGGTTGTAGAAGGTGGCTCCATTAATGTAGATTTTGACTCTAAATAATATATTTTATTTTCATAGTTGATTTTGTTGTAATAAATCAAGCCCATGAGGCTGTAGCATTGTAAGTTTTGAATTTGCAATTTCATTTTTTTTAAATAATTGAAAATGAGTTATTTTTTGTCTTACATCTTCTATTTTGGTATCTATTATTGTGATTTGTGTGGGTTTCAAGTCGTGTGTCCCTCATCAAGTGGCATCAGAGCCAAGTTTTCCTAAGTGTGTAAACATATTACACTAGGACTTGTGGTTGTGGGTTTCAGAGAAAAGTGATCAGAATGCCTCTGCGAAGAAATCATGGTGGTGGAAGGAATGTTATTGTACCAAAAGAGGGTTTTAGAGCCTTGTAGAGACAAGTTCAAGTATTGCAAGAGGAGTTACATCAAGGTTTTGATCCAAGAAGAGGAGATGAAAGTGAAGATGAAGTTAAAAATGAGGAATAGTTTGAAGAAGAATAAGATGTAGTAGATCCAGAGCAAGTTAGATTATTTAAGGTCATCTCTAAGATTGGGAAAAGGCCAAAGATTAATGTTTCTACATTTTTTGGAAATATTAACCCTGAAGAGTTGATTGATTGGATCAACGATATGGAGGAGTACTTTGAGTATGAGGAGGTGGAAGATCCTGAGAGGGTCAAATTTGCAAATACCAAGCTAAATAGTCATGTGAATATTTGGTGGAATGAGGTACAACTAGAAAGAAATCAAAGAGGAAAAGAGAAAATAACAATATGAGATTGTATGGTGGACAAATTAAAAAGAAAGTTCATTCATGTGGATTATGAGCTAGATTTGTTGAAGAAGATGCAAGGGTTCAAACAAGCGGGAAAATCCATCAAGGAGTATACACAAGAATTCTATTGTGTCTTGATCAAAATAGGCCATTCTAAGGCCAATAAGGAGAAAGTTTCCTATTACATAAATGGGTTGAAGCCGAGTATTCAAGAAGAGTTGGGTTTGGTAAGAATGTCTACCATTGAAGATGCATACAAATTTTCTTTGAAGGTAGAAGAAAAGTTGAATAGAATATTTGAAAGCAAGCAAAAAGGTGGGGTCATGGTGGAAAGACTAGTGGACAATCATATGGAGGTCAAAATGAAGATCAAAAGAAGGGTGAAGGATCCAGTAGCAACTAGAACAAGAAAGGAGACAACTCATATTGTCGTTGTGATTAGAATAATGGAGACCAAAGAGGAAGAGGAATATTTGGATGAGGACCAGGAAGAGGAGGCTTTTGTGGAACATGTTTCCAGTGCAGAGAAGGACATAGAGCCTATGAGTGTCCTCAAAATCAAGGAAGGACAAATAGAAGACCTGATGGTAATGCATTAGTTGCACATGCAGATGAAGATGTTGAGTCTTCACATTCTGAGGATGCAAAAAGAGGAGAGGTTCTTGTTACTAGAAGAGCCTTATTGAACAAGGAGAAAGAACCAAATTAAAGGAATAATTTGTTTCACACCATATGTAAGTGTGAAGGTAAAGTTTTCAATGTTATTATTGATGAAGGTAGTATTGATAACCTTGTTTTAGATGAGATGGTTAGTAAGGTTTTGTTGGAGAGAATAAGGCATATGAATCCATATTGGATTGCTTGTTTTTCATATGTTGTTAGGTAGACCGTGGCAGTTTGATCAGTGAGTGAGGCATGATGGTCATGCTAACACCTATTCCTTGACAAAGGATGACATTTGTCATAAGTTGAAACCCCCGAGGGATGCAAAAGAAAAGGTATGCAGAAATGCACAAATTTGTTTGGTTGATGGAAGAAAGTTCCTAGAAGGTATGAGGCATGACCATATGTGTTTTGCATTAATCCTTTCAGTTGATAAAGAAGATAATAATGAGGTACCTATAGAGGTTTCAAAAATGTTGAATGAGTTTCAAGATATTGTCTCTGATAACATAGCTGAGTGTTTTCCTCCAGTAAGAAAGATTAGTCATTAGATGGACCTAATTCCTAGAGCTAGTATTCCAAATAAGGCAGCTAATTGTATGACTCCAACAAAGAGTGAAGAGTTGAACAAACAAGTGCAAGAGCAGTTGTAGAAGGGATTGATCAAAGAGATTTTGAGTCCATGTGTAGTACCTACAATACTAGCACTAAAGAAGGATGGGGAATGGAAGATGTGTACATATTCTAGAGCCATCAACAAGATCACCATAAAGTATATTAGATTTCCCTTGCCATGAATGGATGACATTATGGATTGTTTGAGTGGAGATGAGTACTTCACGAAGATAGATTTGAAGAGTGGATATCACCAGATATAAATTAGAGGAGATGAATGGAAGAAAACCTTCAAAACCAACGAGGGCTTGTACGAGTGGTTAGTCATGCCTTTTGGACTAACCAATGCACTGAGCACATTTATATAGCTTATGAATGAGGTATTGAAAGAACTTTTAGAAAAAAATGTTATTGTTTATTTGGATGATATTTTTATTTTTATTAAGACATTGGAGGAGAACTTCATGCATATCTGAATATTTTTTGAGAAGCTAAGGAAGGAGAAGCTATTGATTAATTTGAAGAAATGTAGTTTTGTGAAGAGAGAGTTGGTATATTTGGGATTTTTTGTCTCAGTAGAGGGTATTAAAATGGATCCATAGAAGGTCATACCCTGAGGAGTGTTATAGAGGTAAGGTCATTTCATGGTCTAGAAAGTTTTTAGAGAAATTTTATTAAGAATTCTAGTAGTATTTGTGCACCTCTAACTGAAGCAATGAGAGGGGATAGAAAGGATTTTAAATGGACCGTAGGAGAAGCAAATATTTTTGATACGTTGAAGAAGAAAGTTATAGAGCAACATGTTTTGGAACTTCCAGATTTCAATAAGGCCAATTTCAAGTAGATTGTGATGCTAGTGGCACTACCATAAGAGCTGTTTTGAGTCAAGAAGGTAAGCCTTTTGCCTATTTTAGTGAGAATTTGAATGATGCTAAGAAGAAATATTATGTCTATAATTAGGAGTTTTATGCTATAGTTTAGGCTTTGAAGAAATGGAGACACTATTTTTTTCCAAAAGAATTTAATGATCACTAGGCTTTGCAGTATCTTAATAGTCAAGGAAAGTTAAATCAAAGGCACTTAAAATGGGTTGAGTTTTCATAGAGTTATACTTTTTTTGAAGCATACGAGTGGAAGGTCAAAGAGACTTGCAAATTCCTTGAGTAGAAGGAAAAATTTGTTGATAGAGATGAATATAGAGGGTGTTGGGTTCAATGAACTCAAGAGTTTGTATCCTGAAGATCCAGACTTTGCAGAAGCTTGGAAAGATTGTTTGGAAATTTTTACATTGGATAGAACAAGATGGTTGGATTTCCTAATCCAAGATGAGATGTTTTTTAGAGGAAGCTAATTGTGCATTCCAAGGAGCTCTATGAGAGAGAATCTAATCAAGGAGAAGAATAGTGGAGGATTGGCTGGAAATTTCAGTCGAGATAATACCATTACTCTTGTTAGTGAGAATTATTACTAGCCATAGTTACAACAAGATGTGAAGAAGTCTGTGTAGAGTTGTAGAGTATGTCAAATGGAAAAAGGAACAATTCAAAATACTAGATTGTATCAACCATTACTCGTACTTGAGAGGCCATGGGAGGACATTAGCATTGATTATTCTTGGCTTTCCAAGGACATAGATAGGGCATGATTGTTAGAGTAAAGGTTTTAACTTAATTATGTTAATTAAGTTACCTTTATTCCTCTCTTAAGATTTCACTTTAGTTTGCATATTGTGACATTTAATAATTATATTAATTATTAAATGTCTATCTATTAGGGTTTCTTTAGGGTTGCACAATCTCCTTTTATAAGGATTGATCATTGTATTTTATCTAACTCTCTGATTAATACATTTTTCATATTTCAGAGTTTCAAAACCCTCTCTTGCTTTCTTCTTCATTCTCTTCCCTGTGACAGGTATCTCTTTGCATGCAGGTGTTCTTGGGATCTAAAGTTGGTTTCAACAACTTCTACATGGTAACTTAATTAACATAATTAAGTTAAAACCTTTACTCTAACACCCATCCCCTTAAGATGAGCAAGAGTGCAACTACATACATGTGCAAGAAAGCAAAGGTAACTACAATGCATGAAAGTAAACAAGGGTCCCGACAACTAGGCCTGATCAGGTACCCGAATACATCCAAATCTCTATAAAGTGGAGAAAGGGAGAAAACCTCATGGGAACAAAACTCCCCTCCAAGAAGAGAAAAGAAAAGAATGAAATGCACTAATGAAAGAAGGATAGGAGGTGGATTACATGATACCCCCCATAGACAACTTCTATCATATAAGTACATATACAATGGTTTCCATAGGAGAGATATAAAGAGACAAGAAGGCGCCCCCACAATGAAGAAACTCCTGTCACAATGGTAGATGCCTGATGTAGAATCCAAAAGGAGATCCTGAAGCAACATATAATATTCCTCCCCTTGGGAAGAAACGGATCCAAAGGACGATGTCAAAGAAACCCTATGAAGAGTGATGAACCAATCTGTCTGAAGATGTGTGCCATGATTGGATGTTGAAGAATCTCTCTGTCTAAGCTGAAACAAATGATACCATATCATGTAATCCACCTCCCATCCTTCTTTCATTAGTGCATTTCATTCTTTTCTTTTCTCTTCTTGGAGGGGAGTTTCGTTCCCATGAGGTTGTCTCCCTTTCTCCACTTTATAGAGATTTGGATGTATTCGGGTACCTGATCAGGCCTAGTTGTCGAGACCCTTGTTTAATTTCTTGCATTGTAGTTACCTTTGCTTTCTTGCACATGTTTGTAGCTGCACTCTTGCTCATCTTAAGGGGGGGTTTTAGAGTAAAGGTTTTAACTTAATTATGTGAATTGAGTTACCTTTATTCCTCTCTTAAGATTTCACTTTAGTTTGCATATTGTGACATTTAATAATTATATTAATTATTAAATGTCTACCTATTAGGGTTTCTTTAGGGTTGCACAATCTCCTTTTAAAAGGATTGATCATTGTATTTTATCTAACTCTCTGATTAATACATTTTTCATATTTCAGAGTTTCAAAACCCTCTCTTGCTTTCTTCTTCATTCTCTTCCATGTGACAGGTATCTCTTTGCATGTATGTTTTCTTGGGATCTGAAGTTGGTTTTGACAACTTCTACATGGTATCAGAGCAGACCTGCTGCAGCCTGTTCTTGTTTTGAAGATTTTGGAGCTTCGAGGGTTTGGGGTTTGCCTTTTTTGATCCAGGGCATACCTTTATTTTTTGGTATAGTTTGAGCCCAAACCAACCTTATGGTTGGACTCAAGAGGCCATTTCCAAGTTTTTTGATATATAATTCACCCAGTTTCGGTGCAGTTGGCTCAGAAGGCAAAAAACTTTTGCCCCATGGCTATAAAGACCCCAAGGCATGTAGATCAATGTGAAAAATTTCAAAAAAATAAAAATTAAAAATTAAAATAACAAAGTTTTTTTATTAAAACTTTGCATAGCTAGTATAATAGGCCAGCACTGCCACCGCTCAGCCAAGCGGCCACCAGCTCTTGCCGTCGGGCCGCCACCTCCGTCAGCCGGCCACCCTGCCGCCGTCGCCACCCAGCCTCCACCAACCCACCACCAATGCACCACCTCAGTGCCACCAGCCACCCAAACACCACCCATGCGCCACCACGTTCAGCCCCCTGGTCGTTGAGAGGACCAGGCGCTGAAAATTTTAGCCCCTAGGGCTTGAAGGAGGCCTAATAGGTTTTGCAGGTGTTTTCACTAAATCGGGTGTAAAATGGACATCTGAGCTTGGATTTCCGAAAATGAATAGGCGTCAGAAAGATGGTTCCGAGCCAAATCTATTGATGGAGGTTATTTTTTCTAATTTTTTCGTTTTTATACATTTTTTTCCAGTCAAAGTTAGAACTTGTTTTTTACACTCCAGGGGGCGTAACTTTTGCGTCTGAGCTCCGTTTTGTGAAAACGAATAAGCGTCAGAAAGCTGATTCAGTGATCTGAAAAATGATCAGACTTATTTTCCTAGATTCTTCCTCAGGTACATTTTATTCAGCATTTTGTGTTTTCACAGTTTGCTTAATTACTTGGACGTTTTGGCACTTGGGAACCTCCTGTTTGTGTCATTAGGCTCTATTTAATTTGATCTACATGTTGTAAGGTTATTTTTCTCAGATGTTTTAAGTTGAAGAGTTATCATGGGTTTTTCTACTCACCCTTTAGTTGTAATTCTGGAATGGGGTAATTATGAGTCAAGGGCAAAGGGCATACTTACACATTGTAGGTGGCTTAATATTTTTCCTTATTTGTATGATATCATTAGAGATCACAAAGTAGGACTTATATTGTCTAGTGTTGATGATGACACTCTGTGGGCTATATTGGACATTGATTGTCCCCACCCACTTTGGACACATCTTTGGGAGATCTATGGAGACCCCAATCTCTCTCCATTCCTAGAGGATCCTATTTCAGATTGTCTCTTACCCATTGCTTAGAGATAATACACCCTTTGATCATGAACTTTAGAGGAGCTTGAGTATTTAGACACCCTTACATATTCTGATGGATCAGAGGCTTGTCTCACAGTTCCTACTCTTTAGAATGAGACTATACATGTATCATCCATTGTTCCTGATGACATTAGTATCAACACAATTGGCCCCTATGGATTTAGTTCAACATCATGACCATCTTGGTCATTCATTATCTGCTACATCATGGGATTCTTATCTTGCAGACACATTCTTGTTTGTTGAGTCTCACACTGCGGATCTTGAGGATTTTTTTGAGGACATTCATCTCCTCTACCTTGACAGTTAGGTTATCACTGTACACCCACCATTAACTATGCATTCAGAGGTTGCATTTTTGGATTCTCCACATCAGTTTGGATTTGGAATCATTTGTTTTAGTTCAAACAGAGAGATTCTTCAGCATCCTATCATGGCACACATCTTCAAACAGATTGGTTCATCACTCTTCACAGGGTTTCTTCGACATCGTCCTTTGGATCCGTTTCTTCCCAAGGGGAGGAATATTATCTTTCGCTTCAGGATATCCTTTTGGATTCTACATCAGGCATCTACCATTGTGACAGGATTTTCTTCATTGTGGGGGGGCCTTCTTGTCTCTTTATATCTCTCCTATGGAGACCATTGTATATGTACTTATATGATAGAAGCTATCTATGGGGGCTATCATGTAATCCACCTCCTATCCTTCTTTCTTAGTGCATTTCATTCTTTTCTTTTCTCTTCTTGGAGGGGAGTTTTTTTCCATTGAGGTTTTCTCATTTTCTCCACTTTATAGAGATTTGGATGTATTCGGGTACTTGAACAGGCCTAGTTGCTGGGACCCTTGTTTACTTTCTTGCATTGTAGTTACCTTTTCTTTCTTATACATGTTTGTAGCTGCACTCTTGCTCATCTTACATGGGGGTGTTAGAGTAAAGGTTTTAACTTAATTATGTTAATTAAGTTACCATGTAGAAGTTGTCAAAACCAACTTCAGATCCCAAGAACACCTGCATGCAAAGAGATACCTATCACAGGGAAGAGAATGAAGAAGAAAGCAAGAGAGGGTTTTGAAACTCTGAAATATGAAAAATGTATTAATTAGAGAGTTAGATAAAATACAATGATCAATCCTTATAAAAGGAGATTGTGCAACCCTAAAGAAACCCTGAGAATAATCGAAAATAGTAAATGAACACATAGTTTATTGAATTTGTAAATAGGGTTTGTAAGGAATATCCTGTTACCAAAAAAGATCCTCATTTACTTGTAACATATAAAAAGACAATGCATAAATATAACTGTTAAATGCACAATTCATGAAAATAACTATAAGTAGAATGTAGAATTTACCAACCTGAAAAACTGGGGATATTGGAGGAAAGTGTAGAGGATCGCTATCAATGCTCTGTAGTTTGCAGAGAATAATTCTTCACTAGATAGCAATTGTGAATGTCGTTGGCTGATTTCCCCCTCTTATTTAGGAATTTTAATATGACAATTCAATGCATTCAATTTGGTTGTCATGTTTCAAATTTGAATTTGTTCAATCATTTGAATTTGTAGCCGCTAGTTACGTAGGTTTTGAAATGTGAATTGAATGAATTCTACATTATATTTGGAATTGATGTTTATTTGGGGAGGCTTACACCAACATTTAATTATGCAAGTACCTATAGGGAATGGAGTTAACACATATAGCTGACAAGGAGAGTGTGGAAGAATGTGCATTTGAAATCCCATAGAGTTGATAGGAGTTTGTGATTATGTCATGTAAAGCACCATTAAGTGGGAGCCAACTAACTCCTAGACAAAAAGCACCTATGTACATACAAAAATACATGAAAAAATACATAACAACATACATAAAAAAGTACATGGAAACATACTTAAGATGATGAGACATCATAGTGCGGGGCCCATCAGATAGGCGATCAAAGTGACGAAACTGGCAGACGAGACCAATCATCTGGGAAATGGTAGGTAGGAGTTAATGGCATTTTCAAGTTGGTTTTCCTGCTTACTATCAACCAATAAATGCGGGTGTTTTAGCTTTCCCATGAATTTTTTCTTTCATCCGCTTTTTTTTTACTTGGGAAAATTGGAGGTGGACTGACATGGGCCTTTTGGTTTGGAGAAAGAAGGGTGAAAACACGATTTGTTTACAGTCTACAAATTGAAAGTTGAAGGTTTGAGTGCATGTGGAGGAGTTGGAGAAGAAAACTGACCAAATCCAGGTGCTTTTTAGTAGTCTACACGTTGTAAGCTGAAGTTTGGAGTGCATGTGGAGGAGTTGGAGGAGAAAACTGACCAAATCAAGGTGAGGGGTGCTAACCAATTCGTTTGTAGAGGGTTTTACAACACCTTGTAATTTGTAATTTGGGAAAAACAATGTGTGGGATTTTAGTTATTTCAATCCCCTTGTTTAAATGTATGAATGTCTTGAAAATCACACATTCCATTGTTGTGTTTAAATTTTTCATGATTGAAAATAAAAATTCACAAAATAATTGTAATTTGGGAAACACAATGTTGTGTTTCAATTATTTGAATCTCCTTGTTTAAATGTAAACAATTGTCTCATGGTGGATTGCTTGCTTCTTAACACCTACAGTTTTGCAACATGGAATGGTACAAAACAGTATGAATGTCTTCAAAATCACACATTCCATTGTTGTGTTTAAATTTAACATGATTGAAAAAAAAAGTGTACAAAATAATTGTAATTTGGAAAACACAAAGTTGTGTTTCAGTTATTTGAATCTCCTTGTTTAAATGTAAAGGGTTGTCTCACAAAAGGTTGCTTGCTTCTTAACACCTATGGTTTTGCAACATGGAATGTTACAAAACAATATGATTTTCTTCAAAATTAGACCTTCCATTGTTGTGTTTAAATTTCACATGATTGAAAAAAAAGTGCAAAAAATAATTGTAATTTGGAAAACATAATGTTGGATTTCAGTTATTTGAATGTCCTTGTTTAAATGTAAAGGGTTGTCTCATGGTGGGTTGCTTTCTTCTTAACACCTATGGTTTTGCAACATGGAATGTTATGAAACAATATGAATGTCTTCAAAATCACACATTCCATTGTTGTGTTTAAATTTTGCATGATTGAAAAAAAAGTGCAGAAAATAATTGTAATTTGGAAAACACAATGTTAGGTTTTAGTTATTTGAATCTCCTTGTTTAAATGTAAAGGTTTGTCTCATGGTGGGTTGCTTGCTTCTTAACACCTATGGTTTTGTAACATGGAATGTTACAAAACAGTATGAATTTCTTCAAAATAACACATTTCATTGTTGTGTTTAAATTTCACATGATTGAAAAAAAATAGTGCACAAAATAATTGTAATTCGGAAAACACAATGTTAGGTTTTAGTTATTTGAATGTCCTTGTTTAAATGTAAAGGGTTGTCTCATGGTGGGTTTCTTGCTTCTTAACACCTACAGTTTTGCAACATTGAATGTTATAAAACAGTATGAATGTCTTCAAAATCACACATTCCATTGTTGTGCTTAAATTTCACATGATTGAAAAAAAAAGTGCACAAAATAATTGCAATTTGGAAAACACAATGTTGGGTTTCAGTTATTTGAATCTCCTTATTTAAATGTAAGGGGTTGTCTCAAGGTGGGTTGCTTGATTCTTAACACCTATGGTTTTGCAACATGGATTTTTACAAAACAGTGTGAATGTCTTCAAAATCATACCTTCCATTGCTGTGTTTAATTTTCACATGATTGAAAAAAAAAAGTGCAAAAAATTATTGTAATTTGGAAAACACAATGTTGGGTTTCATTTATTTGAATTTCCTTGTTTAAATGTAAAGGGTTGTCTCATGGTGGGTTGCTTGCTTCTTAACACCTATGGTTTTGCAACATGGAATGTTACAAAACAATATGAATGTCTTCAAAATCACATAGTCCATTGTTGTGTTTAAATTTTGCATGATTGAAAAAAAAAGTGCAGAAAATAATTGTAATTTGGAAAACACAATGTTGGGTTTCAATTATTTGAATCTCCTCATTTAAATGTAAAGGGTTGTCTCATGGTGGGTTGCTTTCTTCTTAACACCTATGGTGTTGCAACATAGAATGTTACAAAACAATATGAATGTCTTGAAAATCACACATTCCATTGTTGTGTTTATTTTTTCAACTTCCTATCTTTTATATTGCACTTTTGTGTCAACACCATTAATTAAAATTCTTTAATTTTGATGATAATTTTTTTATTTTAATGTTTTAATTTATTTTCCAATTGGTTAATTCTAGTGTTTATGTTGTTTTACTTCAGTTTTAGTAGTTCCAACTATTGCTTTTGCATCTGCAAGTTGACCAATCACACATTTTTTCTCATGCCCATTGCTATTACCTGTTATCACCCACTTGGAATTCATTTTCATGAGCTTCTACTTTCTATTTTATATCTTTTATTTGTAGCTTTGGAGCAACTACTTCCTCATCAGCCCTTAGGACAACAACATCCATTTTTTGGATAGAGTTTTGAATGTCTTCAATACTTTTCTGTAGCTTTGCAACTGCTCTTTGCTTAGCTTTGAGAGTGTCTTTCTATTTAGAGAATGCATTATTTTTCTATTTGATAAGTTATTTACAAAACTTGTCTACCCTTTCACATAGGGCTTTCATGTCTCCAACCAACTAATTCTCTTTTTTTGCTCTAAGATCTATTTTTTCCTTTTCATTATCATCTATTTTGAATTGTATTTGTTCCATGGAATTCTTAAGTTGGAGAACCTTTGATTTCATTTGTTCAACTCCACTTATAGCATCATATCTCACTTTATTTTCTTGCATAAATTCATATGGAATACAAAATTTATTGACTTTATGCACTTTTGCATTGGCATTTTATCATTGCAGATACTACTCGATGCTCCTTCATCAAGTTGTCAAGTGCAAGAACAATCTTTCCAGTTGATACATTATCTATCTTATTCAATTTTATCTTCTTCTTTTCAAGTGTTTTTAGAGAAAAATTATTTTTTATTACATACTTTCTACTATTTTCTGCTCGACTTTTGCATTGCCATATGCCCATTGTGGATACTGCACATGCACCTTCCTAAAATTCTCAACAACACTAAGTCTCTTTAATCAATATAGTATATGTCTCATTCACTATGGTATGCTTCTTTTCAAGTATTTCTACAGTAGATTACTTTGTCATTTCATACATTCTAGTACATGTTGCATCCAATTTTGCATTGTTTGAATTTTCCCATTGCACATAATTTAAATGCTCCTTCCCCAACTTCTCAAGAGCAAGAAGAATCTCTCCAGTCAATACATTATATATCTCATATACTTAGGTTTGCTTCTTTTCAAGTGTTTTTAGGGATTTTTCCTTATTCATTTCATACATTCTAGTATCCGCTGCCTCTTGAAGTATTAAGAAGATCTCAAGTTCCTCAACCCACAATTTTTTCCAACATTGAATTATCAATAGACAAAATGAGTATAATGAAAACCTTACACTACCAATGTAAGAAAATGCACCTTGAAAATTTACCAAAACCATTACTTATAGTATGAATTGTGTTTGGATTTTGTCATATCATTAAAATATAGGTAGGTAGGAAAACACAGTGGATTGCGAGTTAGTTTGTTGAGCTTGTGCAAAGCTAAAGGGTGGAGAATTTTAGGAGGAGTTGCATCTAGGGGATACATAAAAGTAACCATATTTAGCTAAGGGGTGACCAACCAATTGCGTTCTTATATGATTGCAATGAAAACCTTTTCTTGTTTACACAATATGAATGTAATGAAAGGAACATCTTCAAAATATATAACAAGTCTCAGCTAGACTAAAGATTGCATTTCAACTTTCTCAAATAAATAAACTATAAGCATATGTTGGAGAACATTGTGGGTTGTATTTTCTATATTTTTGCTTGTTGTAAGCTGAAGGGTGAAATTTTTGATTTTTTGCTTGATGTTCTTTTGCTGGTCATGTTTAGTTTTATGTTCAAAGATGTTTGACTTCACTAGTTGAAATCTAGTTATAGCATCATATTTCATTTTCTTTGCTTAGACAAATTGATATGCAATACAAAATCTCTCGACTTTATCCACTTCTGCATTGCGATTTTCCCATTGCACATACTACATGTGCTCCTTCGTCAACTTATCAAGAGTGGTAAGAATCTCTTCAGTTAAAACAATATCTATCTCATTAAGTTTGATCTCCTTGTCTTCAAGTGTTTCTAGAGAAGATTCCTTTTCAATTATTTCATAAATTATAAAACCTATTGCATCTAAATTTGCATTGTTTCTTTGCCTTTGCACATATTACAGATGCTTCTTTGTCAATTAATCAAGATCATAAAGAATCTCTTAATTCAAAATAGTATCTATCTCATTCACTATGGTTTTCAATGCAAACAAGCTTCACAATTTATTGCAATTGTGGTTTACAGTTAAAATTGCTTTTTGAATTATTCATATGTTTCACAAATAAATGCACAAAAAAAAGGTGTTTTAGCCTACGTTCATTGAGTCATTTTTTTATCAGTAGATGCAAGGAACATGTTTTTTTCTTTTTACATTGTTGGAAGCCATAGAAGTAATTACATATTATTTATGTTACACTTATAGGCTACATATAAAGTTGTAGGTTGGACTTCTCATCGTGTAGTTCAACCTGCACTTTTTTAGTTCATGAATTGTCATATATGCTTTTGTTGGTCATTTTAAGTCACTCCAAATTGAATGATCGATATCACAACATGCCTAATCAAGTAAAAAAGGTTTGTACACCCCATATACTATGGCGTCTTAGTATTTTTTCATGTGAGGTTGTGATTTTACCTGTGGTCTTGATGTCTACTTGGAGGTTGAAGTAGACACTGTGTAAATTCCAACATGCATTGGCTGACATCATGGTTGATAGGATAATTTACACATGTATGCCTTTCTTGATTCACTCCATTACTGATTCATGATTTTTTCAACAGATGCAATTTTTTATTTATTCTTTTGGCATTGTTGGCAGCAATGAATGCACATTTATTTACATATAAGGTTTTCATAAAAGGTTTTGGTTGCCCTCTAACCTTTCCTCTCCATTAACACATACACATGCACCACAACAATTATATCTTCCCTAATACATCTATTCATGCAACTGTATAAGTAATTAGATAATTTTATGTACATTACACTCATATGCCACATACAAATTTGTAGGTTGAACCACTCATCGTGTGTCTCAACCTTCACTTGTTTATTTCATGAATTTCTAGATGTTCCTTTGCTCCACATGTTAAGTCACCCTAAACAGAAGGCTCAATATCACAACATGCCTCCTCAGGTAAAATAGGTTTGTACACCCCACATACTCTAAAATTTTAGTTATATTTACATGTAGGGTTGTGAATTTTCTTGCGGTCTTTATGTCCACTTGGAGGTTCATCTACATGCTATGTTTTCCAAAATGCATTGGCTTACATCATGGTTGATAGGACATTTTACACCTTTTTTCATTTCCTCATTCTCTCCATTACTGATTCATATTTTTTTCAACAGATGCACCGAACATGTTATCATTTTGGCATTGCTAGAACCAATGGATGCTCTTTTTTTTTTACATACAAGGTTGTAATCAAAGGTTTTGGTTTCCTTCAAACCCTTCCTCTCCTTTAACACACACACGCACCACAACCAATGTATCTTGCCAAAATAATACATATTTTTTTGCAATTTTAGAAGTAATTACATACTGTTATGCATGTGTAACATTGATTTTTAGCACCCACTTGCTTTCTAGCTCTCTAGGGTGTTTTACCTAGAAGGAGAAAGATGGGCCAAAAATGCTTATGTTACATTCAAAGTCAATCCAATGTGGATAGAATAAGGATGAAAAATTCCTAGATACAATGCTTGAATGCAAGAAACAAATGATATTGATTGAATAATGAATAGAAACTAAAGGAAAACAACTTGTTTGAAAACACATTGTGTAATACAACAATGGACCAGGAATGAATTCAAAACTTAACAGAAATGAACCAAACTGAAAGTGTGCACCTGGAATGTGGATGGAGACTATAAATTGCTTTTGAAATGGTGATAATGTTGAAATTTAGGCCTGGTGGGACTCATTCACCATTCTGGGTGAATTAGTCATAGTTCTACCAAACTATACTAGAACTCGTTTATGATAAAAGGGTATCTAAACATGTAAAAATAGAAAAATTGACCTTGGGGTGGGACTCATTTTCCACCCATGGAGAATGAGTCCACTTTTGAATTTCTAAATTTTAAAAGGTGGATTCTAAAGCTTCTGATCTGCACTTTGATGCCCTATAGGTGTCTACTTTCAGAACTCTGATTTACGGGTTTGAAAATGAGATTTTGTTGATATTTTAAATTGTTGAATGAGAAGAAGACTTGAGAAACCTTGAAACTTGATCTTCAATGATTTATAGGCTTCCAAGAGTCCTAAATCTGCAAACACATAAGACAAGAGAGATAAATGTTGAATGTTACCTAGCATGGGGGTTTGCCTTGGTAAAACCACATTTAGGTAATTAAACCAAACTGATGAAAGAGTAGAATGAAACATGCAATAATGGAATAGATTACCTTACCATGATGATTGATCTTGAAAGTATACAACATAACATGTTGAATTTTCCCTTGTATGTCTTAGGAAGCTAAATAGATGACTTGCAATGTGAAAGCCCTAGCTTGCTTGACATGAGATGAAAGATTAGTGGATGAATATGTGAATTAAGTTAATGAATGAATAGATGTAAAAATGAGTTTAGAGAGGTGTTTTTATAGGAAATTCACCTTATTTTCTCATTAATTATATCCCTAAGGCTGACATGGAGAAAAATTAAACTTAAAACCTAATTTTTCCTGCTCAAAACCCTGAAAAATGGCTCAAATGGGACTCATTCACCACTAATGGAAAATGGGTCCCACCTAGATGGGACTAATTCACCACTAATGGTGAATGGGTCCCACAAGGGCCATTTTTGCTAGCTGGAATGCTAAGAAGGAAGAAAATTAGGCTTATATGATGACTATGTCGTTTATTTGATCAAATTATGCCTCGAGATGCATAATATGGGTTAATAGGGTCCTATTATTGATGATGTAAATGTTAAATAGGGCTTGGGACACAAAATTCAATGTGAAAGTGTAGTTAAATACACTTTACAACACTAAAATAAGGTCCACATAGCCTAGAAAGGCACAAGAACCAATGTGAATGTGCAAGACACACTACAACACTAGTTTATCATTAAATTTAATTCAAGAACCTTCTAGATTGATGTAATAATGTTATTAAACACATTTTATAATGTTGAATTAGGGATAAATAGGATAATTAAGCCTAGAAAAGCATGAAAGTCCGTTACAAGACATTACAATGCCTTTACAAGTCATCGTTAAAAGCATGTTATTCAATTTATAAGGGCCGAAGACCTAATGTGGATGCATAAAATTCCTCACAAAACTAGATTAAGCCCTCATTAAGTCCATTTTATCATGAATTAATCCCATATCAAGAAAAGGTTACTTTTTTCTATGGCACATTTAGCCCCCACTTTAGTGAGAGGATGAATTTGCTTCAAACTCACACTAAAGTAGACATTCAAGAGAGATCCACTTGTAGGTCAAGCCACCAAGATAAAAAATAATGCAAAGGAAAGAAAGAGAAAGATGAAAATGAAAAGGTGGATGAAGCTTCGATTGTTTGTCCAACTAGTTGTGGATAAGATCTAGGTTGTTTTTCCAAAAAGAAGATGCATACTCACTCTAGGGCCACAAAACTTTTGGTTGTCCATGGGGTGAGAAAGCCCAAAAGAAGTGGTTTAGTGAGAAAGTCATGCCAGTGTGTCAACTTCCCATCATATAATGAGAAAGTCATGCTAGTGTGTCGGCTTCCCATTATACAAACCATACCAAAGTTATGCTCTTGATAGCATTGATAAGGCACCACAAGGTAATGATTTTTGTAAATGTTTTTGAATATCATTTAAAAATTTTGTTGAAGGGAATTTGATTTGTTCATGTAAGGTCTTCTTCTTAGGGAGCATTGTGCCTAATGTCTCCAAGAGAGGACAATTCAGGATGTCAGATTGTTATCCATGGGATGCCTCATTCGCATCGAGCCACTTTAGTTTATCATACACTCTTAGAAGGTATCAAGCCCAATGACACCACCAAGGAGAAGACATGTCACAAGAAAATGTAAATCACTCCATGAAATTTGCAAAAGGATGTTACCTATGTATTTCCCCCACTTTAAAGCAGTTGCTAACACTATTACTATGAGAAATTTCTTTAAAGTAGAAGGTATGAGAGCTTATTTGAAAATCTCTATGCTAAGTCATATGTTTCTGATAAGCTACGTCATGAAAAAGGGTAATATGTCACATGCGAGTCAATCTTAAGACATGTCGTCCACATCCCAAGCTGGCTCTTACATGTTCATGAAAGGATGACGAGTCAAAAGAGACAATGTGACAAGTGACATATAAGGTCAAGGCTATTGAACCCCTTTCCCCCACTTAGTGTAGGACAAAGGTGAGCTTGGAATGGATGATGATATGCTACCCCTTGTGATGGATGTAAAACATGCAATGGAGAGTATTTTATGATCCTACAATTATTGCATATAAGGAGAAGCAACTAATGTTATTTATGTGGATAAGTAAACAAAGTTTTAGCTTGATTTTCTTTTATTGTATATACTTTGTTACATATGTGAGCAAGGTCATTGTAACTTGGTTGGTATGAAACATTATGCTTGTGTGGGTAAAGGATGAGTTGGGGTTGGTGTTGAGTTTTTTGCTTATGTGATGGTGGGTAAAGGATGAGTTGGGGTTGGTGTTGAGTTTGTTGCTTGTGTGATGGTGGGTAAAGGATGAGTTTGGGTTGGTGTTGAGTTTGTTGCTTGTGTGATGGTGGGTAAAGAATTAGAGGATTCTTTGGATGTACCACGGGGTATGTAGGTGGTTCATTGATTCAAGGGTATCTAATGGACACTTGTGCATGCATAATATTGAGGGTCTTGGTTTGATGTATCCCTAAGGAGGAAATATCATTTTCTTGCACCATAATAGTCTCCCTAGGAGGAAAATTGTTAGGAGAACAACAATCCAAATGCTCTTGACATTCAAGGACTTGTTCTTCTAAAATTTCATCATCGTAAGGGGGCTATCCATGGTTGAATTGTCTTGGTCGATGATGTGTTCCCTCATAAGATTCTCATGATTTTCATTGATTGGATCGTGTAACACCATAATATCATCTTCACTAATAGGAGAGATATTAGGAGAGGGGAAATTATCTTGTGCCATGACATCCACCCTAGTAGGAGAGCTTTGAGAAAAGTGACAATCAAGAGGTGCATCACATGTCGAAGCTTCATGAAAAATAGGGGAGTCATGAAGGGGAGGACAACTAGGATTTTCATGTGTGTCAATGATTGGATCTTCTTGTTCAAATAGAGCCTACCAATTCTTAGGAACATTAGGAAGGAGAGAAATAATGTTATAACTCTCAATCATTGGGTTTCTTGATACCAACATATTCTCGTCACAAATGTGTTGGTCATGATCATTCATGAAAGTATTGTCACAAATAGGGGAATTGTTGGGAGATGAATAGAGACTAGGTAAGGTGGTGGTAATTCATTCATCTTGTGTTGTTATAATATCTTCCCAAGGGGAATGAGAAGGACAAACAAGACCATCATGATGCTCGACAATTGTACCTTCGTTCACCAAGATACCTTGGTCATGAAAAGGAGAGGTATCAAGAGAAGGAAAATTATGATCATAATGTTTAGCTATGTTTTCATTCCCTTCTAACACATTATCTGAACAAATAGGAGAGATAGGAGGGAGTGTAAGTTTAAGAAAAGTGTTAACATTTTCATTCTCTTGTGCTAGGAGACTATCATAACTAGGGAATGCATTGAATGCAGAACTTGAATGTTTGTTAACTAGCTTTTTCTTTACAAATTTGGAGAAGATTGAAACTAACATTTTCAAAGAAAAATCTATCATAACTAAAAATGAAATGTAAAATTTTGAAATGAAATGCAATTTTTAGATGATAATTGATTGATTATGCTATGTAACAATATGAGAATGCAAATGTAAAATGTAAAACATGTATGGAATAAGCTAATTTAGGCTAGATTTGATGAAATGGATGATATAAAAATGCAACCAACTAATATAGGTATGAAATGGAACCAAATAGAAGCCTAAAAACAGGGTTTTCAGATCTATAAAAGATAGTTTTAGGGATTAGAAGGGACTGATTCACCTAGGGTGGCGAATGAGCCACAGTATGGACTTTTTTCAGAATTTAAAATAAAAATTAAGTGATTTTGATGTGTTATGAGTGCAATGATGCATACCTAAATGCAAAATTCAGAATTTCAGAAAATTTAAATGAAGTTAGATGCCAAAAATGCAACCTAAATGTACTTTTTATGAATGCAAAATTTAACACCTAGCATGCAAATGAATCATGAGAACCCTAATGCAAGCTAAATATATGATTATGAAGGAATAAAAATCAGAAAATAGAAGTATTTGAAAATCAGGTTCACCAAAATGTAGCATAGATTTTTGGCACCCACTTGCTTTCTAGCTCTCCTAGGGTTTTTCACCTAGAAGGAGAAAGATGGGCCAAAAATGCTTATGTTACATTCAAAGTCAATGAAATATGGATAGAATAAGGATGAAAATTCCTAGATAAAATTATTGAATGCAAGAAACAAATGATCTATTGATTGACTAATGAATAGAAACTAAAGGAAAACAAATTGTTTGAAAACACATTGTGTAATACAACAATGGACTAGGAATGAATGCAAAACTTAACAAAAATGAACCAAACTGAAAGTGTGTACTTGGAATGCGGATGGAGACTAGAAATTTCTTCTAAAATGTTGTTGATGCTAAAATTTAGGCCTGGTGGGACTCATTCGCTATTCTAGGTGAATCAGTCCCAGTTCTTCCAAACTGTATCGGAACCCGTTTCTGACAAAACGGTATCTAAAAATGTAAAAATCCAAAAATTGACTTTGGGGTGGGACTCATTTTCCACCCATGGTGAATGAGTCCAATTTTTAATTTTTGGATTTTCAAAGGTAGATTTCAAAGCTTCCAATTTGCACTTTGATGCCCTATAGGTGTTCGCTTCTAGAACTCTGATTTATAGGTCTGAAAATGAGATTTTTTTTTATATTTTGACTTGTTAAATGAGAAGAAGACTTGAAAAACCTTGCAACTTGATCTTCAATGGTTTCCAATCTTCCAAGATTCCTAAATTTTCAAACACATAAGACAAGAGAGAGAAATGTTGAATGTTACTTAGGGCATGGGGGTTTGCCTTAGTCAAACCCTGTTTAGTTAATTAAACCAAAATGATGAAAAAGTAGAATGAAACATGGAATAGTGGAATAAATTACTTTGCCATGATAATTGATCTTGAAATTTTGCAACATAACATGCAGAATCTGCCCTTGGATGTCTTAGGAAGCTAAATAGATGACTTGCAATGTGAAAGCCCTAACTTGTTTGACTTGAGATGAAAGATTAGTGGATGAATATGTGAATTAAGTTAATGGATTAATAGATGTAAAAATGAGTTTAGAGAGGTGATTTTATATCCAATTCACCTTATTTTCTCATTAATTAGATCCCAAAGGCTGACATGGAGAAAAATTAAACTTAAAACCTAATTTTTCCTGCTCAAAACCCTGAAAATGTCTCAAATGGGACTCATTCACCACTAATGGAAAATGGGTCCCACCTAGATGGGACTAATTCACCACTAATGGAAAATGGGTTTCACAGGGGCCTTTTTTGCTAGCTAGAATGCCAAGTTAGAAAATTAGGCTTATATGATGACTATGTCGATTATTTGATCAAATTATGCCTCAAGATGCACAATATTGGTTAATAGGGGCCTATTAGTGATGATGTAAATGATAAATAGGGCTTGGGACACAAAATTCAATGTGAAAGTGTAATTAAATACACTTTACAACACTAAAATGAGGTCCACATAGCCTAGAAATGCACAAGAACTAATGTGAATATCCAAGACACATTAAAACACTAGTTTATCATTAAATTTAATTCAAGAACCTTCTAGATTGATGTAATAATGTTATTAAACACATTTTATAATGTTGAATTAGGGAGAAATAGGTTAATTAAGTCTAGAAAAGCGTGAAAGTCCTTTACAAGACTTTACAACACCTTTACAAGACGTCGTTAAAAGCATGTTATTCAATTTATAAGGGTCTAAGACCTAATGTGGATGCATAAAATGCCTCACAACACTAGATTAAGCCCTCATTAAGTCCATTTTATCATGAATTAATCCCATGTCAAGCAAAGGTTACATTTTTTTATGGCACAACACGTTACACTCCTATGCCACATACAAAGTTGCAAGTTAACCAATCATCGTGTGGTTCAACCTTCACTTGTTTATTTCATGAATTGCTAAATGTGCTTTTGCTCCTCATGTTAAGTCATGCCAAATGGAAGGATGAATATCACAACATGCCTCCTCAGGTAAAAGAGGTTTTTACACCCCATATACTATGAAATCTTTGTTATATTTACATGGGGGGTTGCAAAATTACTTGTGGTCTTTATTTCCGCATGGAGGTTCATCTACATGCTGTGTTTTCCAACCTACATTGGCTTACATAATGGTTGATAGGACATTTTACACATTTTTGGCTTTCCTCATTCTCTCCATTACTGATTATTCTTTTTTTCAATTGATTCAACAAACATGTAATCACTTTGGCGTTGCTTGTAGCAATGGATGCACTTTTTATTTTTACATACAAGGTTGTCATCAAAGGTTTTGGTTGTCCTATAACCCTTCCTCTCCTTTAACACATGCACACACACCACAATCATCATATCTTCCCAAGATAATACATATGTTGTTGTAATTGTACAAGTAATTACATACTCTTATGCACGTTACACTCCTACCTCACATACGAAGTTGTAGGTTCAACCTTCACTTGTTTAATTCATGAATTGCTAGATGTGATTTTTCTCCTCATGTTAAGTAATGCCAAAAAGAAGGATGAATATCACAACATGCTTCCTCAGGTAAAAGAGGTTTGTACACCCCATATACTCTTAAATATTTTTTATATTTACACATGGGGTTGTGAATTTACTTGTGGTCTTTATGTCTGTGTGGAGGTTCGTCTACACACTATGTTTTCCAACCTGAATTGCATTACAGATCATGGTTGATAGGAAATTTTACACCTTTCTGGCTTTCCTCATTCTCTCCATTAATAATTCTTCTTTTTTCAATAGATGCAACAAACATGTTATCATTTTGGCGTTGTTGGTAGTAATGGATGCACTTTATTTTTATACAAGGTTATCATCAAAGGTATTGGTTGCCCTCTAACCCTTCCTCTCCTTTAACACATACACATGCACCACAACCATCATATCTTTCCAAGATAATACTTCTATTGTTGTAGTTGTATAAACTTAATTGCATACTCTTATGCACGTTACACTCCTACGCCATATACAATGTTGTAGGTTGAACCACTCATCATGTGCTTCAACCTTCACTTGTTTATTTCATGAATTGCTAGATGTGCTTTTTCTCTTCATGTTAAGTCACACCAAATGGAAGGTTGAATATTACAACATGCCTCCTTAGGTAAAACAAGTTTTTACACCCCATATACTCTTAAATCTCTGTTATATTTACATGTGGGGTTGTAAATTTACTTGCGGTCTTTATGTCCACGTGGAGGTTCATCTACATGTTTTGTTTTCCAACTTGCATTGGCTTACATCATGGTTGATAGGAAATTTTACTTCTTTATTTCTTTTCTCATTCTCTCTATTGTTGATTCATTTTTTTGTCAACAAATGCAACATACATGTTATCATTTTGGTATTGCTAGCAAAAATGGATGCACTTTCTTCTTACATACAAGGTTGTCATCAAAGGTTTTGGTTGTCAATTTCTATTGTTGTTGTTTTCTATGTCCACTTGTACATTGAGATAGACAGTCCAATTTATATTTTATGCATAGCTTGATTCAATCTATCACCTTTCATTTTCCTTAGTTGAATCCAAAAATATCCTATTGGTTTCACATGGGTGACAACAATGCAAGCACATTTTATTTTACTTTCAATGAATTATTTCTTTCTTTTTCTTGACACAATCCACACTAATTTTAAATATTCATCCAATTCTGTCCTTTCCTAGAATGGGGAGAGGTTTGAAATGGAAGAAGCAAGACGAATTGGATGCACAAGATGTATGAGATGGAGGCTCTCCTTGTTTCTCTTCATATTTGCAATGGAATCCTATTTCCATCAAGAAGGATGGGGTCCCTAAACTTGTCGCAACAATTCCTCATAGGATACTTGATGATTTCATTCACGGTGAAATGTTCATTGAAGGTTTTGAAACTAAATTTCTTGACAAGAAGAAAAGACAACCTACCACCACATGTCTCGTCGATGACAAAAAGTATGGAAAAACAATTTGGTATTGTAGGTTTGTATCTTTCAACATTCATTTGTATGGTCCAATGATATTTTACTCTCTCTTGCTTCAAGATGATAAGATGATACCTTCTTCATAGCTACTAGTGTCAATACGGTCCTACATACCTCAGAGACCAACCTCCACTAAAGAAGAAACAACAAAAGAAATTTGTACAAATGTGAGGTTGTCAATGCCACTGCATGGTAAAGGTTATGAATGGTACACTTGATGTTGCCTATATTGTCTACAAAGAAATGTTCCACGTCAATAAAAACAATGAATTTTGCCATGGCATTAATGACACAAGTGGAGATAGGCGTTCTATTTTTGCCACTAATCTATCCATAGGGTACAAAAGCTATATTGAAATCCTTTTTACTCATGGATTCCAATGTTAATGCAATAATAGATAGACACATCAATGATCATGTCTTATGTGGCATGATGTCAAAGATAGATCAATTCCTTACAAGAAAGGATGTAATGAATGCTTGGAAAAAGGTGCATTCTACTCACACATAGAAACACAAAGTTGATTCGACAAGTATCATGATGTGGAATGGATGAGACTTTGGCAACTTCTTCTATTGATTCTCTCTTTTTCATCCTAATGGTGGATCACGGAGTGTGATTCAAAATGTTGATGCAAAAATTAATACACAATCGAATCCAGAAATATTTTGCAATTAACAATATGGATTGTGGAAGCTTATTATCTTTAACTTCTACTTTCAATGACCCCATGGGAATGATACACCTTTCATTATGAGTGTTCAGGCTCCATGGATGCTAGATAGGATGGTTAGCCACACACACAATTCAGTCATCTTGATGGATTCCATGTTTACCACTAATAAATATGGGGTGAGGCCTTACAGACATTGAAAAATAGTTCTTCATCTTTTCAATGATCTTGCTGGCTATAAACCTAACAATTCTCACATTGAGTTGTTATTTCTATAGTTTCCATTGTATACTTTTCTCATTTTTGACGAGAAACATAGTGGTGTGCCCATTGCGTGGGTAGTCTCTGCATGAAACAAGATTGAGCACATCTCTGCATGGCTACGCATATTGCATGCCTCTAGAAGAAGAGCCAGACCCAACTGGAGAATCAATGCATTTTTTACTGATGATGCGACTATAGAAATCCAAGCCATAAAGTATGTGCATATCTTTGTTCATTTGTATACCTTTCTCATTTTCTATTTATTTTCAATGCCACTTTGTCATGTAGATAAGCGATGAACAATATCGTTTGTATTGGATATTAGGTCCATCTTTCAATGTCATGTTCTTCTATACCTTTGGCATGTTAAAAGGGCTTGGCTAAAGAATGTATATAAGTATGCAACCAAGGAAATGGAAATGAACATCTTTCATAGACTTGGCACGATCATGATGGAAATTGGTGATAGCGAAGATAGCATCACTCAACAATTAAACTCTTTCTTTGATGAGTTCAACGATCAGCCCCGATTTTTAGAGTACTTCAACAAGACCTGGTGCAAAGGAGAAGGTTGAATTGGTGAGTTGAAAATTTTTGTACCTTGTAGGATTCACACCATTCACATTCTTTGGCGTTACCTCTAATACGTTGTGGTTTACTTGGCTATTGGATTTTTTTCATAGCCATGTGGGTGAAAAATTGCAATCTATTCCCACATGCCAACTAGGATACAAATGTGGCCATTGAGTTGTACCAGTATGCACTCAAAACTCAATACTTGTGTGATTGTTCTAAAAAATGCACTAGGAGAATGGACTATTTGTATTACACACTTGTGTATAAAACATAACCATTCTATAGGAAAAAGGAAAAGTTGTAACATTATGGTTTTTTGATGAACTATAAGTTTTTAAATATGTGATCTAGTTTGGAGTGGGCCAAGGAAATTCCAAATGATCATTGTGTTCATGATGAAACAAATATTGGATGGTACTAGGTGAAAATTCAAAGTAGGTACGACCATTACCTTGTTCGAAAATTTGGGGAGCACCTTTTTTGTTTGTGAGTTCCCTTAGAGTTTACAGGGGAACACTTGAAAACATGTCCTAAAGGTTGTTGACTTGATTAAAAGATCATCTATCGTTGAAGGGGTAGTCCATGGTAAGTGAATTCCAATTCAAATTGCATTACTTTATGGGAGTCAATTGTGTTTTGCATTTTCTACTACCTAATACAAGTTTCTTTTGTGTGATCATTTAGATGGGGGAGGTCAACCAATTGATAGAGGGATAGATTTGAATGAGACATTATGACATGGGGCATCAAAGAAACAATCCTAATATTCTCACCCCTACACAAGCTCTTTCTATCACTCGTGTATATGATGAACATGTGTTGAAAATTTCTATTTGAAATGATAGAAACAAAATCTTGAACAAAGTGATGTGTACACCACCACAGTGTCTACAACAGGTGCAATCATACACACAGTGCATGGAGAGGTTTCTACAGGACCTACAACAATCAAATGCATTACCATTTGAATTCATTCCCAATCCTGATGAAGCTGTAACTAGCATTGTTTGGATGCATCCATGGTTTATTGCATGAAGGGATCATCATCGATGTGCAACCCATCATACAAAGTGTGCTACAGAATAGTCAGATCACCAAAATTCTTTGTATGAATCCTTCCCCTTCTCCACGAACAATAGCTTGAATGTGAATATCAATATGCAATGTTAGACTTCAGGCACAACTACTATGGATGTGGCAGAGGATACAACATCTAATATAGGTGACTATGAGAAAACCCATTTCAATTCCTATATTGTAATAGGAAATGGTATTGCAGATTTCTTTCTCTAGTATGTGCTTCTACCACATCATAAACTTTCTGATTTCTTTTTTGAACTTTTTTGTTTGCTTTAGCATTCCAATCTGGGGAAAGGAGTCCTCACCGACGAATTTTTTTGGTGAGTGTAAAGCCAATGTAAGGTATGGTTCCAATTTAATAACTATGCCTAGGTAAGTCCAATTATCAGTATGGAATTATGCAATACCATGATTCCTTATAAAAAATTGGCTACGGCGATAGGCTAATGTTGACCAACGTGAGTTCACTCTACTTCTTCTTCAAGAGTTACTAAGGATTGCACAAGAATACTTCAATGAATCTTTATCTATAGGTAAGCATAGTGCAGGTGGTCCTTCCTCAATCCTTGAAGAGCAAGAAGAATATGTTCAGTCAAAACTTTATCTATCTCTTTCACATTGCTCGCTTCTTTTCAAGTGTTCTCATAGAAGTTCTCTTCTTCATTCTAGGCATTCCAGTATATCGTGCTCCACTTGTACACTTCCATATGTCCATTGTGAAAAAAAAAGCTCACATTATTTGCAATGTTGGAAAACACACTGTCCCATGTCAGTTAGTTCATTTTGAAATGTTTTTTGTATCCTTGCGACCAAGAATGTTATGAAGGCCACTTTCATAATGTTTTGGTACAATCAAAATTCCATTTAAATTTCTTCATCTGATTGGAACAAATAAAATGCTCGCATTGTTCACTGTTGGAAAACACATTGTCCAAATGTTAGTTACTTCATTATGAAAAGTTTTGTTTTGTTATGACAAATACCGTAATCAATGCCACTTTCAATTTTTTGAGCAATTGTTTGGTATAGTAAAAAAATCCATTTCACATTCTTAATCTTATTGGAACAAATAAAATGGTCATAGTGTTTGCAATACTCGAAAACACACTGTCCCATGTCACTTTGTTCCTTATGAAAAGTTTTGTTTCGTTACCATTGAAAATGGTCATAGTGTTTGCACTGTTGGAAAACACACTGTCCCATGTCACTTTTTTCCTTATGAAAAGTTTTGTTTCGTTACCACTGAAAATGGTCATAGTGTTTGCACTATTGGAAAACACATTGTCCCTACATAGTTAGTTCTTTATGAAAAGTTTTGTTTCACTTTGAATTTTTTGAGCAACTGTTTCATACAGTCCAAATGTCCTTTTTTCCTTTCTTCATTTGATTGTGACAAATAGAATGCTCACATTATTTGCCATGTTCGAAAACACACTGTCCCTTGTCACCTATTTCGTCATGAAAATGTTAATTTTTTGTACATTCGAAGAATGTAATGAAGCCAACATTCAAAGTGTCTTTATAATTAGATAATGTTGTTGTATCTACTAAAAAAATTGTTGTCTTTCATTTCAAGCATTTTATTTCCTATTGTTTTAGTCGTGCATTACCGTATGCCCATTGGAGATACTACACATGCTGCTTCATTAAGTTATGAAGAATAGGTAGAATCTCTTCAATGAAAACATTATCTATATATTCCACTTTGCTCACTTCCTTTACATTGTTTTCATTTCATTTATTTTCTTTCGAATTAGAGCATGCAATTGTACCTTCTGAAAAAGTTGTTTTTTCTTTCATTTCAGGCATTTCACTACTTGCTTCTCTAGTTGTATAGATGATGTCGCACAGTTCATGAGAATGGGTGGCTAGTTGGTTGACCAACTACCACCCATATCTTCCATACAATATTCTTGCTCACATTGAGGAATTGAGTCTCCTATATAGGTTGCGGGAAAAGATGTTAAGGAGAATTTATAAAAAAGGGCCAAACTACACTGACTTCAACTATCATAATTATACTCACTTATTTAAAAATGTCTTTGGTGTATGGGAAAAACTAGACATGGACATTCAATATTGAAATCTAGAAATAGAGATTGTAAATTTATGTGATTGGCCAATGTCTCTTTACCAAGAAACTAGAGACCTTTTCCTAGCTAGATGCATCTGGAAGGTATGCATTCAACCAACAGTAATCATACACAAGCACAATCTTATAGATGAGCTGAGCATGAGGTTTATGAGATTCCTTAAGGGGGGATATTTAATTAGTAATCACATGGATCCTATGGAGGAATGGTTGTTGGCCATGTTCAAATTCAACCACATTGTCAAGTTCGAGATCCACTGTGTCAGACCATCATTCAGGCTCCTACATGTGTATTACAAAGAGCCAACATTATATGTTGTCAATTCCACCTTGACAATCAAAGTGTGCCAAATCCTTCTAGATGCTGAGAAAACACAAATTATACATGTTCGTAAATGGTTTGCGTAGTTCTTAGTGTTAGTAGTATTAAATGTGGCTTGTAATTTTCTTCAGAATCTATAATATTGACTCAAAATGTTTTTACATTTGATTGTGTGATGTGAATTGTTTATTTTAGATCAAATCTAAAAACATTTGAAAACATTTTCACAGTCTTGTGTGTTGTCCATCCTACAAGTTTTTTGTGCATTTTATGGTTAGAACATATTATGATATTGAAATGGAATGTTTGCTGCAAGTAGACTCAAGTTATAAAATGTGAAGCTCAAGTTGAATATTTATGCAATTTACTATTCACAGGGATGACAATCATTAAGGCAAAGTAGTAGGGATCTAATAAGTTCAATTCCCTATTTGATGATACCTTATTAATCTTGCCAATTCAATAAGAGCAATCTACCTCTATGATTGTCCTAAGATCCTTAATATATTTATTTCAATGTATCTTTCCTCTATTATTGCAACATGACTGGATGATATAATGTAATATTCTTAGTATTTTAAGCCATCTTTGTAGATATTTTCTAACCTATGACACACAAAGGGGTTATGTGAAACTGCATAGTATAATGGAAGGAGTTGGATGGATATTTGTGTTACATAGATGAATCATTCAAGAAGAGTACTGGACAACTTAGAAAAGCAACTGTAAATACAAAGTCTAGTGAATTTTCTTTTCACAATATGTTCTTCTATGGGTCACCTGTGACAAGAAAAGGTATGAATAAAATCAATGATGCCAAATCAAGAAAGATAGTGACAATACATTTTTAATTTTTGTTGAGAAGGTAGTCACAACTATAGTCATGAGGGCTACTAAAAGCCAAAAAACAATGCTTAATGATTGTGAGATGGACAAAGTTTTGTTCAAAGGGGGTAACAACTATTCTATACATGGTGAAATTGTTATCATCAACTAATGAGAATTTTTAGAAGCATGCAATGATTATCTTCTAAATTTATCTATTAAAGGACCGATTCTTCAAGTAGGGACTACCAGATATGTTGTATATTAAGCTGTAAGTTCCATTTGTAGGAAGATTTTTCGCAACTTCTTTTCTCTCCAAGCATTGTATTGTAACTTTTGGAGTTCTTTAATTGCTGGAGACAACAAATTGTACCTCATTTTTTGACGTATAAATCTATGTAAGGACCTCTTTTATCAATAAAATTTAGTGTTTTTTTCCTTGTCAATTGTTGCTTCATTGTGTGTATGAATGATTGTGTATGAATGATTGACACTTGTTTCTATGATTTTATGTGTAAATCCTCAAGTTTTTAATCTCATTTGAACACCTTTAAGCAAAAATTATGTATTATACATGTCATAAGTATTACGGTATTGAAATGATATGTTTCCTGCAAGTAAGGGTTGTTATAAAATATGAAGGTGAACTTCAATACATTGTGTTGTTACAATATGCATAACAGTAAGTATTGTCTTTGAACAGGAATTGAGAAGTGAGTGAAAACCCTATACATTTTCCATCATGCGATTTTTTTGTGTATCTTGTGTTCCAAATGTATTGTACGATGTTGAAATGGAATGTTTTCTACGAGTAGGGGTTGTCATAAAATATGAAGGTAAAATCCACTACATTATGTTGTTACAGTTTGCATAATAGAAAGTTTTTTCTTTGAACAACAACTGAGAAGTAAGTGACAACCCTATGTCTTTTCCATCCTTCAACTTTTTTTGTGCATCTTGTGTTCTAAACATATTATGATATTGAAATGAAATGTTTCCTGAAAGTAAGGGTTGCTATCAAATATGAAGGTGAACTTCAATACATTGTTTTGTTACATTCTGCATAAAAGAAAGTGTTTTCTTTGAACAACAAGTGAGAAGTGAGGGACAACCCTATGTGTTTTCCATCTTGCAACTTTTTTTGTGCATCTTGTGTTCCAAATGTATTACGATATTGAAATGGAATGTTTGCTGCAAGTAAGGGTTGTTACAAAATAAGAAGGTGAACTTCAATACATTGTGTTGTTAAAGTTTACATAATAGTAATTTTTGTCTTTGAAAACAAATTTAGAAGTGAGAGGAAACCCTATGTGTTTTCCATCCGACAAATATTTTGTGCATCTTGTGTTCTAAACATATTACGATATTGAAATGAAATGTTTCGTGAAACTAAGGGTTGTTATTAAATATGAAGGTGAAATTCAATACACTGTTTTGTTATAGTCTGCATAATAGAAAGTGTTGTCTTTGAACAACAAGTGAGAAGTGATAGAAAACCTTGTGTTTTTTCCATCCTACAACTTTTTTTGTGCATCTTGTGTTCCAAACATATTACAATATTGAAATGAATTTTTTTCTGCAAGTAAAGGTTGTTATAAAATATGAAGGTGAACTTCAATACATTGTGTTGTTACAGTCTGCATAACAGTAATTGTTGTCTTTGAACAAGAATTGAGAAGTGAGTGACAAAAATGTGTGTTTTCCATCCTACAACTTTTTTGTGCATCGTGTGGTCTAAACGCATTACGATATTGAAATGGAATGTTGCCTGAAAGTAAGGGTTGTTATAAAATATGAAGTTGAAATTCAATACACTATTTTGTTACAATCTGCATAATAGAAAGTGTTGTCTTTGAACAACAAGTGAGAAGTGAGGGACAACCCTATGTGTTTTCCATCTGTACCATAGAAAAAATGCAACTTGCTTGATTTGGGGAATAATTCATAATAAACTAGACTCAACGAGGCCTTGATTTGGTGTTGTGAGCTTTTTTCACATCCACACTAGGTCTTGGACCCTTTCAAATGCATTTAACGATGTCTTGTAAAGGTGTTGTAAAGGACTTTCACATTTTTCTAGACTTAATGAACCCATTTCCCCTTAATTCAACATTATTAAATGTGTTTAATAACATTATCAAACTAATCTACAAGGCTTTTGAATTGAACTTAATGTTAATCTAGTGTTGTAATGTGTCCAACACATTCACATTGGATGTTGTGCCTTCCTAGGCTATGTGGGCCTCATTTTAAGTGTTGTAAAATGTATTTAATCACACTTTCACATTGGATTTTGTGTCCCAAGCACTAGTTGACCTTTACATCATCACTAATAGGCCCCTATTACCCAATATTGTGCATCCTAAGGCATAATTTGATGAAATAATTGACATAGACATCATATAAACCTTATTTTCTTATCTCCTAAGAAACCAACTATCAAATGGGCCCCATTGGGACTAATTCACCACTTGTGGTGAATGAGTCCCTACCAGGTGGGATAGATTCACCCAAGGTGGTGAATGAGTTCCATTTGGGTCAAATTTGAGTTTTGAGCAAGAAAAAATAGAAATTAAGTTTAGTATTCTTTCATGTCGGCCTTAGGGATCCAATTAATGAGAAAATAAAGTGAATTGTCTATAAAATCAAGTCTCTAAACCCTAATTCACATCCATTAACTCATTACATGGTTCATTTCTCATCCATCTTCTCTTTCAAGTCAAGCAAGTTAGGGTTTTATCATTACAAGTCACTAAGATTGCTTCTTAAGACATTCAAGGGAAAATTATTCATGTTTTTTTGTAGACATTCAAGATAAAACATCATGGCAAGGTAATAACTCCACTATTGCATGTTTCATTACATTTTTCTCTATTTTGATTTAATTACCTAAAAGGGGTTTGACCAAGGCAAACCCCCATGCCCTAACATCCAACATTTCTCTTTCTCTTTTTATGTGTTTGTGGATTTAAGCATCTTGGAAGCTTGGAAATAATTGAAGACCAATTTTTAAAGTTGTTCAATTCATCTCTTCATTGTACAAGTCAACATACCCACAAAAAGTCACTTTTAGGCCTGAATATGACAATTTCAGAACCAGACACCTAGAGAAGCAGAAAGTGTAGATCAAATGCCTCTGTTTCCACCTTTGAATATTCAAAAATTAAAAAGTGGAATAACTTTCCAT
This sequence comes from Sequoia sempervirens, assembly GCA_007258455.2. NCBI lineage: Eukaryota > Viridiplantae > Streptophyta > Pinopsida > Cupressales > Cupressaceae > Sequoia > Sequoia sempervirens. The sequence goes on from VDFB02000015.1 coordinate 312,450,197, forward strand.
GGGTGGTGTATGAGTCCCATTTCTAGGCCTATTTTTAGTTTTCTACATTTTTAGACACCCATTTGTCCAAAACGGGTTCCGGAACAATTTTACAAAACTGGGACTCATTCACCAAAAATGGCGAATGAGTCCCACCAGGCCTAAAAATTAGCATCATCAGCATTCCAAAATTCATTCCCAATCTCCATCCATATCTCAGGTGCACTTCTTCTATTTCATCTATTTCTATTGTAATTTGTATTCATTTCTAGGTGTTTTTTGCATTACATAATGTGTTTTCAAACAGCATGCATTTCAATAGTTGTCATTTAATAATCAATCCATTTTATCAATTAGAAACATTTAAATCATTTATTTTAGTCATAATTTAATCATACATACACTACTTTGAGTGAAACACCTAGATTTTGGGTGTGGGATCTATCTCTTTCCATTAGGTGAAAGACCCTAATTGAGCAAAAGAGTCATAAAATTCCACCAATCTTAAAATATTTGGTTCATTTTGGTGAACCTTCTTCTAGAAAAATTTCTTTTCTGATTTGGAGTCCATTATCATCCTAGCAATAGCTTGCATGGGTTAGATTTTGCATTATTTTGCATTCTAGGGTTTCAAAAACTTGCATTAGTGAAAAGGCCATTTAGCTTGAATTTTTGCATATAATTTCCTTAAACATCTTTGAAATTATACATCTCCATCTTAGGTCTGTATCTTACAACATCAAACACATAAAAAACAACTCAAATTTTCTAATTTTTTTGCAAAAAACTAGTATTGGGACTCATTCACCATGTTGGGCGAATCAGTCCCTGTTCAAATTTTTACCAGACTATTACATCATCAAAAACCTCATTTTTGTGCCTCCTCGGCCTCATAGTACCATATACTATAATTCTAGACTTTTTCTGGAACATTTTTTTATGCATATATAGGTCAAAACATCAATTTGGGTAGTCATTTTTGAAATCATTTTAATAACACGCATCCTTAGATCTAAAAATGTTTACATTTCTAAAATTTTGGATAACATTGCTAAAAGTAATTTTTACTTTTTCATATACAATGTTTGTATTCCTCCAAATTTGCATAAGTTTTTTAAAAGTGCTTTTCATTCTTGCATATTCATTATGCACATTCTTCAAATCTTTCATATATTGGATACGAATGTTTTTGCATCTTTCAACATACATTATTCATATTGCTGAAACATTGCATGAAATGGTTACATGTGATTTTCCTTTTTTTTCACACAATGTTAGTGTCTTGCATATTTAGACATGCTAAGAAACATTTCCTATCCCCACCCCATGAGAGTGTTTTTGTGAAAGAGACTACAGCCTTGGACATTTCTAACGATCATAGTTGTTACTCTCCTAATATCTCTCCCATTGATGATGAAGATATTTTGGTAGAAGAACCAATCCATGAGATTTTTGAGAATCCTAGTTGTTTCTCTCCTCTTACCTCTCTTAGTGGACAAGACATTGATAACCAAGATAATACAACCATAGGTAATCACAACAACAACAATTGTTTTCCTTATAGTATCTCTCCTAGTTGTGAAGTAGATACTTTGATGTTAGAAAACACAATCGATGAAGGTAATGAATATCTTAGTTGTCCCCCTTCACCTAGTGAAACCCCACTTGAGAAACAATATTCAACCATTGATCATTCCCCTACTTATGATGAATTACTTTTAGAAGAAACAACCTATGAATGTCAAAAAAATTGGCTTGTTGTTCTCCTAAAAACTCTCCTCCTAGGAAAACTATCATGATGAAAGACAATCATAAAGTGACATTTGAATCCCCTTCACCATCACATCATTCCAATAAAGACAAAATTCTTGAGGTTATGATGACACAAGTGGTATCTCCTTTAATTAGTGGGATTCCTAAGTCACCTTCCATTAGTGAATCGCACAAAAATTTTAGAGATGTCTTAAAATCCATAATGCAATCTAATCATAACAATTTTTTGTAGCCGCTAAGTTGTAACTTAGTGACTCAAACATCTAGGGGACCACACAACACTCCTACAACATTACCTTTTCCTTCACAAAGTTCCTAGTGTTCAAGACCTTAAAAAGGCTCCTACTAATATATTTGTATGGCAACTCATTCAACTCTCACCTATAGTCAAATTTCTCTTTCATGAAATGTTGCAAATATAGGAGGAGATACAATCTTCCATCAAATCTAATAATGTAACATCCTCCTCTCATCCCATGCAAGAAATTGCATTCCCTAAACATGAATTACCCTCACTTGAGATTCAAAACAAGAATGATCCCTTGATGATAAAGGTGATTAGTAATGAAACTTTAGTTAGGCACACTCTCATCGACAATGGAGTGGAAATTAATGTTTTTAGCATGGGCCTCCTAAACAAACTTGGCATGGAAAAAAATCTCATTCAACTTAATGATGTTCATATTTGTGGCTTTGACAATGTTAATAGGAAACCACTCATGATGATCACATTACCTATTGAGGTCAAACCTGTAGTGTTGCCTACCTCTATCTAGATCATGCAAGGACCCCTTCCATACAATATTCTCCTAGGGAGACCATGGATTCATGCTATGAAAGGAGTCCCATCTACTCTTCATCGTGTAATGAAATTTGAATACAACAACAAGATATACACGATTGATAAAAATGAGTGAAGCTATGTTTCAACTGATCACAACACTTCCAACTCCCCTAATCCTTTCATTCCTAGATCAAAACTTGAACCTATAAAAGTTGGTCCTAACTCTTCACCTACAACAAAAATATTTAGTGATAATTGGGGGTCATTAGATTCTACACCTCCTTTCCATAACATTTTGAAAATATCACCCTCATGGTCCAAAGAGTCATATACAAATGATTCATTTTCAGACACAAGTTCTAGTAGTGATTCAATTTTCACACCTACCTTTAAGGGAAGGTGTGCAATATCACAATCTCAACCCAAACAACCTTGTGTCCCATTCACTCAACTTAGTTCTACCAAATCACCCCATGGTGGTGATGGGGGCAATATAATTCCCATCACTCATGAAGCAATGACACAACATTAAAAGGGTTTTTTTTTCTTGTAAAGAAACCACTCCTCACAAACACACACTCCCTTCATCTAACTTGAAAGATTGTTCTGGTATCGGTTAAAATCTCCCTCCTATACATGGATGCAATGAACACATGAACAAAACTAACATATCATACTCTTTCAAGAAATATCTAGGGGTATCTCCCTTATCTCAACTCTCCTCTCAAAATTTGCACAACACAATTCAACATCTAAAGGAGTGTAGTGCTCTTCCTTGTGTTGGAGCACCTAATTCCTCTACTTGATACTAACTTTCATCCATTCGAGTCTCACCTTTGTCTTGCACTAAGTGGGGGAAAGGGGTTCAATAGCCTTTCCCTCATATGTCACTTGTCATTGTCTCTTTTGACTCATCATTAAACATTCATGAACATATAAGACCAAGCTTGGGATGTGGATGACATGTCTTAAGATTGACTCACATGGGAAATACTCCCTTTCTTCATGACACAAATTATCAAAAACATATAACTTAGCATAGGGATTTTCGGATAAGCTCTCATACTCTCTTCTACTTTAAAGCAATTTCTCACAGCAATAGTGTTAGCAACTACTTTAAAGTGGGGGGCATACATAGGAAGCATCTTTGTGCAAATTTCATGGTGTTATTTTACTTTTTCTTGTGACATGTCCTCTCCTTGGTGATGTCATTAGGTTTGATGCTTTCCAAGAGTGTACAATCAACTAAAGTGGCCTGATGCAAATGAAGCATCCCATTGATAACAATTTGACACCCTAACTTGTCCTCTCTTAGAGACATTAGGCACAATGATCCATAAGAAGAAGACCTTGCATGAACAAAGAAAAATCCCCTTTAACAAAATGTTTACATAACATTCAAAGACATTTACAAAAGTATTACATTGTGGTGCCTTATAAATGTTATCAGGAGCATAACTTTGGTGTGGTTTGTATAATGGGAAGCTGACACACTGACATGATTTTCTCATTATATGGTGGGAAGTCGACACACTGGCATGAATTTCTCACTAAACCACTTCTTTGGGAAAAATTACCTCATGGACAACCTTATGTTCCATGGACCTAGAGTGAGTGTATTATGGATTACTCACCCCATAGATGACCTTGTGTTTTGTGGCCCTAGAGTGAGCACATATTTTCCACCCCATTTTCCTTTCTTGCCATCACATTATTGTGTATCTTGATGGTTTGACTTAGGATCTTGGATCCTAGGGGCTTGATTGCCTTTTTGATCTTTTTGATCCTTTGTCATCTGCATCTATACATGCAAATCTCTCTTCACTGTCTACTTTACTTTGAGTTTGAAGCAAGTTCATCCTCTCACTAAAGTGGGGGCTAAATGTACCATAGAAAAAAGGAAACTTGCTTGATTTGGGGAATAATTCATGATAAAATGGACTCAACGAGGGCTTGATTTGGTGTTGTGAGGTGTTTTTCAAATCCACACTAGGTCCTGGACCCTTTCAAATGCATTTAATGATGTTTTGTAAAGTATTGTAAAGTGTTGTAAAGGAATTTCATGCTTTTGTAGACTTAATGAACCAGTTTTCCCTTAATGTAACAATATAAAATGTGTTTAATAACATTATCGCACTAATCTAGAAGGCTTGTGAATTGAACTTAATGTTAATCTAGTGTTGTAATGTGTCCAACACATTCACATTGGATGTTGTGCCTTCTTAGGCTATGTGGACCTCATTTTAAGTGTTGTAAAGTGTATTTAATCAAATTTTCACATTTAATTCTATGTTCCAAGCCCTAATTAGCCTTTACATCATCACTAATAGGCCCCTATTACCCTATATTGTGCATCTCAAGGCATAATTTGATGAAATAACCAACATAGACATCATATAAACCTTATTTTCTTATCTCCTAAGAAGCCAATTGTCAAATGAGCCCCACTGGGACTAATTCAGCTCCTGTGGTGAATGATTCCTTGGTAGGTGGGACTAATTATCCCAAGGTGGCGAATGATTCCCATTTGGGTCAAATTTGAGTTTTGAGTGGGAAAAATTGGAAATTGAGTTTAATATTCCATCATGTCGGCCTTAGGCATCTAATTAATGGGAAAATAAGGTGAATTTCCTATAAAATCAAGTATCTAAACCCTAATTCACATCCATTAACTCATTTCATTGTTCATTCATCATCCATCTTCTCTTTCAAGTCAAGCAAGTTAGGGTTTTATCATTACAAGGCATTAAGATTGCTTCCTAAGACATTCAAGGGAAGATTATTCATGTTTTTCTTCAGACATTCAAGATCAAACATCATGGAAAGGTAATAAATCTATTATTGCATGTTTCATTACATTCTTTCTCTATTTTCAAGGTTTAATTACCTAAAAGGGGTTTGACCAAGGAAACCCCCTATGCCCTAACATCCAACATTTCTCTTTCTCTTCTTATGTGTTTGCAAATTTAAGCATCTTGGAAGATTGGAAATCATTGAAGATCAAGTTGCAAATTTTTTCAAGTCATCTCTTCAAGTCAAAATACCCACAAAAAGTTACTTTCAAGCCTGAATTGACAGTTTCAGAACTGGACACCTAGAGATGCAGAAAGTGTAGATCAAAGGATCTTGTTTCCACCTTTGAATATTAAAAAATTAAAAATTGGAATCATTCACCATGGGTGGCGAATGAGTCCCACTTCCAGGATTGTTTTTAGTTTTCTACATTTTTAGACACCTATTTGTTCGAAATGGGTTTCAGAACAGTTTTACAAAACTGGGACTAATTCGCCTAAAATGGTGAATGAGTCTCACCAAGCCTAAAAATCAGCATCAACAACATTCCAAAATTCATAATTTCTAGTCTCCATCCATATCTTAAGTGCACTTCTTCAGTTTCATCCATTTCTGTTGTAATTTGTATTCATTTCTAGGTGTTTTCTACATTACACAATGTGTTTTCAAACAACATGCATTTCAATAGTTTTCACTTAATAATCAATCCATTTTATCAATTAGTAACATTTAGATCATTGTGTTTAGTCATAATTTAGTCATACATACACTAGTTTGAGTGAACCACCTAGATTTTGGGTGTGGGATCTATCTCTTTCCATTAGGTGAAAGACCTTAATTGAGCAAAAAAGACATAGCATTCCACCACTCTTAAAATCTCTGGTTCACCATCCTGCAAATTTTTCATGCATCTTTAGTTCTAAACATATTACAATATTGAAATGGAATGTTTGATGCAAGTAAAGGTTGTTATTAAATATGAAGGTGAACTTCAATACATTGTGTTGTTACAGTCTCCATAACAGTAACTATTGTCTTTGAACAATAATTGAGAAGTGAGTGACAACCCTATGTGTTTTCCATCTTGCAAATGTTTTTGTGCATCTTTTGTTCCAAACGTATTATGATATAGAAATGGAATGTTTGTTACAAGTAAAGGTTGTTATAAAATATGAAGGTGAACTTCAATACATTGTAACTGTTGTCTTTGAACAAGAATTGAGAAGTGAGTGAAAATCTTGTGTGTTTTCCATCACACAAATTTTTTGTGCATTGTTGTAAATGTATTATGATATTGAAATGGAATGTTTCTTGAAAGTTAGGGTTATAAAATATGAAGTTGAACTTCAATACACTATTTTGTTACAGTCTCCAAAACATAAAGTGCTCATTGTATGTGCTTACATTTTTAAGTTTTCATAATGAAGTAATTTACATAGGATACTATGTTTTCCAATACTACAAATAATGCGAGCATTGTATTTGTTCCAATGACATGAAAAAAGGAAATTCCATTTTTACTCAATCAACTAGTTATAAAATTTCAAAGTGGACTTCATTACATGTTTGGAGCATATAAAATAAAAATATTTTCATAAAATATGAAAGTGGACTTCAATTCATTTTTGGAGTGTCAGAAATAAATACTTATCATAAGGAAATAACTGACAGGGGATAGTGTGTTTTCCAACAGTGCAAGCAATGCAAGAAATTTGTGTTCCAATCACATGAAAAAAGGAAATATTCCATTTTCACTCTACCAAATAGTCGCTCTAAAAATTCATTTGAGTGGAATTCATTTCATTTTGGGAGTGTACAAAATAAAGACTTTTCATAAGCAAATAATTGAGAGGGGACAATGTGTTTTCCAACACTACAACCAATGCAAGAATTTTATTTGTTCCAATCACATGAAAAAGGGAAATTTTCCATCTCCACTCTACCAAATCATTGTTCTAAAAATTCAAAGTGGGCTTCACTTCATATTTGGAGCATGATAAATAAAAGCTTTTCATAAGGAAATAACTGACAGAATGCAAGCATTTTATGTGTTCCAATCACATGAAAAAAGGAAATATGCCATTTACACTCTACCAAATAGTCATTCTAAAAATTCAAAGTGGAATTTATTTCATTTTGGGAGCATACGAAATAAATACTTTTCATAAGCAAATAACTGATAGGGGACAGTGTGTTTTCCAACACTGCAACGAATGCAAGCATTTTATTTGTTCCAATCACATGGAAAATGGAAATCTATCATCTCCACTCTACCAAATAGTTGTTCTAAAAATTCAAAGTGGACTTCATTAGATTCTTGGCCGTAACAAAACAAATACTTATCATAACAAAATAACTGATAGGGGATAGTGTGTTTTCCAACACTACAAACAATGCTAGCATTTAATTTGTCCCAATCACATGGAAAAAGGAAATATGCCATTTTTCAGTCAATGAAATACTTGTTCTAAAAATTGAAAGTGGACTTCATCACATTCTTCCTCATAATGAAACAGTTATAGGGCTATGAAAAGTCTGATATCAAATGTATAACAACATAATTGTTCAATAATCAAATAATTACAGAGGGCCATAAAAAGTATGATATCAAATGTATAACAACATAGTGTTCAAATATATGAAAATGGTACATCTCTACACCATAATTGTTCAATAATCAAATAATGAAACCCACAATCCAGAATCAATATTCTGAGCCTGTCTCATTATATCCTATGTTTCCTATTCTTTGCAATTGAGTTCATTCCTACATAATATCGGGCACGTTTCTTAAGGTTGTTTTCTATTTTGGGAGGGGTTATTCCAATTCCGTGAACCTTCATAGATGATGAATGTGAAACAACAAATTTCTTCATAGTCTGTGCTTTGTCCTTGGAACTTTTAACACCTTCACCCTATAACAAACCATTAATCACAATTAGCATATGGATGTAAACAATATAAGGTAGTATGATATATACAACAACATATCATTTATGTGTACCTCTGGAAGAGAATGCTTCATCTCAGAGAACTTCCATACCACGAAGCTTCCCATGCACTCTTTGATGGTCTCTATGCTAGGACGTGGAAAAGGCACTAAGCAGTCACCAAAAATGGCCTCAACAATGTTGAATCTCACACAATTTTTTGGATGCATAAAGGTATGGATTTTAGTGTTTCTTTTGACAACACGTACAATTCCTTTGGAAACCCGTTTATGTTGCCTCCAAAGATCAACATGATCACTGACCTTAAAAGTGATGCCCTTGAAATCTATCATATGTTCATCCATAGGATTTGGCTACAATGGAAACGTCATTGACGTGAATCATAATTGAAGGAATCTTAAAGGATTCATAAAGAAAAAAGAACAGAAGCATGGAAGTGTGTTGGGTCTATTACCAGTATAGATGGCATGCCACTACTCTCTCACTGGTCTGTATGTGCATCTTTATTGCCAAATCCCCCTTGTAGGCTAGTGCTCTCCTCATCCCCATTTCCATATTTATTACCCTCTCCCACTTGCAATCTAGTGCTCTCCCTGTCCCCATGTCCATATTTATTACCCTCTCCCACTTGTAAGCCAATGCTCTCCCCATCACCATGTCCATCTTTATTTCCATCTCCTCCTCATAGGCCAGCATTCTCCTTGTCCCCATGTCCATATTTATTACCCTCTTCCACTTGCAAGCCAGTGCTCTCCCCATCCCCATGTCCATCTTTGTTACCCTATTCCACTTGCATGCCAGTGTTCTCCCTGTCCTGATGTGCATCTATGTTACCCTATCCCACTTGTAGGCCAGTACTCTCCCCATCCCCATGTCCATCTCTATTACCCTATCCCACTTGTAGGCCGATGCTCTCCCCATCCCTATGTTCATCTCTATTACCCTATCCCACTTGTAGGAAATTTCTCTCCTCATCCCCAAGTCCATCTTTATTTCCCTACCCCACTTGCAAGTAAGTGCTCTCACCATCCACATGTCCATCTCTATTAGCCTCTCCCATTTCAATTGCAACCACATGGCCAATTATGTCAAGGTTAGCATTATGTTGTTCATCATTTCCCTATAATAGCAGGAATTCAAATGTCACTTCAAAATCTGTTGCATGCAACCAATTCATTGAAATAATCAAAACAAACATTAAATAGAAGAATTGGAATTCACTGTTTCTTCTAGTTTCTCCATGTCAAGGCACCTTGAAACTTTTGACCATGTACGCTCCTACTTCTTCTTCTTCTTCTTCTCAATGTTAGAAGGCAAGTTGGGAGGAACAACATCATCTTGTTCTTCCATGGGCATTGCATCATCTTCCAAATCAATAGTACCATGTTCGAGGGAAGCACTTCATTTTTCATCATTTCCATGTAATCTCAACAATTGAAACATCACATGAAATTCATAGGAATGCAACCAATTCATTGAAATAATGAAAAGAAACATTAAATAGAAGATTTTAAAATCATTGTTTCTTCTCATTTATTCTTGTGAGGGCATGAGGAAACTTTCAACCGTATGCACTCATTCTTCTTCTTCTTCTCAATGTTAGATGATGGGTTGGAAGGAACAACATCATCTTGTTCTTCCATGTCCTATCCTTCATTTTCCAAATCAAGAGTATCCTATTTGAGGGTAGGACTCTGTTGTTCATCATTTCTCTGTAATAGTAAGAATTGAAATGTCACATCCAATTAAGATGCATGCAACCAATTCACTGAAATAATCAAAACAAACATTAAATAGAAGATTTAAAAATCACCGTTTCTTCTCGTTTCTTCTTGTGAGGGTGTGAGGAAACTTTAAACCATATACGATCATTCTTCATCTTCTCAATGTTAGATGGTGGGTTAGGAGGAACAACATCATCTTGTTCTTCCATGGCCTCTGCTTCATCTTCCAAATCAAGAGTATCATGTTCGACGAAAGGACTCTATTGTTCATCGTTGCCCTATAATAGCAGGAATTAGAATGTCACATCAAATTCAAATGCATGTAATGAATTCATTGAAATAATCAAATTAAACATTAAATAGAAGATTTTGGAATCACCATTTGTTCTTGTTTCTTCTTGTGAGGGTGTGATGAAATTTTAGACTATACACGCTTCTTCTTCTTAATGTTATACAAGGTCTTGGGAGGAACAACATCATCTTGTGCTTCTGTGGGCATTGCTTCATCTTCCAATACAACAATAACCTGCTCTAGGGAAACACTTTGTTGTTCATCCTTGTTGTGTAATAGGAGGAATCAAAATATCACATCAAACTCAGATGCATGCAACCAATTCATTCAAATAATCAAAATAAACATTAAATAGAAGATTTTGAGATCATTGTTTATTCTCGTTTCTTCTTCAGAGTGTGCCTTGAAAATTTTAACTGTGTACAATGCTTCTTTTGAATGTTAGATGTTGGGTTGGGAGGAATAACATCATCTTTTCCTTTTGTGGGAACAACTTCCTCTACCAAATGAACACTACTCTGTTGGGTGGCAGGAACCGCTTCTTGACCATCACCTTGTCATGTCATGTAAGTTAACGTTAAGTGAACCTTGTATGCATCAGAATAGAAAATATGAACAAACCAAAATTCAGATTTAACAGTTCAATTTGACATTACCATTCCTTCCTTTCTCTTTCTCTCCTAATCTTTTAATATTTTTTTTCTTCTCTGCTCCTTCTCCTCTCCTTCTTCTCCCCACTATTCTATAACACCATTCGCTTCTTCACCTCATCCTTTCCTTCTTGGGGAAGTTCAAGGAAGCTATGTTTCCCATAATTTTGACACACTTTTAATAACATGCTTCTGCTAGAGATTCTACCATAGATTCATTTGGTACTCCATATTTTCCACCTTCTTTTGAAGGTACTCTTTCAATTTATTAGGGGGAGGAGGGGGAATTTTGGTTCCCCCTCCGACACATTTCGGCCATGCTTTGGTGCTGCAAGAATAAGAAGGTGGTGATGTTGAATCCTATGCATGTTGAACAATATCCAATCATGATATTTTCTTGTACATTCTTCTATAATATAGTAATATACATATCTAGCATTCCCCACTTCTCTTATGTTTTCAATTGTAACCTACACAACAAATTCGGAAAAGAAAATTTCTTCATATATTTGATATTAAAACAATTTGAATGCCAACATATATACACAGCCAAATGATGCAATAATTGAGTTATTATATCTGCCTTCTTGTCTGCCACATCACCTCTTGCTTCATTGGGTCCTTGTCCATCCTTAGGGTCTCCCTTTGCAAGAGTGTGATGGTTCCCTGATTATCATCTTGAATCGAATGAATGATATACTATCAAAATCAGTATATTTGTAACAGACATGATATTTTCTAACTAAAATTGTAAAGCATTCGGATTGATGCATTGGAAGTAAAGGGAAATTGGAATTTCAAAATCAATTACTAAACACATCACCGCCTTAGGGTTCATCATTTTCCTAAGATGAGGGGACTTCCTCTGTACCGTGGTTATTGCCTCCTGATTAGAACATTCCCACTTTCTAATCAACATCGTAACCACTTATGAGAGATTAACATTATACATTTGATTGCATCTTGTAATTACTAGATCTTACCTTCACGTTTGTGGAATGCGACCACCTTGAAGAATGTGTGCCACTACACACCCTTTCAGGTGTGTTGTCCACCTCAACAACATTCTTCATTGTATGAAGCACTTTCCCTTTTATAGCACACATCCTTGGTTTGCTATAAACTATAAAATAGTTGCAAGTGTTATGGATATTTAAAGTTCCAAAATTTATTGCACCATTTGTAGTAAGCAAGCATATCTTTTTTCAATCATAAGAAGAATTTGAAATGCATATTTTACTCTACCTAAGACTATTGATAAATTTTGAAGGTGCCTTTCATTACATTCTTTCTGTCTAAATAAATAAAAAAATTCAATGCATTCCTAATGTTAGCAAAATTGCAGGCTAGAAAAGAGATGGTGTTATGAAACATACAACCCATAGTGTTGTAAAACATTATACAAGTAACCCACTGTGTTTTCCAACATGAAATTGTTTTGTACATTTTTTTTCAATCACATGAAGATACTGAATTGTAATTTATATCATAACTAAAAATTGTAATTTTTGGAGGTTCCTTTTATTACATTCATATTGTCTAAATTATAAGAAAAGCTTTTCAAGGCATTCAAATTGTTATGTGAAATTTTAGGTTGGAAAAGACAGGGTGTTATAAATCCTGCAACCCACAAACTGTTCTAAAACCCTTTATAAGTAACAATCCTATTGGTTTCTCACCCCTAGCTCAATTTGGTATGTTTTGTGATTTTCTTCAGAACATTTAGCTTTCTAGATAGCAATAATGTAATGAAGTTGGAAAACACAGGGCGTTTTAAGAAACCTGCAATTGAATGTATCCCACACCCGCAAGTCCTCCCCGTCCTCTCAAGTGTTTAGATTTAAATATGTAGAATGAAACAATTGACAACCCACGTTGTGTTTTCCAATTTGACATTATTTTGTGCATTTCTTTGTTTCAACCGTACAAAGAAATTTAAATATAATTTATATTGTAACTAAGAGTTATTATATGTTTTGAAGGTGAACTTCATTACATTATTAGTGTGTACAACTAAAAAGGTTTCCAAGACATTCATACTGTCAATATAATTACAGCTGAAGGATACATAAAACTATCCAAATTCACTTGAGATGTGACTAACCAATTGGGTTCTTACTGTGTATGTAACCAAAATGTTTTCATTACATTCATATTGTCTGTGTGTTGACCTTGCTATTGCACAAAAACATCGACTGCTCAATGCCTGATACAAGTGTCAGATAAGATGTATGGTAGGCGGTTAAACCATATCATGAATCACACTAACAACACTCACTGAGGGGTGGAAGTTCCAAGCTTCCAAAAATCCCCCCCACCCGCTAACATGACAACATTTCATGACAATTGGGAAAATTTCAAGCATACCTTTCTCATTTCCAAAAAATGCACTTCTCTCCATCATACATCGATGAAACCTTTCAACATCATGGATCTGAGTGGATGAGATTGTGGAAGAGGTGGTGATGTGTGCTGGAGAGAAGAGCTTGTTTTGAGAGTATTGCAAAGTAGCTCGAAAGATGCCTAGTTGTCAGGAAATGTTGTCATGTCTTTATTGAGGTCTTATCTAATGCTTGTATTGGGCACTGACAAGTTGACCTTTTCATATAATGGCAAGGACAACAATGTGTAATTGCAAGTTGGAAAACACTAGGTGTAATTAAACCTACAAACCAAATACTATTTACAAACCCTTCACAAGTAACATCCCAATTTGTTACTCACCCCTCAATTGAATTTGGATGCTTTTATATATCTTGCACCTGCAACTCCACCCCGTGCTCTCAAACCTTCAGCTTTCAACGTGCAGAATGAAAGAACTCACAACACACAATGTTTTCCAACCTCCAATTATTTTTTGCAATATGTTATCCCATCATGTGGTGTATGTATTTTTGTATTTTTTAATGTATTTTTGTATGTTATGATGCCTCTAACATGCATTCTTTTAGGGAGAATAGTGACATCCAATTGCAGGGCAGAAGCTAATCTCCCTACAAAAGATAGTAAAATCAAGCTATTATCCCTAAAAATACATGTCTTTGACATGATAACATAATTAGACATGAATGATATCAATTTTCCACAATCCATATTGATTATTGCTAGTTGATTTCTGGATTCGATTGTATAAGAATTTTTGCATCAACATTTCAAATCACACTCTATGATCCATCATCAGGATGAAGAAGAGACCATGAGGGTCACCCCTTATGCTCTCTTCTTCATCCTGATGATGGATCAAAGAGTTTGATCTAAAATGTTGATGCAAAATTTCCTACACAATCGAATGCAAAAATCAACTAGTAATAATAATTAGACATGTCTTATCCCTGAAGAAGGGCAATACGTTATCATGTGTAATCCATGTTGCAAGGAGATCACCTTTTGCAATTGGGATGAGGCTATTCTCCCTGCAAAAATGCATGTCACATGCATCATAATAGTCATCATGATTTAAAAATCATATTTTAGAATGGAAAAAAATCCCAAAATGTGGCATTCAAAACCATTATTTGCAAATAGAAAAAAGCCCAGATGAGATCCCATTTTTGCTGCCATTTTCCACAACGACATTTTGCAGGTTGCTAGAGAGAAATGAGAAGGAGTTGCAGGAATTCATAGGCTAAATAAGTGTGGCCACTCTCCATACAAAAACACATTTGACAAGCGCGGGCAGCTAGCTAGTTAGCGAGTTTTTTTATCCGCTAGCAATATATGCCATTTTCCTATTCTTCCTAGGAACTATGAAGAAATGAATGACTATTTGTTAAGAAGATGCATTCTCATTGACATGAAAACAAAGAGTTTTCTTTGGGAAAAGGTGTTTTCATTTGAAATGCAAAGTTGTTTCCATGTTTTTGTGTTGAGTGTTTTTAAATTTTTTCTTCCTCCCATCTATTGGTTTTGAAATTTTGCAATTGCCGAATGAAATAATTGACAACACATTGTGGAAATATGAGTGAAATAACTGAATAACGTTTAGAGAAAACAAAAACCATGTAGACTATATAAGAGTTTTATTTCAATATGCTCCAAGAATGTAATGAAGTCCACTTTCAAATTTTACTTTGCTACAGCTGAAATCTCATTTCACTTTCTTCATCTGATTGGAACAAAATGGCTCGACGAAAAATAAGGCAAGACAAAAAAATCGCACCGAAAAAAAGACTTGACGGTCAAACGTTAACTCTGACCTACCGTGCTCTGTCCCGTTGTCAGGAAAACATGTCAGCACTTGCGGGTTTTCAAAATCATATTTCAAAATGGAAAAAGACACAAAAAAACATGGCATTTGAAACCATTATTTGCAAATAGAAAAATGAGATGCCAAGAATGTAATGAAATTGTCCAAGGAAAATAGTAGGTATTATGAAACCTACAAGGCACAGTGTTGTTATAAATTGTTTGCAGTGTTGGAAAACACACTGTCCCATTTCAGTTAGTTCATTATAAAGATTTTTATTTCATTACTCCAAGAATGTAATGAAGTCCACTTTCAAATTTTTGAACAACTCTTTGCTACAATCCAAATGTCATTTCACTTTCTTTATTTGATTGGAACAAATAAAATGCTCACAATTTTTGTAGTGTTGGAAAAAACACTATCTCTTCTCACTTGCACAGTGTTTTACAACACTAGATGCATTACTTGATTCTTAACACCTAGGGTTTTCCAACATGCATTCTTACTAAATAGAAAGAATGTGCATTCAAAATATTTTGTAATATAGTCAGTATGAATGTATTGAAAAGCCCTTTCAAAATTTATAAGGACTTTTCATTTGGGAAAAAATTGCATTTAAATTTTGTATGACTGAAAAAAAAGTGCACAAATAATTGTAATTTGAAAAACACAGTGGTAGTTTTTCAGTTATTTGAATCTCCTTGTTTAAATGTAAAGGGTTTCCTCACACTGGGTCGGTTTCTTCTTAACACGTAGGGCATTGCAACATGGAGTTTTACAAAACAATATGAATGTCTTCAAAATCACACCTTCCATTGTTGTGTTGAAAATTTGGATGATTCAAAAAAAAAAATTGCACAAAATAGTTGTATTTTGGAAATTACAATGTGGGTTTTCAATTGTTTGAATCTCCTTGTTTAAATGTAATGGGTTGTCTCATAGCGGATTGCTTGCTTCTTAACATATACATTTTTGCAACATGGAATGTTACAAAAAGTATGAATGTCTTCAAAATTGCACCTTCCATTGTTGTGTTTAAGTTTCAAGTATATAACAAATTGAATGCTTCAAACACACTAGATTATTCAACCTCCACATCACAACATACCCAATCCCTTCTATTTTTTTAAACCTGTATATGTAGGTGTGCATTACAAATAGTAAGAACACCAATTTCTTGTTGTTATTGGAAATAATGTTCAATAAACTCATTGAAAGTGGTGAATTTTGTGTAGTGCATGTTGGAAAACACAATATGTTTTAAGGCATGCCTTTACTTATACCCAACCTTTGTCTTGAAATACATATATACAAACGTATAGATTGTTTTCTATTTTATCAAATAACACATCTCTCATTTAAGGGGGACTCTATTAACCATCAATACATAGTGTGCTTCATAGTGCACACTTCATTTTGTTTTGCAACAATTCATGTTGGAAAATAATAGGTGTTAAGAAACAAGCAACCCAAATAGTATTGTAAAACCCTCTGTAAAACTATTGGATAGTACTCGTCACCTCAATTTGGTCAGTTTTCTCCTCCAACTACTCCACATGCACTCCAACCCTTAGCTTTCAATGTGAAAATTGGAAAATCGTCGAGTTTTCACCCTTCTTTCTCTAAAATAAAAACACACACGTCAGTCTGCCTCTAATTTTCCTGCACCAAAAAAAGAAAATGAAAGTGAATCTTCACGAGAAAGCTAAGGAACCTGTGATTATGGGTCGGAAAGAGGTGAGAAAACCTACTTGACGATGCCATTAACTCCTACTTACCATTTCCCAGACGTTTGGTCTTTTCTACCACTTTCGTCACTTTTTGTTTCCATGTATGTTGTTATGTATGGTTTTATTTATAGTTTTATGTGTTTTTTGTATGTACATAGGTGCATATTTTCGGCATAAGTATCTACATAATTGACAACACATTGTGTTTTTAGAGCTTTTGCATTGTGTTATAGAAGAGCAATTTCATTACAAAATTTGGGAAGCCTAATGGCCATTTCTGTGTTATTATGGCCTCGCCTTTGTATTTTGTATGGTATATTATACTGAGTAAAAACAATTACAATAACCATGTTCCTTATTCACAACCTTATGAAACCCAACTATGCAAAAATGCTTCCCAACTAAACAAAGGTACATGATTTAAAAGGAGAATTACTCTAATGAAAAATCATAAATATTATGTTCTTTTCAAAATTAATCTAATCTAATTACCAAGGATCCAAAGGTTCCCATTGTATTTAGGGAGATAAATGATATCAATGTAGTGTTGCAGAAATTAACCTAAAATTAACATAAATAAATTATGAGA
Organism: Sequoia sempervirens; assembly: GCA_007258455.2. Lineage (NCBI taxonomy): Eukaryota > Viridiplantae > Streptophyta > Pinopsida > Cupressales > Cupressaceae > Sequoia > Sequoia sempervirens. Next base: position 312,467,648 of record VDFB02000015.1, read on the forward strand.
AGGATAGTTAAAAGGATGAAGTATCACCATTCACTGATGCTTTAAAAATTTCTTGTGCAACACTCACTCTTCAACGAGGAAACATGATTCACATAAAATTTTGGGATATAATACACACAATGTAACATAATTTATTTTATTTAAATTAAATTGCAAATTGTTTGCAATCCCCACAATAAGCATCCCATCCATATATAAATCAGAACTTCTAAATGCAAAATAAATTTTGGAAATTTAACTATCTAGTACACTTATATTTAACTTGCAGAAGCTTCACATCTCCTGAAGCGTCCTTCTCAATCCACCTACCCTTGTTTTGTTCAATTTTGTTTCCTCGCCTATATAAACCACTTGGAATAAGACAATTGTTAGCGATAGATTAAATTAGAAAATTAAAGAAATTTGGTGCTACAAAGAATTCACTTCATTCCAAACTTCACTAATATTGGATTATATGTTGTGTTGGTTGCAACATGCTAGCTTTTATAGTCAATAAACAAACATATTAGTCTATACAATGGGAATTTAATTTCTAATTTAACCTATTGCTAACACTAGTAATATATATCAGCAATTATATCTACCATTTTCTCATTTTGTTGGAACTGTGAAGCACTGAATGTTCATTTAGATATATCTCAAACTCATCTCTCCTGGCATATGAAAGAGGCCATCACTTGCATAATCAATAAGGGAAAACATGACAGACAAGAAAGATACCACACACCATTGCCAAAATTTTGTTTATTTCATTACTTGTACAGATAACTGAAAAATACAAATTATTGCAAGACACATTGGTTGCAAAGCATAGTGTGCATCAGCTATTCAAGAATAAATGTTCAGAAGTCAATGAAAACCTTGGTGATCACCTTGATCGACCAAAAAATAGTAGGCGATCACATTGGTTAAATATGATAATTTGCACAGAAGAATTACACATTGGATAACACTGTGTGCTTCAATCTCCATGCTCAAACCTAGAGGGTGAAGAGCACAGTGAGGAGTTGCAAGTGGGGAAACCACAAAACTTACCAAATTGAGGTGAGGGTGAGTAAGCAATTGGGTTGCTACTTGTAAATGGTTTTAGAACAGTATGTGGGTTACAACTTGTATAACACCAAGCATTTCCCAACTCATAATTTTAGAAAATAGTAAAATGTATTCAAAAACTTTTGTGATCAACATAGTAACAACCCAGTTGGTTTGTCACCCCTCAACTCGATTTCATTACACACCTAGTGTTTTCCAACATGTACTTATATATAGACAGTAAGAATGTAATGAAAAAGTTTTGTTTAGTACATAGTAAGAATGTAATGGGATGCAACTATTTTATGCACAAAATGCACATATGTACATACAAAAACACATGAAACCATACATAGAAACATACATAAAACGATGAGATGTCGTAGTGTGGGGCCCACCAAATGGGGGATAAAATCGACGAAACCAACGTATGAGAGCAAACATTAGAGAAATGGTAGGAAGGTGATAATGACACTGTCTAGTTAGTTTTCCCCACCTCCTGTCAGCCAATAAAACTAGGTCACATGGCTTGCAAAAGCATGGGGAGGAGCTACAGGTGGGGAATACAAAAAACATACCAAATTGAGGTGAGGGGTGACTAAGTTATTGGGTTGCTACTTGTAAAGGGTTTTAGAATAGTATGTGGGTTGTAGGTTTTATAACACCTAGCATTTTCCAACCAGGATTTTTAGAAAATAGTAAGAATGTAATCAAAACCTTTTTTGATTAATGTAGTAACAACCCAATTGGTTTGTGACCTCTCACCTCAATTTGATTACACACCTAGTGTTTTCCAACATGAAGTTATATATAGACTGTATGAACGCAATGAAAAAGATTTCTTTAGTACACAATAAGAATATAATGAAGATCACCTTTGATTGTTATGCAAACTACATTGAATTAAGAGATTCTCCCTACTATTCAGAAGTTGAGGAAGGTGCATGTGCAATATGCACAATCAAAAAATGGCAATGCAAAACTCAACCAGCAGGTAGTACATAGTATGTAATTGAAAAGGAATCTTCTCTAAAAACACTTGAAAAGAAGCAAACCAAAGTGAATGATATAGATAATGTATTGAATGAAGAGATTGTTCCTCCTCTTCAAAAGTTGACGAATGAGCATGTGCACTATGGGGTGATCCCACAATAGTGGTTTACAATTTTTGGCCAAATTGGACACTAAAATTATTTTTTAAAACTAAATCTTCACATTCAGGGACCTATAGTGGCTAAACCGTGAAGAATTTGAAGATGATGCAAACTAGAGTCTCGTCACATTTTTTCTATCGATTCTAAAAATATTTTTTTCAAAATTTTTGGTATCAAATTGCACTTCTTTTTCCATCTCCCATGAAAACTAGTTTTTTTTTCAAAAAACAACATTTTTAAAAAGTGACGCACACCATATAATGTATAACTTTTTTTCCATGAAGGATAAAATTCTAATTCTTTCAATTTTAGATTCGTAACTCTAATATCTAGTGCTTCCACTTGGTTAGACAATTTTTTATTCAATATTTTTTCTTTAATCGAGTTTTGAAGTCAAACCAATTACAATTCAAACATAGCGTGACCGTATAACGCATAACTTTTGTTGTATATATCGAAATTCATTTTTACTTTTTTTGTTGGATCAAGGACTTCAATATCTAGTGCACTCATATTTTTAAATTTTTTTTTTATAATATGCTATTTTTCCACATGTGCAAAATAGAGACCTTCATTTTCGATGAAAAACCTATGTTTAATAAAACTAAAAAAACAAATACATAATAAAAGAAAACAATATTAAAATTATATTTTTTGGATAGCTCATTTTGAGGACTACCTAATTCTAGTTGGGTTTATGAATATTTCTCATTCTCATCTTCATTCAGAGCTTTGAAGTGCCAAAATTTATGGTTTTTTTGTGTCTCAGGGGGTGATGAGGAATAAGGGGGGTTCGTTCAAACCAGGGTTCATTCAAACCATGGTTCATTCGAATCCCCCTTTTATAAGGGTTTTTGTTGGCTTTTTTGGCAGGAAAGTATTAAAAGGGTTCACCGGAACCCCTCATGGGTTCGGTCGAACCCAGGTTCTAGCGAACCCCTAATGGGTTCAGTCAAACCATACGAACCCTATGTGAAATGGGAAAATGGAAATGCAAAACCAGAGGCAACAAGTACTAGAATGCATGGAATGAAAAATGAACCTTCTTTAAAAACACTTGAAAAGAAGCAGATCAGTTGAGTGAGATACATAATGTATTGACTGAAAAGATCTTCCATGCTCTTGAGAAGTTGAGGAAGGTGCATGTGTACTATAAGCAAAGGGTAAATGGCAATGCATAAGTGGAAAAACTAAAGAGGTTTTGTATTGCACGACAATTTGTGCATGCAAAGAAATTTAGAGATGCTATTATGGATGGAGTTGAACAAGTACATTCTATCATGAATAACTTCTACAACACAATATATTTTCCAATATGAACTGTAATAACTATTTTATTTATTAGTTCTGAAGCTTCATAAGTGTCACTTGCCAGGCTAATAACTTGTAATTTTCCTGCAACACATTCTCGAACTTCCCTAATTATGAACACACCTTGAATAATTGCACTTTTCTAATTTCAATTCAATGAGATAAAATAGGAGTTAGCCAAATTGTGGTCAAAATTGATTGGAAGTGAGTTTAAAGTTGTGTTTGAAGAGGAATATTATTGAAATTTATTTTCTACTCTCTCTAAAAAGGATAATAATATTAGGTAAGTTGTTGAAAAATATTTTATGGACAAGACAACTTGGCTACTCTGTGTCCTAGGAAAATTACAAGTTATTAGCTTCACAAAATTATGTGTAGACAACATGAGTGTAATGAAAAACTTTAGTTTTGTCAACAGTAAGAATGTAGTGAATTCCATTGACCTTCCCAAGTTAAAGAAAATCTTACTTACACTAAAAGTTGGATTTCAATTTCCTCATATGATTTTAAAAATAAATGCATAAAATAAATTAGAACAAAAAATATGCTTGCGCTAAAGTAACTAACATGGGACATTGTGTTTTCAAATATGCATACTATATATATATGTTTCCAACAAATAAAATGCTCAGACAAAACTAATTGAAACAAGACATTGAGTTTTCTAAATAATAATTTTGACACAAGACAATGATTTTTTAAATAGATTTTTTTTTTTTAATCTCCAAAATACTCGAACAAATCTTTTCATAACGAACTAACTGGCATGTGATAGTGTGTTTTCCAACACTCCAAATAATGCAAGCATTTTATTTGTTCCAATTAGATGAAAAAAGGGAAATGCCATATTTACGTCAGCAAAGAGTTTTTCTCAAATATGGTGGAATTCATTACATTTTTTGAGCGTATGAAACAAAAACTTTTCATGAGGGAATAACTAAGAGGAGATAGTTTGTTTTTCAACACTGTAAATAATGTGAGTATTTTATTTTGTTCCAATCAGATGAAGAAAGTGAAATGACATTTGGACTGTAGAAAAGAGTTATTCAAAAACTTCAAAGTGGTCTTCATTACATTCTTCAAGCATAACAAAATAAAACATTTCAGAACGAATTAACTAACATGGGACAGTGTGTTTTCCAACACTGTAAATGATGGGAACATTTTATTTGTTCCAATTAGATGAAAAAGGGAAATGCCATATTTATGTCACCAAAGAATTGTTCTAAAAGATCAAGGTGGACTTCACTACGTTTTGGAGCATACAAAAACAACACTTTTCATGAGGGAATAACTGAGATGAGACAATGTGCTTTCCAACACTACAAACAGTGTGAGCATTTTGTTTCTATTTTTTTTTTCTCTTCTGATTGGTATAGTCAAAATGGCATTTCACTTTCCTCATCTAATTTGACCAACTAAAATGCTCACATTATTTGCAATGTTGGAAAACACATAGTATCCATATAAGGTGTTAAGAAACAAGCAACCCATATAGTGTTGTAAAACCCTCTGCAACTAAGAGGAGACAGTGTGTTTTCCAACTGTAATGCGAGCAATTTATTTGTTCCAATCAAGATAAAACTAACTCACAAACAAAAACCACCTATGTATGTAACATGAGATCAAAATGGCATTTCACTTTCCTCATCTATTTCGACCAAATAAATGCTCACATTATTTGCAATGTTGGAAAACACACTGTCTCCATATAAGGTGTTAAGAAACAAGCAACTCATATAGTGTTGTAAAACCCTCTACAACTGAGACAAGACATTATGTTTTCCAACTATGCAAATAATGCGAGCAATTTATTTGTTCCAATTAGGAGAAAGCTAACTTGTAGACAAAAAGAACCTATGTATGTAACATGAGATCAAAATGGAATTTCACTTTCCTCATTTGATTCGACCAAATAAATGCTCACATTATTTGCAATGTTGGAAAACACACTATCTCCATCCTCGGTCGTGCGTCCCTCCCTGGCCAACAAACTGCAAAATCAAAATGTGGAAAATGAAAATGCATCGTGGAAAGGACTACATTTGAGGGTTTTGTAGTGGTTTAACCGCTTGCAACTCCATTTTTCTCGCCTGTACATCCCTCCCCACCCACCAAACTTGAAAATGAAAAATGCGGAAAATGGCAATATTAAGTGCGTTTTGTCTAGCTTTTTGACTTTAGACGAAAATCACCTATGTATGAAACATGAGATGAAAATGGAATTTCACTTTTCTCATCTGATTCAACCAAATAAATGCTCACATTATTTCGAGTGTTGGAAAACACACTGTCTCCATATAAGGTGTTAAGAAAACAAGCAACCCATATAGTGCTATAAAATCCTCTGCAACTGAGAGGAGACAGTGTGTTTTCCAAAGTTGTGCAAATAATGGGAGCAATTTATTTGTTCCAATTAGGAGAAAGATAGATCGTAGGCAAAAGGTACCTATGTATGTAACATAAGATCAAATTGACATTTCACTTTCCTCATCTGATTCGACCAAATAAATGTTCACATTATTTACAGTTTTGGAAAACACACTGTCTCCATCCTCAGCTACGTGTCCCTCCCCATCCAACAAACTACAAAATAAAAATGTGGAAAATGGTGATGCACCGTGGTGAGGAATGCATTCAAGGGGTTTTTAGTGGTTTGGCTGCCTGCAACTCCATTTTCCTTGCCCGTGCGTCTCTCCCCACCCACCAAACTAGAAAATGAAAAATATGGAAAATGACAATGTTAGGTGCATTTTGTCTAGCTTTTTGACTTTAGACAATAAACACCTATGTATGTAACAAGAGATCAAAATGGAATTTCACTTTCCTCATCTGATTCGACCAAATAAATGCTCACATTATTTGCAGTGTTGGAAAACACACTATCTCCATATAAGGTGTTAACAAACAAGCAACCCATATAGTGTTGTAAAACCCTCTAAAACTAAGAAAAGACAGTGTGTTTTCCAACTATGCAAATAATGTGAGCAATTTATTTGTTCCAATCAAGAGAAAGCTAACTCGTAGACAAAAAGCACCTATGTATGTAACATGATATCAAAATGGAATTTCACTTTCCTCATCTAATTTGACCAAATAAATGCTGACATTATTTGTAGTGTTTCAAAACACACTGTCTCCATATAAGGTGTTAAAAAACAAGCAACCTATATAGTGTTTTAAAACCCTTCGTAACTGAGAGGATACAACATGTTTTCCAACTCTCCAAATAATGCAAGCAATTTATTTGTTCCAATTAGATAAAGAAAATGAAATGAAATTTGGATTGTAGGAAAGAGTTGTTCAAAAAATTTGAAAGTGGACTTTATTACATTCTTGGAGCATAACGAAATAAAACTCTCCATATCGAACTAACTAAAATGGGACTATGTGTTTTCCAACACTGCAAACAATCTATAACATTGTGCTTTGTAGGTTTCATAATACCTACTGTTTTCCAATTTCATTACATTCTTGGCACCTTGTTTTGCTATTTGCAAATACTAGTTTCAAATGCCACAATTTTTTGGTTTTTTGTCCATTATGAAATTTGATTTAGGAAACCCATCAATGCTGACACGTTTTCCTCGTGATAGGACAGACCACGGCAGGTCGGAGTTAACATTTGACCATCAAGTCTTTCCATCAAAGCAATTTGTCCATATGACCTTTTCCGTCGGGCCATTTTGTTCCAATTAGATGAAGAAAGTGAAATAACATTTGGACTATACCAAAGTGGACTATAATAGTAGATGGGACCAAACATCCAGGAAAGGTAGGTAGGTGTTAATTGACATGGGACAGTGTGTTTTCCAACACTGCAAACAATCTATAACATTGTGCCTTGCAAGTTTCATAATACCCATTCTTTTCAAATTTCATTGCATTCTTACTATCTAAATCACAAAAGGTTCTCTAGGCAATCACAAAACATACCAGATTGAGGTTAGGGGTGAGTAACCAATTGGGTTGTTACTTCTCAGGGGTTTTAGAATAGTCAAAGTTTTAGGAGACAATGTGCTTTCCAAAATGACAGCGTATAAAATGGCAACAAAAATGTGATCTCATCTAGGCTTTTGCTATTTGCAAATTATGATTTTGAATGCCACGTTTTGGGATTTTTTGTCCATTCCGAATAAGAATGTGAACAATGGCAATGTTCTGGGTTTAATGTGGTTTTCAAAATATATCATTTCATTGCAGAACCCATGTTGCATTTTCCAACCTCATAATATATTCCACATGGTTTCTAGTTTCTATAAATGTTATTCAGTAATTTCTCTCATATTTCCACAATGGGTTGTCATTTATTTCATTTGACAATGGAAAATTTTGAAAACCAACATACAGGAGGAAACCAAAATTAAATTTAACCCTTGACACAAAAAAACATTAACATCCTTGCATTTCAAATAAAAATTGCTTTTCCCAATGAAAACCCTACAACATTAAAAATGTGAATGTGAACAATGGTGACGTTCTAGCCTTTAAGTGGTTTTCAAAATATATCATTTCATTGCAGAACCCACATTGTGTTTTCCAACCTCATAATATATTCTGCATGGTTTCTGGTTTCTGTAAATGTTATTCAGTTATTTCACTCATATTTCCACAATGGGTTGTCAGCTATTTCATTCGGCAAGTGAAAAATTTCAAAACCAACAAACGGGAGGAAACGAAAACTAAAAAACCCTCAACAGGAAAACACATAAACGATAACCTTGCAATGAATAGTCGTTCGTTTCTTCAGAGTTCCTAGGTAGAATGGAAAAATGGCATATATTTCAAGCAGATATGCATACTTGCTAGCTCTGAACGCCTACAACTCCTTCCCATTGCTCTCCAACAACCTACAAAATGTCGTTTTGGAAAATGGCAGCAAAAATGGGACCTCGTTTGGGCTTTTTGATATTTGCAAATAATGGTTTCAAGTGCCACATTTTTAGGTTTGTGTCCATTCCGAAATATGATTTTGAAAACCCGCCGGCATTGACACATTTTCTCGGTGACAGGACAAGCAACGACTGGACAGAGTTAACAATCAACCGTGAAGTCTTTCCGTCGATGCGATTTGTCCGTCCGACCACCTTTTCTGTGGCGGCCGTTTTGTCTGGTGTGTGGGATGGGGGATGGGAGGTACAATATCATGTTACATACATAGGTGCTTTTTGTCTAGGAGTTAGCTTTCTCCCCATTAAGTGTGCATGAGTATTTATTAATATAATATGTATTGAGGGTGGCACCTTTTGCAAGTGTGGGTATTTGGAACAATAAAAGTTTTAAATAAATTGTAAATGACCTTTTTTGTGTGCAACTAGATTTGTATTATAAATACAAATTCATGTGTAGTTCATTACCTACATTGGGCAGTTACACTGTGTTATGAACAGTCATTGGTGTTTTTGTAATTTTTTATTTGATAAAATAAAGATTTTTAGTGGATCAAAGGTTTTTTGAAAATAAGTAAGCATAGAATGAGTGGTAATTGAATGGCCAGCGATAAGTGAGACATCTCCCTATTTATTTATTTGAAATGTTTCTTTCAACTTTATTCAATTAAAAAAAGTACTGAGCACATGCATGTCGAATTATATAGAGCACAACGGGACATTTCATAGCTGTAACCGGCAGAAATTGGGTGTCCATTATTACTCAATATAAAGGAAGTAAGCTAATTTTAGATCTGGTACCAGCAACTTTCAGTGCTAATATTTAAAGCAGATGGAACGGATGATCGGTGCAGGCTATTAATCTATATCTAACTTTGTTTTGGCCTTCACAATTATGACGGATTCTAAGTATTTCGAAAAGATCTCCACGCGGCGTTTTACCATGCGTAATGTAGGTAGTTTATCTTCACATGGTTCCCTACAATGCCTAAAAGATAATCAAATGACATCATACTGTGAAACTTTCATTGCTAATAGTATGTTGTAGCTGCAACTTTCAGCAGTAAAATTTAATGCAGATGAGAGAGACCAACAGCGGAGACTATATATCTCTAAGTTGCGTTTGTTCTGACCTTCGTAAGCTTGGAATTTGACCGACTTGGGGTTAGAGGGCTTTGTCTCATGGAGCTCAGTCTGGAAACATCGTTGGCAGACATTAATGGCTGCGAGGTGGTTAGTCCCTCCAGTCAGACACTCTGTACTTCGTTGTTTTCACCATGCATTCAGGCGATAGTTGAGCTGGAAGAACCCATCGATGTCTGTAGCACGAAGGAAGCCATAAGGAATGTTCTTTTGCCACGGCACCCCCGATTTTGTTCCACGATGGTATGCAGCTTCTTCTTCTGCTGTTACATAACATTTCTATGAAATGTATTGAAAATTCAGTGATCTTTTTAATCAGCCCAGACTTTATTAATTATGAATAGTTTTGATGTTATGTTTTGTAACTTCTGGATATGGCTTAAATATGATAAATCTCTAAATAAACTAAAATTGGGTTTTTGCAAACCAGATAAAATAGTTAAAAATTTTAACGAAAATTAAATTATTGTATTTTATTTAATTAAAAATTTCATGTTTTGGTTAATGGTAGATCCAAGATAAACATGGAGAGCTGCATTGGATGAAAACTGAAGTGAATGTGGAGGATCATGTATTTGTTCCAGAATTTCTTCAAGATCAAAATGAATATGATGAAATTGTGAATGATTATATTGGTAATATACATCTAACTCCTCTTCCCAAGTGCAGGCCTTTGTGGGCGTTCCACTTTCTAAACTACAATACAAGCAAGGCGAAAGCCACGTTGATTATAAACATGCACCACTCCTTAGGGGATGGTACTTCCCTCATGTCCTTACTACTTTGTTGTGTCACCAGAACAGATAATCCCAATCTCCCTGTTACCTTTCCTTCACTTAAATCTCCATCTCACAGAGCTATTCCATATGATTCATGGGTTTCCACTGAATTTATGTACTACATATTTCAGAAGCTATTTGTGCTTGTGCTTGTAATGTGGTACACTGTTTCTGATTTCATTAGCAGCTTCTTAAGAGTTATATGGATGGATGATAGCAAGCTACCCATTCGAGGACCTCCTGGCGTTGAGATGCTGCCCAAAGTCTTGTCCTCTACAACCTTCCTCATGGAAGATGTCAAAAAGATAAAGAATTATGTCGGAGGCGTAAATTATTCATCTCACTCTCATTTTATATCTCTACGTTGAATTTTTACTATTTCTAACTTATTCATTATGTCTAGCTTATTTTGGTAAAATACTTGTGCAGACGGTAAATGATGTGGTAATGGGTATAATATTCTGTGGTTTTCAAAGATACCTACAAATAACTCTATCTCAAGGTACGAGCGCAGACGATGAATATGCATAATTTCTAACTGTGATTTTTTCGGGTTTGATATAAAGTACAAAACTGTTTTTGCTATTTAATATGGGAGTATGAATCATAGGTTGAATTTTTTTATACTGAGAATAAATGTCTGAGAGATATCCATTCTACTAAAATTGGTGGGGAGAAATCCCGACCTAATCTGTTGATCTCTGATAAACTTATTCAAAACCATTGACTTCATCAGCAGAATGAAGATCCCTTGATTTCAACTATAATTTCAACTTATTATTAGTAACCGTATAATATCTTAATTAATGGATGATGAGTAATTATCTATATTTCTGCAGGAGAAATGGCAGAAGCAAGGAAGGAAATGGAGAAGGCAACAGTAACAGGGATTGTTGCCGTGAACACAAGAGCAATATCGAGATTGAATGTATTACACAATCTGTCTCTACCTTTCCATAATATAAATGTGTACACAGGCTTTTTAAGCATGATATTACTTTTAACATCTATGGTGAATTATAGAGCTCCCTTTATTTCTTGTCAGAACAAAATACCGAAATTTTATTGTGAAATTTTACAGGATATAAAAGATCTGCTGAAACCTAACAGTCAATCACCATGGGGAAACCGCTTTGGGATGGTACATATCGCCTTCCCTGTAGCTAATGCAGATAGTCCACTAGACTTCGTACGAAGAGCAAAACAAACCATGGATAAGAAGAAAATGTCACTCGAAGTCTTCCTTACTGCAAGACTAGTGGGTTATCTAGGCCGACAGGTATGTTATTTATGCCGAGTGCGATTTCATTACTTTTATATGGTATGAAGTATTAGTTTGGAATTAAAGCTTGTTCTGTTAAGTATTGCAGGCATCTGCTACTGCTATGTATAAAACTCTGGCAAACACAACACTAGTAATATCGAATTTGATTGGCCCAACGGATAAGATAGCAATCAATCAAATGCCGGTTAAGAGCATCTCTTTCTCTGTATCAGGGATTCCTCAGGCAAGTAACTGAGAACTGGAATCCTATCACAGATGTTTACTATCTTTATCTTTAATGTAATATGGTAGCTTAAAAACCTAAACTCTTTTTTCTCGGAAGGATGTTATTTGATGTAACAAATTGTTAGTTTTGCAGACACTTCTTTTGACGGTAGTGAGCTACATGGGAAGCGTTAGATTGGAAGTGATTGGCACCAAAGGTTATGTTAATTCTCATACTCTGGCCAAGTGTTTTACCGAGTGCTTTGAGGAGATGAAGGCGGTCACCAAGGGATTATAAAGATTACAAATTGAAGCATGCATTTAAAGCTCGATTCTACACCAGCTTCGCCTATTTTAAATTGTCTTAACAAAATAAATGGAATTTATAACCTCGGGGCTTAAACATATTGGTATCGGCTGTCTTTATGATCCAAAAGGCTAGCCTTTGTAGTAACAATGTTAAAGACTATCTATACGTGTGTTAGAAATAATATACGGTAATGGTATGTAATAGAGTATGTAGTAGTTTGGAAATCGTCCAAATTAGTTATTTAAATGTTTTCAAAAATGGAATAATTTTAAAGTTTCTTTTTGTTTCTCTAAAGTACAATTTTATCATTTTGTTATTGTCTTTTATTCAATAATTGGTATTAGAGTTTAGAATCTAATTTTGTAATGGAATCTCAAGGTATCGAGTTCAATTGTGTTTTGGTTTGTTGGAATGTTGCAATCTCTTCCTGGCAGCCTATTGGCTGCCTTTTTTTTTAATTGTATTATTAGTTTTTTTTTTCAATATTAAAATAAAATTGTTCTAGCATTGAATAACACAAGTATCCCAAATTGAAATTGACTAACAAGTTAAATCAACAACATACTTAACAAAACAACAGTTGAAACAAAAATTATACTCAAAATTTAAATAAACTTTAAAGTTGTCTAGAACATTAGATGTCCCCTTTATGAAGAAAAAGTTGATATTTCATCTTTTCCAAAAGCTTGTGTAATTAGTATCATCTTTCAACAAAAAACACAAAGAAACAAGTTGCAGCATGACATGCCAAAGTAAAACTATAGAATTTCTACTCTATGTTGAGTAATATGATTAGAAAACATAGCTACACATCTACTCATCCAATATGAAGCAAAATACCATCTCATGGAATCAACAACCACATTCTTATGCAGCCCAATGCCCAAAACTGCTTCTTTCCACTGTAACACATGCTAAAAAATAGTAAGGAAAAATACAAATAGAGCATTCCATTTTTTCTTTTCCCAAACATAGCCCCAAAAAAATGTTTTAAGATTTCAATATATTGGCAAAGAGGATACTTGGTTGGCTGAATCTTTAAATATTTCAATTTATCCTCCACTAGTAATCTACGGTGCAAGATTTTTTGTGTTAGACTTTGAGCATTTGCTTCCACTTTAGACCTCTAGATTTGACCATTTAGGTTCTTCCATTTCATTTCTTGAAATCTGCAACACCATTTGATGTTAAGTATTGGGTTTAATTCCTTATTTGGGAGGAGTTTTAAACAAATCTTCTTCAAAGGAAAATAGAAAAAAGGATATTTCTCAATCCATAGCCAATCCTTGAAGAAGTTTCATCAAAGAGAAGCACAATTTTTTACAAGAAGATCCATAGGAACCAATGATTTCACAAATGTCACAGGTCTAAGTAATTGAAGAAATATTTGGTGTCTCTATTTCATTCCTTTTTCTAATGTAATCTAGCTCTCATTTTGGCCTCTTTCCCTTTATACATATCAAGATTTCACAGTCGTGTTTCAATAGCAGTTATAGATGGTTGGATAGAAATATTATTAGGGTTTGAGTTAAGCATACTTCTGTTGAGTTCAATTTTACCGTTGATAGATATATCTCTATGTTTTCACTACCATGCTAGTCTTTTTCTAAAGGATCTTAAGAAAATAACACATTAAGAAATAGTATCCTATCACCATTCCCTATAAGATTCTCTTTCTTTCGGTTTGGGAATAGACTTCCAAATTCTAAACAATGAAGTAACATAAGGAATTTTCAAGTGTGAAGTATTAAGCTTGAAAGACAACTTATAATTCACTTTATGTAATTCTTTTAAAAAACATGTAGAGGATAGGAAAAAGATTTGAGAGGCAAGTAGTAATCCGCTTTCATGCAACAAACATTAAAATATTGAACTAATTGTAGATCAAGAGAGATATAAAACCTATCAAGCCTACTAAGTTTCCTATCAAAACCCAATATGGAATTGGTCCAAGTGAACCAGTTATGTTTATGGTTGGAATTTTTTTATGAATAAGATCTATAACCTGCACAAAATTTTGGAAAAAGCACCATTTATCAAACTCTTCATTGCTTAGCTTTACATGACTAGACCAACTATGATAAGTATGTTGGAACACAACAATCTACTGAGAGGGGTGAATCGATAGATCAATTAAAATTTATCCCTTTGACACTTAAAGCAAATTAGCTCCTTTTAGCTCTTTTAGTGCAGATTAAAACTAAACATGCAGAGAGATAAATATTCACACACAAATTGCACATAACACAAGATGTACATGGAAAACCCAAGATGGAAAAAACCACTGCAAGAATAGCTACTAGGATCTACTAGCCTAATCCAACCTCACAATGAAATTCTTTTGATTACAAAGTTTAAGGGCACCAACCCTAAGAAGACACCAATCCCCTGGTTTTAGGAGCACCCACTTCAAGCAAGCACCAACTCCCTACACTGAGCACCTACCCAGTTATTTAATGGCACCCATCAATCATATTTACAAAGAAACTATTATAATTTATTCTATTGAATAAAACTCAATGTTGCAACTCTATTTGCAACTGCTCAAATCTTTGTTGCAATCTCTACAACTCAATTCTCTACCCTGCACCTCTCTTTGTTCTACACCTTGAATCAAAACCATTGATGATGATCTATGCTTTTGTTTTGGTTTCACTCTATCATCGTATGTGCATTCTTTTCCCACTCCTTCACTAACACATTCACTTTGTTGCTCCAACACACAAACAAAATTTTGATTATCTTATTTTCTCTTTCATTATTTAATAATCATACCAGCCTCGAGCAATGCACCACCATCCATATTCTTTTCCATTTTCTATATTTAACAATTTGAAAACCCTGGATTGGGTACACATTAACTGTTGTATCTTGTGTGACCAATTTGTATCTGTTATTTGGTCATCTCACACTATTATTACGTTGCCTTGCAAATCATATCACCAATCAAATTTCCATTGGAATAGGTAAACTAATTAAATTCATACACTATGTCAGCTACCCGACCGAACCCTCATTCATACTATCATAGCGATTCAAGATCTTAAATTTGGTCCATTGATATTTCATCTTCGTGCCACGATCCATCAATCATCCTTTATCCTTTCCATCTTTAAACACAACCATTATATTTCCATCACACCCACTTTACATATTGCAACTTGACTTAGGGCATCAACCTTAATTTATACAATCTGAAGATGACTTGCCATCATCGTTTGATCAATCTTCTTTAAATGTGAACCACTAATCTCTATCGCATCCTATATAACTATCACACTAATGCTTCGGGCTCTTAGAATAACTTATGCAATGTGAAGGAGCCTTGTAATGCAATGCAATGAAACATTTCCACCTATCTTTTTGAATGCACATCCAACTTATCACTCCATCACTAATTGAATAGCGAACCCACCATGTCCTCATCTTAACCATCTAGTGTATCACATTTTAGCTTGGCATAGTGTTATTCACAACCATGTTGTGAATAACATGAGTGACACAATATCATTTTCCTATCTATTATTGCTAACATCACCATCCACTTTCATCACACATCACAAATTGACTACCTTCAACTTTCTTCACAATAGCAATGTGAAGCAATGACGCAATGACCATTGGATCTTTTTTCATTTGATCTCAATCATTGATCACATATCACAATTATGTTGTCGAAGTAGATACAAATAATGATGTGAAGAACAAATACAATAGAAATATAATCACCATTCTTGAACCTCCATTGTTGATCTTCTAAAGAGCTTATCACATATTGTTGATTGCACACCATCCTTTTCCTTCACAAGAGTAATGTGAAGTAGTGAAGCGACAACAATTGGATATTAAAACATAGATGCACATCATTGATCTTCTTTAAAGGGAATA
>VDFB02000015.1:312483742-312618957 GCA_007258455.2 Sequoia sempervirens
AGGATAGCTTTGAAATATCTATGCATTCGTTACCCAGATTAAATGTGCATGTTGTTTAGTGACAAACATCAAGTAACTATATCCAAAGTCTCAGTTGCCTCCACTCTTGACATCCAATCCCAAAACTAAATGTTCTCACTTGACCTTCAGTAGATCTCTCTTTGATGAGATACATGTGCATGGTAGTCTAGGGAGGCACACAAATTTGCAAGTCAAATCAATTGGACCTGAACAAAGAAAGGATGTAAAAAAACTCAATTTAGTCTCAAGGGAAGATTTTTCCATCAAAATTTTGGCTAAAAATTTGTATCTAACCAAAAAATAAAACAAGGATAGTCCATAAAATTATAGTGAGAGTATAGTGTTAATGGGTGGAAGGAAATACAGTTTCATAAGAGGATACAACCAAGCAAAGATGTTGTTAAAAGGGTTGTGGTTTTTAGACTGTGCAAGGCTATCAAGGATATCCATGGAAATACATTGGAGAAATGGTGGTAGCTTATCTTGAATCAACCAAATTTAAAGAATTTGGCTCCTTGAACTGACCCATAGAAGTAAAAAAGTTGTCCATGCAGGGAAAGCATCTACAAGGTAATGATGCCAAAATTCAAGAAGAAATTATTCAACTAAAAATATCATCAAATTAGAACTCATTACTCATATAGCAAATCAAAGCAATTAGGAGCATGTGGCTATGTAAGTGAGAAAGAGGGATACCATGGAAACTTCAATAAATGGTATGTTTTGGTGAAAGTTACTTGCTCATGAAAAGGTTTTACACCTATCAACGAAAATGTAGAGTAGATTTACCTTACTAAAAAAATAGATCAAGGATAAAATAAAAGGCTAGATTGAACTTTCTAATGCATAATGAATCTAAACAAGAAGTTGGTGGAGTCTTTCATTGCAACAAAAATATTGGCATTCTATAATATATGTCTCATTGTATCAATAGTCTGGGAGTATGAAATATGAGTGTAGATATCATATTTGATTTATGAAGGATTGATTGGCCTGAGACATCGAATCAAGAAATTTGATTCCTCGAAAGGTTTCAAGCTATCAACTTATGTGTATGGTTGAACCATGTTGAGGGTTATCATGAGCTATTTTCCAAGACACAAATATATTTTGCAACAATAATATCAAAATGGGACGTCGATTTATATATTAGAGTTGATAATGATATGATAGTGTTCTTTGAAAAGGAATCAAAGTGACTTCAAAGGAGGGTAACAATGATGACAGGCTTGTGAAAATCCATGTGAAATAAGTGATAGTTAAGGTAAATAAAGAGTTCATGACCATCAAGTTGCTTCACGATGAAGTTGTAGATAGTTTGATGATAGAGATTACATATGGAAAGAGGTTCAAAGGACTGTTTATTTTATTACCTCAAGCCATCTTTATTCTTAAGGGTAGTCCATGAGGAAGATGGCATAGTGGATTTTTGCAATAGTCATAATGATATGAATAACAGTCCTTGAATTCAATCTCCACCTTTAAAGGGTAGAAAGAAGAATTCATAAGGCACAAAAGGATAGTGATCTATGCATTTTTTGATTGCAAACCTATATAGTATATCATTAATTTTGTTTCCTTGAATGTAAACCTGAGAAATAATGTGGTTTTGTGCAATTCTCTCAATTGTTCCATGGAAACCATATAAGATGATTAACCCTATGAGTTCCTTGTTATGATATAAGCCCAAGGAGCTATGGTGAAAATAAATTGTTATGAGTAATTAAATCTTTCATTATAGTTCAAGGTGATAGTAAGCAAAGGCATAATAGTTTTTTCAAGAAGGCACTTGAACTATTTGATAGAATGATTTAAGGAAAACATGACCTCATAAATACCATGTCAAGTAATCTCATAAAGGGAAAAGGTGGTAAGAATACTACTGATATGTCAAAATAATCCACTATTGAATCCATGGTAGAATATTGCCATATGATTAAAGAGTAGTCTCAGAGGTCAAAAGACATGTCTACAAGGTAGTGAAGGGTGAAAATTCTCATGAAAATCAAGACTTGTGCCAAGAAGAAGCATGATGATGAAGATAATGGTGTTGGTTGTTTAGTTGGGAAGGATGTAATAGTTTGTGATGAATATTGTGAATGTAAGTGAAAAAGTATGAGTTTGACATCTATTACAAATAAATGAAAAAGGGGCAATGATCTAAGGGTTGTGTGAAGACAAAGTTCACTGACCCCGGCATTCATGAAGGATAGTTCTTTTTTTTTTAAGGTGTTGTAGACTAAAACATCAACAATCAACATGGACAATAATATAACCTAAGGAAATGACTATATTGTTATTTTCATTTGATGAGAAAACTACCCCTTTAAAGATTTTTCTTGATTATCACATTCTTTATCTATCTCAAGTCTTGATCCTTCACTATCATTTTATTGTGATAATTATCTTCCTTGATTGTGCATTGAGATAATGTGAACAATGAAAAAATACGTCTAGTAAAATATACATTGAAAATGGTAGTGTCAAAGATATTCATGAGAATGGGACAAACTACGAGTAGTCAATTACAATCATAGGTTTCAATTAAAGCAATAAAAGTGTTGTATATAAATGTGAATGAAGGAAATGAAGGATCTCATAAAAAAATGGCACATGCCAAATTCTATCTTAAAGGGAAACCTAATCCTACACCCCAAGGATTTTTAATATATTTTAAGTTTTGAGGCATAAAGAGTAGTAAGGATGGATGGAGGTTAGTTTGAAAAAGGGTCCATAACAAAAGTTTGAGAATATCTAGGAGGGGGTTTTTCAGCAGTTAAGGACAAATGAAGAAGTTATTATGTAATATACTCGGTGTTTAACCCAAAGAATTTACCATGTTTTTACCCACATGTAAATAACATATGCTTGCAAAATACAGCAACTAAAATTATTCTTTTATAATTCAATAATAATATGCACATTTGGAAATAACCCATTCCAAACTCCCACTACATTTCAATAATAAAAAATGTGTATTCAAAATTAACCCCATTTCAAATTCCCATTTCATTTTCATAAAGTACATTACATAATTTTCAAGTAATGGTTATCTATTACATACTCCCATATAATGATAACATTTTTCCAATTTAAAATTTCTCAATAAGAATAGAGATTCACGTTTCCATACATAGCTTTCATGAACTTAATGAATTAGATATACAAATGGTCCAAATATCCCTACCTAGGCATACATCCTTGATGTCTCTAGCATTGATTCTTACATTATAGATGTCCCTATTACAGGTGCATACATTTTAATTGTCCCCAATACTAGCACGTACATCCTCAAATCTCATCCAAAAATTATATGAGGGAGAGCATCACTCAAGTTTGTTTCCACCAACCAGAGACTTACAATGGTCCCTCACACATATACCTAACTAGTAAGATGTCCCTACCCTTCTACAAAGAGATTGGTTTGATAACCTCATAATACTAACCTTCATGAGCATAGTGTTGTGTCCTACATATCTAGAGCTACCATACATTTATTTCCCTGCCTAGAATGCAATCATGGATCACATTGAACTAACAATGTAAATAGTGGCTACTTACACTTGTTAGGAAATATTGCATTTAACCAATGATCCTAATCCATTTCCTACATAACCCATGACATATAAACATGCATACAAGTAACTGCAATGCATAGATCAAATATACAAGCCGCAAGATAACACAAGATACACCCTAGGAAAACCCTCGAAAGGAAAAAACCTAGCCTCCAAAAGCATTCATACTCCATATTATTTAGCAATAAAGCAATACAAGAGTTACAATAATACCTATGAAGCATCAAGCCCTCCAATGCATCCTCATGTTTCCAAGCATGAATCCACACATCCCATGCCATGCTTCAAATTTTCACTCCTCAGAAAGACTCAATAATGATAGCCTACCCACTCAGCCAACCTAAACCACTACACATGTGTTTTATTTTATAGACACAAGCTCACACAAAACACAACTAGTGGTAAGGTAAAACTGTGTACCACAAAACCATGTGAATAGAAAAGCACTCACCCCTTATTTAATATTGAGTACTAAGACTTCACTTTATTTAATATTTCTGCAATGTTAAATTATTATCACATGTCCCCCACACATTAAATAATAATACAATGTTACAATACAACATCAAGTGGTCCCCAAATAATTACCTAGTATGATTATCCTCACCACCTAGGTGCATCACAACTAAATAATTATTTAATTACAATATTATAATAAATCATTTTATGCAATGGTGTACAACACCATATCCCAGCATTCTCCCACTTGTTGTATACATTGCATAAGGGATCAATGTATGGAATACATCATCATAGCCATACATGAAACCACATGAACCTCCACGATGCTATCATGCTCCATTAAGATACCTACAATAAGAAGAAAGTGACCACCATATCAAGCAATAACTCCTCTCATCCTCCAACATGTCACCTATGGAAGAAAAGGAGCATTCCAAGGTGAAGATGCATCAATCCAAGAACACAAGCGTCAAATCCAAGTGATAACAAAGGCTCCAACCAAGTCGATGTCAACCATAAAAACCCACATGATCAGAAATAGCATCCACAACACATGCTAATACATCCAACCATCCATACCTCCAAGGTATCAATATATCAGTAAACTCATGCCAAGAACATATGCAACCCATTAACTATAATCAAGCTCCCTGTATCAAACATGTCAATGAAAAAAATACATATCCAAGAACTCCAACTGCATAGGTAATGTCAAAGCATGGCAATTATACCAATAAACAATATATCAAGGAGTGATAAGTAAATCAAATAATGAAGTACCAAGAAAAATAACAATGATCCACACAGGTAACCCAAAGAGTTGCATAGTCTCTCACAACATGTTTCCACCATCCTCCCCAAATCATATCAATATGAATATCTAGGAAAGAACCATGAAGAGAGAAGACTTATAAACCATAACATGTCCTTCTACCAACACCTCAAAAGTGTAATGGTGTGTCAAGTATGATCTCCTAACAACCCCAAATGGAAAGCCTCAACAACATCCATAACACTCAATCTCATAGACCAAGTACATCATATGAATCAGTGTAACAATACCAGCATGGATGTAAGCCTCTCTAATCAAGAAGATAAAACTCAAAGTAAAGATCCCCAAATCTATAAATCAGCCCATAAACCATATCCTAAAAATCCTCACCAAAGAATGATATCATAAACTCAAATGCATAAGGAGATAACCATGCCATAACATCCCTCCAAATGAATCCTCCAGAACTACCTATCCATAGCTCAAGATCCATATCTATGAAAAATGAAGCACATAAACTCATGATAAACAAGATCCTCAAATGAGTCTCCACAATCAATCAACATGAATCAACTTAATCCCATTAGAATCAAAGCACAAACCATAACACATCTGAAAGATATAATGGGAAAATACCTCTCAAATGATAATTTTCTTAGTAGACCAAGAGTGGGGAATGAGAATTCTCATCCAAGATAACCAAGTCATCATGACTCACTCCAAGAACAATCTCCTATATCATTCCATCATGAAATCATGTCCATTCCTAGGTGAAAGCTCCTCAGTCTTCCTATTGAAACCTCCAAAGAGTAACCATCTCAAGAAATTTCTCTAATCACAAGAGAACTCCAACCATCACCTACATCTCTAAGTATCCACAAGCACCTGTAGCCAATCATGCATGCCAAACTCCAAATACAACATAGCACCTTCATGAATTAATGAAGCAAATGATCAATATACCCAATACAAAGAGAACTACCATAATCAATGTCAAAGCTCCAATTGTAGAATCAAGAACCTATCATGTCAACATGATCTAACCACCTCCTCCTAAGAGATCACATGCACCAATGCAAAAATCCTAGTATCAAGAGAACACATGTACAATGCCAAACTCTAATCTAGAATATTTTGGCAAGAGACACTACAAATTTTTTCTGGTGTTGTCATTGATGGCAACCCTAGTCAGTGATTGGACCCGCACGTCATCATTTTCTCCTACCGGCAGACAAATTGAGGATAGTCTAGGAAGAATAGAGCATCTGACAATTTTGTGTTCTTCGATTCTCATACAAATTTTTAGTCATTATTTTGAGTTGTGGATCTTATGGGAGGTTAATCAATGTATGTCTTGTGTTTTCTAAAAATCTAAGTGCCTCATATCAAGTTGTGTGCAAGTCTGGATATACAGTTGGATATCTTCTTTTTCATCAGTGTTTTGTGCCCAACCCAGATGACATAAAGTGTTGCGGATATTCGAGAAGTGTTTACTCAAAAAAAATTGTGTTTGAGCATCTTGTTTTGGTTCTGGGCTAAGTTGTGGATGACCGTTGTGGATGTGCATTGAATATTATTCATGATTTGAGCCGATAGTTGTAAATATTATTAAGTTTTATTGAAGCCGACAGGTTGCGATTAAATTCTTAGTCGTGCATTATATATATAAACGATCAATTATAACATTTTTCATGTGTGAATAAGGTGTGTCAATGTGTGTTGTGAATATCAGAAGGGTGATTGAGTGATTATGCATAGTTTCACTTATGCATTAAAGATTTTGTGATGCAAGTTAGAGTAGAACAAAGCAGAAGTGAATAATCAGTCAGAAGGATAGAAGATCAACTACTGAGCCTAACCAAAACTATAATCAAGCATTTGTAGATGCTACTCTTTCAGTTCATTCTCTTGGATCTAATCCAAATTTTTGTAAGGTAGTGTTCCTTACTATTTTGAGTAGTGACATCTAGGTAGTGTGCCTAAATGCAAGTGCATTCCCATATTGTAATATTTCTTTTGAGTATACTCAGATCATATTGTGGATTGGCCATCCACCGTGGTTTTTCCCCTAATAGGGTTTCCACGTAAAAATCCTTGTGTTATGGTGTTGTGGTTGTTAGCTTTTTGTTCTTGCATATTTCTCTTGGTTGAATGTTTTAAGTGGGTTAAAGATCAGAATAATAAAGTTATTTTTTGTAGAATACTAATTCACCCCCTCTCTCAGTGTTGCTTGTTTCCAACAATTGGTATTAGAGCTAGTTCCCCAAAATAAGTCTAACAACTTGGGGAGATATTGGAAAGTGTTTTTAATGGATACAAGCAGTCTTCAAGAACAACTTTTGGTGGCCCTAGATGATCTTGACCAGTCAAAATCTAAGAACTGGGAACTATAGAAAAATATTGAGAATGCAGATAAATTCATTCAGTCATTGAAAGACAAAATCAATGAATCAAGGGAGAAAATAAAGGAATTATGTGATCAAATTAAGAAGAAGAATAGAAGCATGGAAGATGAACAGCTGAGTCATGCCTTGAAGGAGAAAATAGAAGAATGTGAAAAGTTCTCCAGAGAAAATGTTGTCCTGAAGCATGAGATGGAATCTATCATGATGAAAATGACCAAGGAAATTGAAGATAGAAGGAAGAATGAAGAATGAAGAAAGGGCTTGCTCAATCCTTCAAAGAAAAATCCGAAGAATGCAACCGATTGGACAAAATGAATTGGAACAATCCAAAAACAATGAGGAAGTGCTTGAAAAACAACTTGATGATCTCAGAAATGAACTTACTGTTGTGAATGAGTACAAGGAAAAATTCAAAGCAAGCTCAGCCAAGCTTGATGAACTAATTAAAGGTCATAGGACTAATGGTGACAAGTGAGGTCTTGGTTATGAAGAAGGAGAAAGTTTCGGATTTGGACAAAGGAAATATGGACAAGGGAGATTCATGCAAGGAAATTAGATGAATGGAGCTAGAAGGACTCTGGTAAGACAACCAAATGCTCAAAGATTCAATGGTTACTATTTTTCTTGCAATAAATTTTGTCATATCACTTCTCAATGTAGAAGTGGGATGAATCCAAGTGGACCATCATTCTTAGGTCAGTACTTTAATTGTAATAATTTTGGTCATAACTCAAATGAATGCATAAATGTGATGAAAAAATTTCATAGAGTTGTCAGATGTTATGCATACAATATACTTGGGCATATTGCTAACCAATGCAGATAAAGGAAAACTTAGTAGAATAGTAGGTATAGACAAAGAAATGTTGTGTGTTACAACTGCAAAAAAAATTGGCCACACTACTAGATTCTGTTGGAGCAGAAGAGGTCTGGTAACAAAAAACATGCAACAAGATGTTAAGGGAAATGGTAAACTCACTACAAATGTGATCAGGAGGAAAATGCAAAAGAAATGGGTGAAGAAGGATCCATGTATTGAAGGAAATATGCCAGCACCAGAATTTTCTTCTGGTAATTCCTCCAGGAATTAATTTTAGGCCTTTGGCCTAGGGGGAGCTATCAAGAAAATCTCTTAACCCCCTATCAGTAACTAACACCAGAATGTGGATAAGTCCAGTAAGTGAATAGATGCCTTTCAGATGTTGTTCAACCAATTAGAGAAAGTATTTTATAGTATTAGAGATCAATAGAAGAATTATCTGTCTTAGTGCATGGAAACAGGGTAAGGGTATGTGCAAGATCATCATGGAAAAAAAAGGCCCTTAAGTGGCAAAAAATTTAGAAAATTTAGAGTTAGGAAACTTGACATAAAATTTTGAATAAGTTATCTATATTATTTCAAAAATATAGAATAGAATTTGTAGCAAATTGAATGTAGTTTCTAAACAACTAGGTTTATTTTTACAAAAAAATCTATTTTGAAAATTTGAAATTTCAATGTAGTAGTACTTAAATTTCAAGGAAAAAATAAGAAGTAGGTGTTGTCTAACCACCCTAACCACAATAAAATGATAATATTTTATTATATTTAGATAGAGGACTCCATGTTCCATGATGCATAATTTTTTGTAATTTTTTCCAACTAAATAATTAATTATGATTTTTTAATTACAATTTTTTAAATATATAAAAACTCGCATGTCTGACCACCTTAACTTGGTCAAAACTTCATGAAATTTAGTTTCTTTTTTAATCCTATAGAATGCGAAGCATAGAATGTGACACATGTTTTGGATTCAAAAAATATGATATCATTTGAAAGATATAGATGTTTTTCAATCAGCCTATCAATCAGGACTTTAGTCATAACTTAAATAGAAAATGAATAATAATTATTTATTTAATTCAAAGTAAAGCATAATTTATATTGGTGGAAAGCTGAGACTCTCCTTTAAATACCCTTTTCATTTCATCAATTTTGGGTAAAAAAAAAGTCATCAGCCACATACCCATCATATCGCCACTTTTTGGCCCTTCATGATCCTGCACACACCCTTAACTAGATGAATTAGGGCAAAAGCATTTATTGCAAAAAAAAAGGGTTAGTTGTGTGAATGATAAAAAGTCATTTTTATCTTTCATTTGTCACTTTGCATTTTAGAGAAAAGAAGTTTGGAGATCTCTGGGGTGAACTTTGCTGAATTACAGTGAAATTCAAGTGTGAAGAAGATTCAACAATCAAACTCCGATCCAACGAAAAGGTATTTATCAGAAAAACCTGTGAATTTGTGAATTTGTAAAAAATGGCCACTCCATTGGTAGTTGAATTCAAGGATAGACCCCATCCAAAGTTCAAGTGGCATCCTTTCAAGTCTGGTGAGATCGATCCCCTAGGTGTGTTTTCATCATATCGTATGGGGTCTTGCATATTGAAGACATTAGGGCTTATATACATGCTAATATTGAAGAGTTAGGGAGCTCACAAATGCTAAATTTTTATTCCAACCATATAATTGGACAAGACTTTACTGTTAAGCTAGAATACAAAACTCTAGAAGAGAAGAAGTTCACATAGTTTGTGAAATTTCCCATATTTGAGGAAAGTGAATGGGTGCGATATATTTTAATCCAAGTTCATGCCGAGTTCATGTGGTTAAATATACATTTTAAGATTACAAAAGAGGCTATAAGCACTTTCATAGGTCTAAATTCCTCCAGGGGATTTCCTATCTTGAAATCTGTAAACAATCAAAAGGTTACTGATGCACCAGGTGCAAAATTTGATAGAAGGGTAATGACAATCGAAGATATTGTTGAAGTGGATGTGAAATTTGCATCAATGGTCATTGGCTACAAGGTCTACCACTTTAGCTAGGATAATTCAGTATCTGGTATAGCCATTTATGCAGCCTATCAGATGGTAAAAGAAAATGCAAATTATGACTTGTGTGAGCTACTTAGAAGTATGTTGATGGAGAATTTGGTAAGATTAAGAAAAACAAGAACTATTTTAAATATGCTAATTTTCGGTTGTGTCTATTCTTTTATTTCATGAGTGAGGTTCCAGGTGTTTGGAAAGTTCATTGGAAAAGTAATCAGCCTGTAGCTATTCAAATAAGAGATATATTGTTTGGAATTGGTGATCAATAGACCATAAATACTACCCTCTAGGGGTACTTCAAAATTTTCAAAATATGATGCATGCAAGAGAAATAATTCATACCTCAATTGTAGAGAAGTACAAAGATACAATTTGCTTCATGGTAGATATTGGTCAATGCCATATGGAAGCCATTGATCCCAAAATGATATGGATTATTCCTATGGGATATGAAGTTGAGGAGAATATCTTGAAGATGTATGTAAAACATTTGTTCAACATGCCTCTAGATCCAACAGAAGAAAGGTTTGGAACTTATTCAGAAAGGATAATGCAAGTCCATGAGCAATTACAAAAGTGAAAGATAGTTAGAAGAGTAAGGAAAGAAGTGGAAGTCTTTGCAAAAATTATGGGAATGTTTGCAGAAGCAGTAACAGAAGAAAGAAGAAGGAGAGATGAAGATGAAGTAGGAAAAGAGTCAGCAAGAACTAAATATGCTAGTCCGACAGGATCCTTTGCCCATACTAGATCAACAAGGACTTCTCCATCCCTATCCGCTCCTACAGCCAAGCCAATGCAAAGTCAAGACAAGGCTTCATGTAAGAGGATGACTAACAAGAGCACAATAACCTATGAATCTGTCTCAGAAGATGAGGATACTGAGTCAGATGAAGTTGTGAAAGAAATGAAGGCTACCAACACTTAGGCTACCAAGGTAATCAAGAGGAAATCTTCTAATGAGGAAGAAAAGGAAAAGAAGGAAAAATTTGACAAACCAGGTATGACAGTTGAAGAAGTTGACAATATTATTGTCAAGGATGGAAATCTCAAGCCCCTCTGCGAATGGTATGAAATGTTTGATGAATCAAGTCAAAGAATTCTTGAAGAGGCAACAATAAAACATCTGAATATTTTCAGCAAAGTTCTTGTTGAAATTATGTTTGGTTTACCTAAGAGTTTGTATGATGTTTTGGAGTCGAGAAGAGTAAATGCTAGGAAAACAGAAGAGCATATGAGAAAGAGAATTCTTGCATAATTATGTCCAGAAATGTCTATTGAGGAGATGAATTCACTTCTGGAAAAAGCCAAGAAGGAATTCAAAAGAAAAATAAGGGTGAACAAGCTTATGATCGGTGAAACTGGTGTTGTTGCTGATCAAACCAAGAAAATCCTTGAAGCATTTGTGTCAAAGAACAAGATCAATTTTGAAGAAGCAAATGTTGAAGATTTTTTATGTCATATGGTAAATGAGGAGATTCATGTAGATACTGAGGATAATCAGATTACTCCTAATGTGGGTAATACAAAAGTAACTATGGAGATTGAAGTTCCTAAGGTTGTATTAGCTGAAGAAAAGGAAATTCCAAGTGAAGAAACTGAAGCTCTTAAAGAAAATTAAGAAATAGTTACTGAAGAACCAAATTTTGAAAAAGAAGAAAAGTTCCAGGTTAAGGAAATCCCAGTGGAAGCAAGAGACGTTGTCGTGGCAGTGAATAAATATGTAGTGGAACAACAGGAAGAATTTGATCCTGAATTGGTTAAAGGCCTGATCAATTTATCCACCTTGTCCCCAATTGAGATAATGAAGGTCACATAATTTGCACAACATAAGGCCAGTGAGAAGATTCTAAAGTCTCACATTGAGGACAGCAAATTATTAAGTCTTTCATCTAGAATTCTAGAGAAAATTATGCCAACTCATGTTAAGGATCCATCTGGTTCCTCTTTTGGTGAACTAAAGAAGCTCATAAATTTTGTAAGTAATCATTTCAAGTCTCTTGAAAAATCAGCCATGGTTAAAGTACAGAAGGAGTTTGATGGAAAAAGATTTAGTTGGTTGAAAGAAGTGATTGCTAAGGATAAAACTATGTTAGCCACTTGTATGGAGAATATTCAAGGCTCTCTATCTGAAGGTGGAAAGGCCTATAATTCATGTTTAATTATGTCCAAATTTATTAAAGACAATGATAAGAGGGTGAAGGATCTTCAAAAAAAATTGGCTACCATTTTTTATGCTTTTGATCCATTAGCTAGTGATGTTGGCAAGCAAAAAGGCCAAGTAATATATCTACTTGACAAAATAAGGAGCTTGAAGCATGAAAATGATAGGATTGTAGGAAGAGCATGTGAACTCAGAGGACTAATTGGTCCAAAGATTGAAAGAATGGTGAGTGCATTAAAGGAAGCCAAAGATGTTATGGTAGTTTGTGACCCAATGAATCTTGATACTGCATAAAATCAATCTTATTTAGTTTGTGGTCACATAACAATTCTGGAGAGTTTCAAAAGGGTTTGGGACACAAATTTGAGCGTGTTGAATAGAGATTTTGCAGATATTTTCAAATTTGTGTAAGTAACAAGATCATGCCTGTACAGTTTTGAAATTTTGTTTCCCCAGTTTTTCCATTGATGTCAAAGGGGGAGAGTTGTACAGTAAAAAATGTATATTCATATTAAGGGGATTTGCATTTCTAAGCTAACATTGAAGATTCTTTTTGAAGTTTTGAAGTGGCGGTGTAATTCATGTTGGTACTAATCCGACACTTAGTCATTTTTCAATAAGTGTTGCCATCAATGCCAAAGGGGGAGATTGTTGGCAAGAGACACTACAAATTTTTTATGGTGTTGTCATTGATGACAACCCTAATCGGTGATTGGGCCCGCATTTCATTTTTTTCTCCTATTTACAGACAGATTGAGGATAGTCTAGGAAGAACAGAGCATCCGACAGTTTTTTGTTATTCAATTATCATACAAATTTTATGTCATTATTTTGAGTTGTGGATCTTATGGGAGGGTAATCAATGTATGTCTTGTGTTTTCCAAAAATCTTAGTGCCTCGTATCAAGTTGTGTGCATGTCTGGAGATCCAGTTGGATATCTTTATGTTCATTAGTTTTTTGTGGCCGACACAGATGATATAAAGTGTTGTGGATATTCGAGAAGTATTTACTTAAATTTTTTTGTGTTCTAGCATCTTGTTTTGGTTCCAATCTAAGTTGTAGATGACCATTGTGGATGTGCATTTAATATTATTCATGATTTGAGTTGACAGTTGTAAATATTCTTAAGTTTTATTGAATTCAGTAGGTTGTGATTAAATTCTTAGTCGTGAATATATATAAACGGTCAATTATATCATTTTAGTGTGTGAATAAGGTGTTTAAATGTGTGTTGAGAATATTAGAAGGGTTATTGAGCAATTATGCATAGTTTCACTTGTGCATTAAATATTTTTTGATGCGAGTTAGAGCATAATAGAGCAAAAGTGCAGAATTAGTCAGAAGGACAAAATATCGACTATTGAGCCTAACCGGAACTCTAATCAACCATTTGTAGATGCTACTCTTTTAGCTCATTCTCTTGGATCTAATCCAAATTTTTGTAAGGTAGTGTGTCTTTCTATTTTGAGCAGTGAGCTCTAGGAAGTGCACCTAAATGCAAGTGCATTCCCACATTGTAATCTTTCTTTTGAGTATACTCAGATCATATTTTGGATTGGCCATCCACTGTGGTTTTTCCCCTAATAGGGTTTCCACATAAAAATCCTTGTGTTGTGGTTGTTAGCTTTCTATTCTTTCATATTTCTCTTGGTTGAATGTTTTAAGTGTGTTAAAGATCAAAATAATAAAGTCATTTTTTGTAGAACACTAATTCACCTGGGTATGTGCAGGATCATCATGGAAAAAATAGGCCCTT
The DNA here is from genome assembly GCA_007258455.2 of Sequoia sempervirens. NCBI lineage: Eukaryota > Viridiplantae > Streptophyta > Pinopsida > Cupressales > Cupressaceae > Sequoia > Sequoia sempervirens. The sequence goes on from VDFB02000015.1 coordinate 312,497,780, forward strand.
AAGTTGCAAAAAATTCAAAAAAATCAAAGTTAGGAAACTTGACATAAAAATTTGAATAAGTTATCTATATTATTTCAAAAATATGTAAGAATAGAATCTATAGAAAATTGAATATAGTTTCTACACTACTAGGTTTTTCTAAAAGAAAAACCATTTGGTGTAAATTTGAAATTTGAATGCAGTTGTACTTAAATTTCAAGGAAAAATAAGAAGTAGGTGTTTGTCTGACCACCCTAACCACAATAAAATGATAATATTTTTTTATAATATTTTAGATATAAGTAGAGGACTCATGTCCCAATGTAATGCATATTTTTTTGTAATTTCTTTCCATGTAAATAATTAATTATGAATTTTTATTACAACTTTTTAAAAAATATAAAACCCATATGTCTAACCACCTTAACTTGGTCAAAACTTCATGAAATTCAATTTTTCTTTTTTTAATCCTATAGTATGTGAAGCATAGAATGTGATGCATGTTTTGGATTTGAAAAATGTGATACCATTTGAAAGCTATTGATGTTTTTCAATCGGCCTATCAATCAGGACTTTAGTCATAATTTGAATAGAAAATGAATAATAATTACTTATTAAATTCAAAGTAAAGCATAATTTATATTGGTAGAAAGTTGAGAATATCCTTTAAAAACCCTTTTCATTTCATCAATTTTGGGTAAAAAAATAGTCGTCAGCCACATACCCACCCCCCCCTCTTAGTGTTGCTTGTTTCCAACAATTTGTATTAGAGCTAGTTCCTCGAAAGAAGTCTAACAACTCGGGGATATCTTGGAAAGTGTTTTCAATGGATACAAGCAGTCTTCAAGAACAACTTTTTGTGGCCCTGGATGATCTTGACCATTCAAAATATGAGAACCAGGAACTGTAGGAAAATCTTTAGAATGCAGAGAAATTCATTCAGTCATTGAAAGACAAAATTATTGAATGAAGGGAGAAAATAAAGGAATTATGTGATCATCTTAAGCATAAGAATAGAAGCATGGAAGATGAACAGCTAAGTCATGCCTTGAAGGAGAAAATAGAAGAATGTGAAAATTTCTCTAGAGAAAATGTTGTCCTGAAGCATGAGATTGAATCTATCATGATGAAAATGATCAAGGAAATTGAAGATAGAAGGAAGAATGAAGAAAGGCTTGTTCAATCCTTAAAAGAAAAATCTAAAGAATGCAGCCAATTGGACAAAATGAATTGGAACAATCCAGAAAAAATGAGGAAGTGCTTGAAAAACAACTTGATGATCTTAGAAATGAACTTACTCCTGCAAATGAGTACAAGGAAAAATTCAAAGAAAGCTCAGCCAAGCTTGATGAACTGATCAAAGGTCATAGGATTGATGGTGACAAGTAAGGTCTTGGCTATGAAGAAGGACAAAGTTCCAGATCTAGAAAAAGGAAATCTGGACAAGGGAGATTCAGGCAAGGAAACCAGATGAATGGAGCTAGAAGGAATCTAGTAAGACAACCAAATGCTCAAAGATTCAATGGTTATTATTTTTCTTGCAATAAATTTGGTCATATGGCTTCTCAATGTAGAAGTAGGATGAATCCAAGTGGATGATCATTCTCAGGTCAGTGCTTCAATTGTAATAAGTTTGGTCATAAGTCAAATGAATGCAGAAATGTGATGAACAACTTTCATAGAGATGTTAGATGATATGCGGGCAATAGACTTGGGCATATTGCTAATCAATGTAGATCAAGGAAAACTCAGTGGAATAGTAGGTTTGGATAGAGAAATGTGTGTGTTACAACTGTAACAAATTTGGCCATACTACTAGATTTTGTTGGAGCAGAAGAGGTTCGGTAAAACAAAGCATGCAACAAGATGTTAAGGGAAAAGGTAAAGTCACTAAAGATGTGATCAGGAGGAAAATGTAGAAGAAATGGGTGAAGAAGGATTGCTCTGTTGAAGGAAATGTGCAGCACCAGAATCTACTTCTGGTAATTCCTCTAGGAATTAATTTTAGGCCTTTGGCTTAGGGGGAGCTTTCAAGAAAATATCTTAACCCCCTGCCGGTAAATAACACCAGAATGTGTACAAGTCCAGTATGTGCATAGATTCCTTTCAAACGTTGTTCAACCAATTGGAGAAAGTATTTTACAGTATTAGAGATTTGTAGAAGAATTATCTATCTCAATGCATGGAAAAAGGGTAATCAGATGAATTAGGGTAAAAGCATTTATTGTGACAAAAAGGGTTAGTTGTGTGAACGAGAAAATGCCATTTTTATCTTTCATTTTCCACTTTGCATTTTGGAGAAAATAAGTTTGGAGAGCTTTGGGGAAAAATTTATTGAATTACAGTGAGATTCAATTGTGAAGAAGATTCAGTGATCAAACTCTGATCCGGCAAAAGGGTATTTATTAAAAAAACCTTTGAATTTGTGAATTTGTAAAAATGGCCACTCCATTGGTAGTTGAAGTCAAGGATAGACATCGTCCAAAATTCAAGTGGCATCCTTTCAAGTCTGTTGAGACCGAGCGCCTAGGTGTGTTTTCGTCTGTACCGTACGAAGTCTTGCATACTAAAGACATTAGGGCTTATATACATGCTAATATTGAAGAGTTAGGGAGCTCACAAATGCTGAATTTGTATTCCAACCATATAATTGGAGAGGACTTCATTGTTAAGAGGGAATACAAAACCCTAGAAGAGAAGTTCACATGTGCAGTTTGTGAAATTTCCCATATTTGAGGAAAGTTAATGGGTGCAATATATTTTAAGCAAAGTTCATGTGGTTGAATATACCTTTTAAGATTATGAAAGAGGCTAGAAGCGTTGTCACAAGTCTAAATTCCTTTGGTGGACTGCCTATCTTGAAATCTGTAAAGAATCAAAAGGTTACTGATGCAATAGGTGCACAATTTGATAGAAGGGCAATGACAATCGAAGATATTGTTGAAGTGGATGTGAAATTTGCATTGATGGTCATTGGCTACAAGGTCTACCACTCTAGGCGGGATAATTCAGTATTTGGTACGACCATTTATGCAGCCTATCAGATGGTAAGAGAAAATGAAAATTATGACTTGTTTGAGTTACTTAGAAGTCAGCTATTGGAGAATCTGGGTATGATTAAGAAAGACAATAAGAACTCTTTTAAATATGGTAATTTGTTGTTGTGTCTATTCATTTATTTCATGAGTGAGGTTCCGGCTATTTGGAAAGTTCATTGGAAAAGTAATCATCCTGTAATTGTTCAAATAAGAGAGATATTATTTGGAATTAGTTATCGACAAACCAGAAATAATGCCCCCTAGGGGTACTTCAAAAAAAATTAGAATATGATGCATGCAAGAGAAAGAATTCCTACCTCAATTGTAGAGAAGTACAAAGTTACAATATATTTCATGGTAGATATTGATCAATTCCATATGGAAGCTCTTGATCCCAAAATGATATGGATTATTCCTATGGGATATGAAGTCAAGGAGAACATCTTAGATGTATACAGAACATTTGTTGAGCATGCCTCTAGATCTGGCAGAAGAAAGGTTTGGAACTTATGTAGAAAAGAGCATGCAATTCCATGAGCTATTACAAAAGCCAAAGATAGTCAGAAGAGTAAGGAAAGAAGTGGAAGTTTTTGCATAAAGTATTTGAATATCTGTAGAAGTAGTAAGAGAATCTAGAAGGAAGAGAGATGAAGTTGAAGCAGGAAAAGAGTCAGAAAGAATTGAATTTTCTAGTCCGACCGGATCCCCTGCCCGTACTATATCAACAAGGACTTCTCCATCCTTATCTACTCCTGCAGCCAAGCCAGTGCAAACTCAAGACAAGGCTTCCGGTAAGAGGAAGAAGAACAAGAGCACAAGAACCTATGAAGTCATCTCGAAAGATGAGGAGACTGAGTCAAATGAAGTTGTGAAATAAATGAAGGCTACTAGAACTCAGGCTACCAAGGTAAACAAGAGGAAATATTTTGGTGAGGAAGAAAAGGAAAAGAAGAAGGAAAAATTTGACAAACCAGGTATGACAGTTGAAGAAGTTGAGAATGTTGTTGTTAAGGATGTAAATCTCAAGCCCCTCTACGAATGGTATGTAATGTTTGATGAATCAAGTCAAAGAATTCTTGAAGAGGCAACAATAAAACATCTGAATATTTTCAACAAAGTTCTTGTTGAAATTATGTCTGGTTTACCTAAGAGTTTGTATAATGTTTTGGAGTCGAGAAGAGTAAATGCTAGGACAGAAGAAGAGCATATGAGAAAGAGAATTTAAGCAGACTTATGTCTGGAAATGTCTATTGAGGAGATGAATTCACTCCTGGACAAAGACAAGAATGAATTCAAAAGAAAAATAAGGGTGAACAAGCTTATGATCAGTGAAACTAGTGTTGTTGCTAATGAAACAAATAAAATCCTGGAAGCATTTCTATCAAAGAACAAGATCAATGTTAAAAAAGTGAATGTTGAAGATGTTGTATCTAATCCAGTAAATGAGGAGATGAATGTAGATACTAAGGATAATCAGATACATCCTCACATGGGTAATACAAAAGTACCTATGGAGACTAAAGTTTCTAAGGTTGTATTAGCTGAAGAAAAGGAAATGCCAAGTGAAGAAGCTAAAGCTCCTAAAGACAATCAAGAAATAGTTACTGAAGAACCAAAAGTTGAAAAAGAAGAAAAGGTTCAGGTTAAGAAAATCCTAGTGAAAGCAAGAGACACTGTCGAGGCAGTGAAGAAATCTTTGGTGGAACAATAGGAATAATTTGATCTTGAATTATTTGAAGGCTCAATCAATTTATCCACCTTGTCCCCAATTTAGATAATGAAGGTCGCATCATTTGCACAAGCTATGGCCAGTGAGAAGATTTTGAAGTATCACATTGAGGACAATGAATTATTAAGTCTTGCATCTAGAATTTTCAAGAAAATTATGCTAACTCAAGTTAAGGATCCCTCTTATTCCTCTTTTGGTGAACTAAAGAAGCTCATAAATTCTGTAAGTACTCATTTTGAGTCTCTTGAAAAATCAGCCATGGTTAAAGGGCAAAAGGAGTTTGATGGAAAAATATTTAGTTGGTTGAAAGAAGTGATTGCTAAGGATAAAACTTCGTTAGCCACTTGTATGGAGAATATTCAAGTCTCTCTATCTGAAGGTGGAAAGGCCTATAAGTCATGTTTAATTATGTCCAAATTACTAAAGACAATGATAAGAGTGTGAAGGATCATGAAAAACAATTGGATACCATTTTTGATGCTTTTGATCCATTAGCTAGTGATGTTGGCAAGCAAGAAGGTCAAGTAATATATCTACTTGAAAAAATAAGGAGCTTGAAGCATGAAAATGACAGGATTGTAGGAAGAGGATGTGAACTCAGAGGACTAATTGGTCCAAAGATAGAAATAATGGTGAGTGCATTAAGGGAAGCCAAAGATGCTATGGCAGTTTGTGATCCAATGAATCTTGAGACTGCAGAAACTCAATCTTATTTAGTTTGTGGTCACATAACAATTCTGGAGAGTTTCAAAATGGTTTGGGACACAAATTTGAGCGTGTTGAAGAGAGATTTTGCAGATATTTTCAAATTTGTGTAAGTAACAAGATCATGCCTGTACTGTTTTGAAACTTTGTTTCACTAGTTTTTCCATTGATGTCAAAGGGGGAGAGTTGTACAGTGAAAAATTTATATTCATCTTAGGGGGAGTTGCATTTCTGAGCTGAGATTGAAGATTCTTTTAAAGTTTTGAAGTCGCAGTGTAATTCATATTGGTATTGATTCAACACTTTGTCATTTTTCACTAAGTGTTGTCATTAATGCCAAAGGTGAAGATTGTTGGCAAGAGACACTGCAAATGTTCTTTGGTGTTGTCATTGATGGCAACCCTAGTCAGTGATTGGACCCACATGTCATCATTTTCTACTACTGACAGACAAATTGAGGATAGTCTAGGAAGAATAGAGCATCCGTCAGTTTTGTGTTCTTCAATTCTCATACAATTTTGTTGTTATTTTGAGTTGTGGATCTTATGAGATGTTAATCAATGTATGTCTTGTGTTGTCCAAAAATCTCAATGCCTCGTATCAAGTTGTGTGCAAGTCTAGAGATCCAGTTGGATATCTTTCTGTTCATCAGTATTTTGTGGCCATCACAGATGATATAAAGTGTCACGGATATTTGAGAAGTATTTACTCAAATTATTTTGTGTTCGAGCATCTTGTTTTGGGTATGAGCTAAGTTGTGGATGACCATTGTGGATGCGCATTGAATATTATTCATGATTTGAGCCGATAGTTGTATTTATTCTTAATTTTTATTGAAGCCGATAGGTTGCGATTAAATTCTTAGTCACGGATATATATAAACTATCAATTATATCATTTTCGTGTGTGAATAAGGTGTTTCAATGTGTGTTGTGAATATCAGAAGGGTGATTGAGCATTTATGCACAGTTTCATTTGTGTATTAAAGATTTTGTGATGCGAGTTAGAGCAGAATAGAACATAAGTGCATAATTAGTCATAAGGACATCAGATCGACTACTGAGCCTAACCAAAACTGTAATCAAGCATTTGTAGATGCTACTCTTCTAGTTCATTCTCTTGGATCTAATCCAAATTTTTGTAAGGCAATGTGCCTTTCTATTTTGAGTAGTGAGCTCTAGGTAGTGTGCCTGAATGCAAGTGCATTCCCACATTATGATCTTTCTTTTGAGTATACTCAGATCATATTGTGGATTGGCCATCCACCGTGGTTTTTCCCCTAACAGGGTTTCCACATAAAAATCATTGTGTTATGGTGTTGTGGTTGTTAGATTTTTGTTCTTACATATTTCTCTTGGTTGAATGTTTTAAGTGGTTAAAGATCAAAATAATAAAGTTAATTTTGTAGAACACCGATTCACCCTCCCTCTCAGTGTTGCTTGTTTCTAGCAGAATCAAGAGTATATCATGACATAATAACAAACTCATTCTAAACCAAGAAATCATATCTCCAATCACATGAAGACACCATAACCAATGATGCATCCACTTCACTACCAACAACTCCCACTGAACCATGACACGAGATACACATGGCATCATGACTATCATCTCCTCCATCAAGATCATCCAGGTCTACACATACTCAACTACAATATTAGTAACATACAAGTGAAACCAAGATCTCCAATCAAAGAAGATACATACAACCGCCATCAAAATATCACAAACCAATCCAACACCACCAAGTCATCACTGTCAAAAGCTCCCACTAAAAGTGTATAACCAATGAATGTAAAAGATATCATGACATTGTGATCAAACCACATACTACATCTCCTATGAAGCAGCTAATCAAGGACTCAAATCATCCATCCTCTCAATCCCAGAACAACATACCAATGCACAAATGACCACAGACAATGCCAACTAATAAATTTGCAATAATAATGAATCAAACCTGGTGGATATAGACAATCCACATTTGAGTCATCACACTACAACCCAATAGGTTGTACACACCTACAAGTTACATAACTCGTAGACTTAAACCACTGAAACATGCAAACTCATCATCACATTAGTAACCTATATATCGAGATATCTAAGAAGATAATCCTAAAGACATCAAGACTCAAACACCAAATCAACCACAAATCTGATTTTCCAACCATGTCCAAAAATGAATAATCATAGTCAAGGAACCAAATAAGCATCAAGAAGATAAGAGAAATCTCCTAACAGAAAACCATATCACCACCAAACAACCACATACATGATCATGTTGTGCCAATGCATCAAATGTACCTACATATCCATGACACAATAAGCATAGCCATTGATGTACATTTACTCAACTATCACCCATATGAGACTCCAAGTCTCAAACCATGTCCAATCATGTCCTCAAAACTGAAGACAACCTGTGTACTTGTCACCATCAAATTACATTACTAAAAAACACATGTAAACCTATACCAGGAAGCACCAATCTAATAATCAGATGTAGCATCATAAATAACATATAAAAATATGTACTCCCTCAAGGTTTCGCCTCTTGAATCATTCAGATGCTCACACAATCACACCTTGAATCTCAAGCTCCTGTAAGCAATCAAATAAGTACCAAGCTCATCATGCTCCTCAAACTAATAAACAATCTGAACCATTGTATAGTACACTACAAATTCTCTCTAACTCCTCTTTGAAATCAAAAATTTGACTCTATATGTAAAAGTTATGCTCAAAATAGTGAAAACAAGAACATATAACTTCTAGGCTACCAAAAAATGTGTTAAAATGGAAAAATAAGGGAACCAAACCAACTTCATAGTGAAGAATATGGAAAGATCTTTCCGATGACTACAAGAAGTTGAAAAACAAACATACTGGGCAAAAGTTACATGCGTTTGAAAACAAAATGCTATAAAATGTACTATTGGACCTGCTGGGGTGGTGCTCTACTAGTGGCTAGCCAATGGTGGATTTCAAATCTAGTTTAAATATGATTTCATTTTCAAAAATAAAAAAAATTCTCCCTACTTTCATGCAGACTTGATGGAAATATAAATCCTAGTTTAATTATCAAATTTTTGAAAAACCCTTATGCCTCCCATCCAGACCTGCCACCATATAAATTTTGGTTTATTATTGTTTGAAATCTAGCATGTTTAATTTTATTAGTAGAATTTAAAAAAATTTAAGGTGATTTATGTCAAACATGGGAGACGACGCTGGGGTTTAACCCCACCAACCGAGGGAGTAGCAACAAGTACTGCTAGTACCAGTTGGTACTGTCAGTACCTATCGGTATTGTCATAAGCAAAGGGGGGGGGTCTGTAGATCCTCCAAAAATATATATAAAAAATTTTGGACATTCAAAATAGGCTGAATATTTTTTTATTTCTGCACATGGTGAAATTGGGCAGCCAAAAAAACTATACAACTAATTGGTTTTTGCATTTTTTTCATTTTTTTCAAAATAGGTCAAATTTTATATCAATCTTTGTCTCTTGGCCAACCTGCATCCAACCATGAGGTCCATTTTGTCTCAAGAGGCCATCTATGAAACTTCCCCTACAAAAATATCATATGAAAACTCAAACCAAGAAACCGTCTTTCACCCAAAAATGGAAAACTTCAAATCGACAATGAAACCAACAAATTTTGACAACCCAAAATCCCAAATTTGCATACAAACATTTGCAACATGTGTTCCATATCTCGTAATTCCTCAAACCCTACATGCATTTCCATGACTTCAAATTTGTAAAAAATCTCAAACTAGGGTTATAACAAAAATTCTTCAACCATGAAAGCTCTGATACCACTTGTTAGGAAATATTGCATTTAACTCATGATATTAATCCATTTCCTACATAACCCATGATAGATAAACATCCATACAAGTAACCACAATACATAGATCAAATAGACAAGCCACAAGATAACACAAGATATACCCTAGGTAAACCCTCAACAGGGAAAAACCTAGCCTCCAAAAGCATCCATACTCCATCATATTATTTAGAAATAAATAAATACAAGAGTTACAATGAATACCTATGAAGTATCAAGCCATCCAATGCATCCTAATGTATCTAGGAATGAATCCACACATCCAATTCCATGCTTCAAATATGCACTCCTATGAAAGGCCCAATAATGACATCCAACCCACTTAGCCAACCTAAACCACTACATCTGTGTTTGCTTTTATAGACACAAGCTCACACAAAATGCAACTAGTGGTAAGGTAAAACAACATTCCACAAAACCATGTGAATAAAAAACAACTAACCCCTTATTTAATATTGGGTACTAAGAATTCACTTTATTTAATATTTCCCTGATATTAAATTATTATCACATGTCTCCCACACATTAAATAATAATACAATGTTACAATACAACATCTCTAAGTGGTCCCCAAATAATTACGTAGTGTGATTATCCACACCACCTACGTGCATCACAACTAAAAAATTATTTAATTACAACATTATAGTAAATTATTTAATGCAATTGTGTACAACACCATATCCCATAGCCAAAGAATTCAACACCCAGTACTTCGAGTGAGATTCATTTGTCCACCTACCCTTAAGCTCTTTGGTATTGACCATAAACATAACACACATTCACTCTAAGGTGATAACATAACAAAATGTTCAACAAGGTAATTCCCTTAACCATGGATTACCCTAACCCCAAGAATATCCAAGACTATAACAAACTGTTTATTTAGGCTACACCCTTACCAATGGATTCCTCTACCCTAGGTATAACCATATTAACCATAAATTTATACATATTAGTGTCTAGCTATGTTACTCCCTTTCCCATGGATTATTTAACCCCGAGAATAACTTAATTAACCACCTTGGGTAATCATAACGTCATAACATTAAACAAATCCATTTCAAAAGTATGAAAACAAAAATAAATGACTCAATCAAAAATATAATCAACTATCAAATGTCCAATCAGATCATATAGGTTAATCCTGACCTATTTGCTTCATTCAAAATCAAGTAAACAACCTAACCAAATAGGTTATTCGCAACCTAGGGTCTCAATCAAAAGTGATGTAACAATCAAGTGATCATAAACAAATCATGAAACCTCTCTTTCAATATACCTCAAATATTCACATGTTTACAATGTTCACTACGTTTGTACATAATTTGGAGGACATTAGCCTAAGAAGAGTTTGTGCTTCTGCACCTACAAGTCATCTTCTCAACATAGCTTTGGGTTGTTGGAATGTGATTCCTCTTCTATAATTTTGTGAATAGGAATAGACTCCTAATTAGGCATATGTTTATAGTTTAATCAAAAAATACCTTTCTCAACCCTACTATTGAATATTGATATGATAATCAAGTATACATCGTATCCCTAGGGAAAAGACTATCTTCCTACTTCAAGAAGATATGAGTAAACAATCAAGTATAGACAATTAACATGGTTTGCATAATAACACAACCTATCAATGGTGACATTTCTATCATACCAGCATTCCTATTGCATTACTAACTTCTTTATCCATAAAGGTTTACCTAGCATCATAAGCTTAACAAATCAAGATAGCAACATATTCTATATTTCACTTTTCACGCAACATCCACATAGTCTTAATGAACTTAGTTCTAATAGCATTAAAGACACACATGCTTCATCATAATATAAATATACTCCCAAATAAGAGGGTTCCAATAAGTCGAGATTCAATCAAGAATAACACAAGAATATTCCACACTAGGAATTAACAAGCATATCATGCATACTAAAAAGAAATCTTTGTCCAAACAAAGGAATTTACAATCAAAAAACCTTTCAAGCATAGATAATGGAGGAATAGAAATCAACATGCCTAGATACTAAGTTCCAACTGATAATGTCGCTTTCCAAACTTAGTCGTCACCATTATGAATGCGACTTCTCCAAACTCTAGCCTCTTTACCAATTCTTTCAACAACACAATTGCAAAATTACAAAGCAAGTCACCAAATCTCAAGCTCTAATTCACTTGCATAGAAGATACAATAGAGTAACAAAGGAGAAATTAGAATAAGAAGTGTAACAAATGATAGAGAGAGAACCTCTATATATACTAAAATTTGAGCTTCCAAAGGCTACAAACAAGCTAACAATTCTTCCACCTTCCTACTCACATGCAATGACTCAGCTGATAAAAGTCTTATATTGAAACACACGATATCCTCATTCTTCCAATGGTTGAGTCAACCTTTTTATTAGAGACAACATGACTCTTTTATTGAGTCAAGAGACAACAATGAAATGCTATAGGTCTCCTATTTATTTTTCAAGTCAACTACCTTCTCAAATCTCTACCATCTATGCTTTGATTTATTTTTATGGTCATCATATTTCTTTTCTAGATTTAGCCATAGGTTTTAGGATTCTTATTTTTTTCACATTCTTCACATTTGGCATCCCAGATAATAGCGCTTCCAAAGACTTATTTCAATTGTTAAAATCTTCATTCATTCCCTTGCAACGTATAAACTATATTCCTACTTCAATGTGTGGGTTGTAAGTCTTTATTGACTTAGTCTCTTTGCTTTATGTGCATATTTTAGCCACAACATTATATATAAGACAATGTTATATCATGCGCTTCACTCTATTTTTTGCACTTTTAATATGTATAACAACAATATTATAACATGTGCTTTCCATTACACATATGCAGTGCTTATAAAATGTCTTATGCTAGATACTATGCGCTTTCAATATATATATCAAACATTATATATTTTATACTATTAATATATATATATAATCACATTCACAATATTATTAAATACATCTATTTTCATTTGATATAAGCATATATTAAATAATCATATATATATACATACATATATATGCATATTAGTATATATGTATATAAGTTTCCACCAATGTACTATATACATATACATTAATATATATTATATTTTATATATCATTATTTCGATCATCAAATTCAAACACATTTATTCATGTGCTCATCAATTAACATGTAAATATGAACACACAAGGAATAAATCATTCTCAATATAAAGGCTTAATCACATACAAGTAATCAAAACATTAAAAGAACAAGATCATAACCCAATACAAGACATTCACAAACCCAAACAATAGGTTACTTACCATTTACCCAAACTAACTTGACTCAACTAAGACCAACTAGGGTGTGAGTGTGTGTATGCTTAGTTAGGTTCATTAAGGGTTACCAGACCAATCTCCTCTACTGAGTGATACTCCCCCTCTTGTACCCGAGGGCTTGACTCCTTTCTACATCCAACTTAGTGCATCACAAACTTAGTTAGTCATTCACATGAAATATATTTGCATCATCAAAAAATTAATGTATTCACATTGCAATACATATTCATTCATCACTTTTTTATTAGCATAAAACATAATCATTCCTTCAAAAGTAACATCTTAATGCATATTTCAGTATTCCATTCACCTATCAAACATATTAAAATCATGATTTACATTTATCATCATTTTCACTCATGAAGGTAGAAGTCACCTGGAAACTAAGAGATGGGGTGTAACATATGAGTAGTTCCCTATATTTAGGAGTGATTTTGAGAAATTTGAGAGAATATAAGGGTATTTGCAAACATCTAGGAGTTGACAAAGATTGAAGAGGTCAAGACCTCCCTTCTTCAATGCCATTTTGGAGGTTTTATAGCTTTGATCCATTGGGAAATAGTTTTAAGGTGCCTAAAGAGTATTGAACTCTTCAAACAGATATGACACATGCCACATGTTGATCACTAAAGTTTGGGAAAGCTTATATGGAAAAAGGCATGACATGTTTCATTTTTAGTTAGTTCTTGCATTTTTCGAAGCAACCTTGTAACTTTAAAAGTTCTTTTTTGGTCAAATATTGTATTGTAACTCAAAAACTAGTCATTTTTGTGACTTAAAATGGATGTGATATTTATACTTTCAAGAAAATTAGAATAGCTTTCAAACATTTGCAATTGTAAAGACACCTTTCAGCAACAAAGTTTTAGTTCTTTGCCTTCAAAATCTTGTTCTATTGTGTGAAAAATGGTAATTAATATTTATTTTTGTGATTTCATGCATAAATCCTTAAATATGTCTTATTTTGGCACCTTTAAACAAGAAAAGACATATTTGGTGTAGGTTATAGTTTGTGTTAAAGTAAAAAATAGCTCCTATTTATTAAGAATACTTCATTTTCCTCCTTCTAGGACTGAAAAAACTCAACCTCTACAAAAAACTAATACATGAGTATGTTATAGTTGGATTTGTGTAAACATAGATGAGTTATTGATATTTTTTGTGTCAAAACAATAGTCCAAGGCCTAAAGAAAACACATTTGGTGCATCACCCGCATAGCTAGTTTCATTTTTATGTTATCTTTTTACCTTTTCCTCGGTAACAACAATAGTGTAAGTCAGTATAGGTGAACACCAAGGCGAACCAAACCTTTTTGTAGGTTATTTTCCATCATAGGTGACCCAAAAACCTAGAAAACTTCACATGTTTCACAAGTAGCTGAGTTCTATTCTCAACAAGGGTGCATACTGAGTTGACGAAAGTTATGTTATCCTAATGTCTCAATGTTTGTATGTTGGTCTAATCTCTTGTGACTTAGGTTGGGCCTGAATTTTTACTATAACATTATTGGTGTTACTAGAAATATATTTGGTTTGAGTTTGAAGACTAGGTTTCTCCAAGATAATTCTATGTTATGTGAGGAGTTTTTAGAGAAATTTTATTTCTTAAACTTTTTTATCATTTTTTTTATTGAAAGAAGAAAATATGAGATACATAAATAAATAGCTCATAGCTGAAAAACATCACAATAGGAGCTTACATAGAATATCCAAAATAAATCATTATAAAAAAGGGTCCACCCATCTAATAGCTCAAGGCTACAAATAAGACTCAGACAAAGAAACCACTGGAAATGAAACAAAGTATGGACACAAATAAACCTTTGATAACTAATCTTTGAAACCCCATAGTCATACACTTTGTGCCACCTCAACTAAATCTTTGAGAAGGGTGATTTCTAGAAATTATCCAACATTTACATAGTGAGATTGGTTATTTGCAACATCAACATAGTGTGATTTGCACAGTTGTCCAAAATTTGTAGTAGTTGTCCAACATTTACAATAGTTGTCTAATATTCCAAATTATGAAACTGTCTTGAGAAATGATAATGAAGCATTTGATTTTCCTTGTTCAACACTGGCATGTAATTGAAGAAGATCATGTATTTTTATCAACAAGAGAGATGCTAGGCTAAGCCACTAATAGGTTCTTAGTCTAAAGGGATAGGTTGGTATTAATCATTTGAAATTCAATCTTAAAGGGGAGAATAGTATTGGAGAACACCACAACAAGACAACATAGCTTCCAAATCAAATTCAAAATCACATTCCTACAAGTTTAGGAAAGAAAATAAAGGGATTGATAGGAAACCAAAAGAGAAACTTTCCAAGTCCACACTATAGGGAATAAGGTAGGCAATGAGGTGAAGAGAGAATGCCATAAATTATAAGCGTGAATGTATAGCTAATAGGCATGCTTTATAGACTCCATTTTAGGAAAAAAGGGAAAATTGGGAGGGGGTGACAAACTTAAGGAGATTACCGATCAAAAGCTTAGCATGGAGGAATTTGCAAGAAAGGAGTTGAGACTAAAAGTCTACTTTGGACCTCTAGATTTGAGAGATGAGTTTTTTTCACTTGGACCTTACAAAGGCACAATTCCACTGCTCATTTAGGCAAGGTGAGATGGAGATTGAGGGGAGGAAATTTGTATAGATGGTTTTAAGGGGGAAAGCATGGATGTTGTGAGTATTAGGTCATCTCCAGTCATTCAAGAAGTTAGCATGATAGTCCAAGGATAATAAGTTGTGAACTTGAGGAGTAATTAATGGTTGAATTTCATGAATTGGTTGCTTGTTTGAAGATGAAAGATGGAACTAGGATTTAAGAAGCTACCATGATTTCCATTGGAAGGAAAATGTCTCATAAGTCCCTAAATAATTGAATTCATTTTTTGAAAATATGTTTTCTTTTAAGTCTACTAATAGTACCTAATGGATTGTTATTTTGATTAACCAAATGATTCCACCAAATAGATGAATAAGGATAGTTGAGGCCATGGCTAAGAGACTAATCAAACCAAATGAGTTTTTTGGAGGTAATTTTCTAAGATTTCTAGATAGAATTGAAGGGGGGAGATCCATGGGTTTTAAAAAAGGGACCTAATAGAAGCTTGTCTTTCTAGTTGGCAGTAGCCCAAGGATGACCAACAAAGGAAGATTCAATTTGGTAATTCACCAAGTTCTTACAGGGGGTATCTCCCTCCAAATCTCTAATTATCCATTTCATAGTAAGGTGGGTTCCCTTAATATACTGGTCAATGATTCCCAAGCCACCTGTGTCCTTTGGTTGGATGTAATGCTACCAAGGAGAAGAAGGGAATCCCTTTTATTTCCCTATTTGACCCAAAGAAATTTTTTGATTAATTGAGTTAATTGAGTGTAGTAGATTTTGGAAGGAAGCCACATGATGATATGTAAACATGACTAGCAAGAAAAAATTTATTTTCCACTTGTATTTGACCATCCATGGAGAGAAATCTATTAGTTCAACTCAGGATTTTGACTTTGATTTTATTCAAAAACCAGTTCCACATGGTTTTTGAGAGAAACTCTAACACCAAAGGTAATGCCCAACAATTTGGTGATTGAACCATGATTGATTTGTTTCCATTCAAAAGTAATCCAAGATGGATGGGGGTTAGGGCGAATCATTATGAACTTGATCTTGTGCATGGCTAGTTTAGACCTAGAAATGACACAAAACACATCAAGGGTAACAATGGTATTATTCACCTCATCTATAGAATTTTCGATAAAAACCATATTATCATTTACAAAATGAGAGTTGAGGGTCATGGTTTTGTTAGGAAAATAAATCCCATGGATAAGATGATTTGACTTAGCATGGAGAAGTAACCAAGGGCATCAATAGTAAGGACATAAAGAAAAGGGGAAAGGGGGTAGACTTGGTAAATAGATCTTTGCAATGAGAATTGTGAGAAAGGGAACCATTAATAGCTAATCTTGCATTAGTATCAATAAATAACATTTTGATATGATCTTAAATTTTAGGGAAAAACCGAAGCCATTTCATCATGTTAAGGATGAAGGGCCATCTAATGCGGTCATAAGCTTTATCAAAATCCAATTTCACAATAAGAGCGTCCTAGGTAGTTTTTTGGGCCCATTTAGTAGTCTCTCAGGCTAACACAAGATTGTCAAGAATAAATCTACTAGGCCCAAGAATCTAGTTTATTTTGGTTGCACTATCATTAGGGTAATAGGTTTTATTCTACGAGAAAAAAACTTGGCTATGATTTTATAGGTGTTAAACAAGGTGATGGGTGGTGCAACTCTTAAAATTTTGTGTTCCACTAATTTAAATGCCTTTACTTGAGTGGTTTCTTGGTTTAAGGTACTAGTAGGGTTTAGGGTTTTATGCTAGGTGTGGGTTTTTACTTAGTATATTTTCCCCTTGTATAAAACCTTGTTCTTTGGTCTAATCCTTCATTGACTTGTTGTGGCCAGTTCTAGGTTTTCTTAGTTATATCTTAAGCCTTTGAATTCATTTGGTTACTAGCCCCTTATGGTTAGGATTCCCTATTTACCCATCGCACAATGTTTCCCTTATTATTTTTCATTTGGGGTTGATATTTTATAAGGTTAATAATTTGAAATGTTTGGCCTTTACATCCTTTGCAAAAATGATTTTAATTCTTTGAAGGTTGTATCCCACATTCTTCCTAGGAAGTCCCTCTTATATCACTCATCACAGAAGCTTTGTTATTCATCGGGTTCACTATAGTGATGAGCGATGAACCTTTGAGTTTCCTTTGTATCGTGCATCATGGATATATTTTGGCCTTCATGATTTACTTTCGTGGTGAGCAATGAGTTGGGTTTCCTTCACATCACTTATCGCTAAAGACTTTTGGTTCTTTTATTCCACTTCAGCAATGCGTGATGGACAAAAATTCTCATTTGTATCGCATTGTCCCTCTAGATTGTAGCAATTTTATCATTCATCTAATCTTCAACGATGCATAATGGACTAAACTTCTCCTTTGTATCGTGTTGTCCCTCTACATCGTAGCAGTTTTATCATTCATCTGATCTTCAATGATGAGAGATAGGAAGGTAAAGGATGGTGGACTATGATTGTTCCATTTGTCAACATCTGGTGCCATTGCTCATTTTTCTCATCATCGAAAGCATTCTTATCTCCAAATCAAATACGGTTATGAGCGATGGAGTAAAGTGAATTCTTTGTATCATTGGGAACTTCCCTTTGCTGAAATATAAGTATTTCTTTGAAACACCTCTAGTGACAAGTGATGGATGATATGTTGGTGAATATTTCTACCATCATAGGTTTTCTCCTCATCACCGAAGTATGGGTCTAACCTTGAAGCATTACAATGATCAGTGATGGAGCTCAAAACGATTAGTAAGCATGTAGGTGGCTACATGGCAACTCCCCGGGGTTTCATCATTGTTCTAAAGCACACCTATGAAAGAAAAAAGTGATGTTCAAGGAGCGTTGTAGATCATGTTTTAAATCAAAAGGGATCAATGGTAGGAATTCAAACCTGAATCACTACTTGTTAGTTCTTTTGCACGAGCTATCTTTCAAACATTAATGGAGGAGATGCTTCATCTTCAAGTCATAAAGAGGGTTGTTGCTCATTTTTCTTTCATAATTACAATCGTCGAGAGCTAAAGAATTAGTCAAGTTTAGAAATGGAAGAAGGAGAGCTCCAGGAAAAGAGAATTTGAAGAAAATTTTGTTTTTTTTTCTTGGGTAAGTCAAATTTATGCCTCTATGAGTAATTTTGTAACATTGGGTAGTCTCAAAATTGAGTAGTTTTGTGCATCTTTTGCACACACACCCTATTTGGACCGGGGACCCCCTTTCTTTCATTTTTTCTCTTGTCTCATTTTGTGTGCCCCTATTTTTGAGTTTGAATGGTCACATGCATTAAATCCATCAAATTCCCCTTGACCAAGTTCAGCTATCCAACGTTACCAAATTGCGTAACTTGCTCTGTGGATTTCAATCCACCAATTGTCACCGCACCCATCACCCTTGGTGAACTTGCACATGTAGGTCTCCCTTAGTGGATTGTTATGCATATTTCACCATTCCTTGTAGAGGAACATTCTCACTCTCCTGCTCTATGGGCTCCACCCTTACCATTGCCACAAGTGAATTAGGCCCATCACGTCGAGAAATTGGTTAGGTCTTGGTTACCTTGTGGGATGCCTCACATAGCCCACTATGGGCCTGCCATCATCGCTCATGGATAAAGCCTTCATGTCATCCTGAGTTTATTTTGCACTCATTACCCATGATCACAAGTGTAGACACTAAAAATTTCCTAAGTCTACAAGCGTCATTTTTCTTGGTCATCGTCCTCTGATAATTGAATAATTTTAATTATTTAATTAATTTAATTTCTAATATTTATTCTATCCTGATCAATTAAATAAATTAATCTTTATTTAATTATTTTTTGTCATATTTTTCTATGTTTAAACAATTAATATTAATTATTTAACTATTCCCTCCCTCTTTTAATTCATCTATTATCAAATAATTTTCAAAATTATTTAATTTTCCATTTGTCTCTTGTATTAAATAATTAAGTCAATTTAATTATTTAATACCCCTTTTCACATTTCCTCTCATTTAATTAAAATCATAATGCAAATTATTTTAATTGAATATCCACTTGTCCATTTTCTTCTTTTTTGAATAAATAATTTAAAATAAATTATTTGTGTCCCCTTTGGTCAAAGATTCCATGTCATTAATCATGTCATAGTCATCTTTGTCATAGTCATTAATGTCATAGCCATCGACATCATAGCTCTTCCATGCATGGCATATTCTTGTTGCATCAATTCTTGACCATTGATCTTGGCATCTTTCTAGAAGTTTGATCTTGGCCATCCATTTCGTAACCTCCCCCTCCTTCATCCTCATCCATCGACCTTGGAATCTTTTTAGATGATTGATCTCGACTGTCTGTTCGAATGGTTGTCTATAAAAGCAACCTTCCTCTCTCATTTTTTCCTTAATAGCTAATTGTCTCCAACTTTCTACTTACAATTTGTAATTATTTGCACAAGTGAAGCAACAAATTTGAGGGAAAATATTGTAAAACGATAAATAGGATAGCAAGAGAAGTTATTCAAGATTCAAGCATGGGGAGTGTTTTGATATGATGTTTTATTTTCCTTATTCTTTCATTGTTTTCTCCTGTGGATGTGGTTTTGTAGCTTAGTAGTGTTGGCTATCACTTATTCTAGGCTAGGAATGCTCTAACCTCATCTTACATTGGTGAACCCAACACGGACACTAGTTTTGCAAATTTTTTGTATGACTTTTGCTTGTTTTTGCAAATTTTAGGTACAAAATGACACAACTGTTAAACACAACGACACATTTTCTAGGAAGTGACGCATTTAACAAATGTAACAATGCATTTGTCCATAAATGATGCATCTACATAAAGAATCCATGGGTAGGAAATTTTGAATTCAAAAATGTGGCGCATTAGAAATTTTCATGTGACATAATGTAGCGACACAACTGAGGAAAGAAACGACGCATTTGTCTGCTCAGTAAAAAGTTTTAGTTTTAAGATATTTTTTATTTTTCTTTTGGGTTGTGCAAGTAGAATAGGGTTTCTGGGTTACTAATATTTTATTTGCAGTGTGTGACTTTAGAGTAGATCTCCCAAAAAAGTAATTCTTTTGAAGCAACAAAAAATATTGAGCTCTTAGTTTTCTTTAAGCTTTTTCTTAGTTCAATTTAGCCTCTTCATTTTCTAGTTTAGTTAGTTGTTAACTTTTGAGTTTTAGTTTGGTTTTTAATCTCTTGTGCTAACTTAGTTTTTTGTAGCTTTTCATTGGTCGAAGATAGTTTTGAGAAACTACTAATGTGTGGTTTTGTAGGTTTTGAATGTGCAAGGCTTTATTTTTGAAACAAAAATCTTGTTTGCTTTAGATTAGATAACATTTCAATTTGGTGCTTAAAATGAATGATTTTCTTCTTTCACATAGATTTTTTTTTTATTCAAGGGGTAAACGCTTTTGACCAGAGCTATGAATTGGAATACAACCATTCAACAATACCACCCCAATGGGGTTTGAACCTTGGTGGCAAGAATAACAATGTGACCATTAAACCATCACACCATGCCAATACCGGAAAATTTCACATAGATTTAATTCAGGGGTAAATGAACCATTTTTTTAGTGTTTGAAGGATGGTAGGTATTATGCTCTCGCCTTGTGCAAACTCGGTGATCAGAACTCCAGACCCAAATTTTTTTGTGTTCACCCATTAGAAGAGCTTGCCTTGGAGGCAAAAAGTACTCACCGCAAGGGAACAACCCAAGCGGTAACGGGCTAAATCCAAGTCCATTCGAACCACTATATAAATTTGTGATTGCAAGGAAAGTTTGTAATCAATAGGACATGGTATGTGATAGACCTTCCCCAATATATTTATGATCTGTAAAGCCCTTGTTCTAAGGTTTGGGAGGTCTCTTGAGGGAGTTTATCATAGTACCCCTGGAACCGGATGCCCTTCCTAAGCACCTCTTATTTGTAGAACCCAAAATTCTTCTATTTGTTGACACAGGAGATCAGACCTCTAAAGCCATCCCACATACTCGCGATTCTTTGTAGAGATAGAAAATTCCTCTTTGGGTAATTCGGAACTTAGTATGCTCGAGAAGTGAGTACTGAGTAAGGGGGAGCCAGTGCTACCAAGTTCCTAGGCTATCCACTCTAAATAAGCACGGCTGGAGAAATCCAAGTGGGAACTCACTGAATATTGTCCTTGCCAACCTTAGGATTCATGCTTATCTTCTTAAAAATCAAACATTTTCACATCAAGCTAGACTAAAACAAAGTGCTTGATATTGGTTTCTATGTTTTCTAGTCATATTTCATCAGAAACAATCAAAATACATATCAAAACCATTTTAAAAACATCAAAACTATCAAAACAACATTGTGGAAAATAGTAAATGTTAAATACAGAGTTGCAACTATTGTTGTGAACCACAACTGAGAACTGAAAAATTGTAATTGTCTTCCTAAACCGCATTTGCTAAAAATAGACCCACATTAGACAACCTAAACTGCAATTGTGAGATGCACTTGTTGAAAACTAAGCCACAATTATCTGCTAAACAAAAAAAATCAAAATCTGTGTCCAAATCTGACCAAAACAACTCCATAGGTAGCTCTGACTGATAAACCAGAGACTTGTAAGATTTACCAACTCATTTTAGGCATTCTCACTAGAAATACATTACAATATAGGCTACATTCCTCCATCTTTCTGCATTACACAAATTAGACTTTCATTCTTAAGTTGCATCTAAACATTCAGATTTTGAACATAGGAAGATCTCTGAGCTTTTGGAAATTCTTGGTTACATATTCTATTTGTCATTGACCATTGTCCTTGTCATTGTCTTGTCATTGTCACTTTATCAAGTTTGAGTCTTAGTCTTTTGTCCTAGTATTGGTTGTCCTCTTATGGTCAATGAAATTTGGAATTTGTGGCCTTGGGTTCACATTAGCTTGATTATCATCCTTTGTTTAAAATTTTAGCCTTCCTTTGCATTTCCTTTCCATCATTTAGGCTCATATTACTTAGATTGCACTTTCATCCTTATTCCAAAAACACAAAAAATAGCTCACTTTACCTTAGAATTAGCATCATATTATCATCATTATCCTTTTGCATCCATTAATTTCATTATCTTTGCATCCTTATACTCCAAAAATACAAAAATACATAGCTTAATTTCATTTTAACCTTAGTTACATTATTACCTTGATCTTTAATTAGCATCATCTAGTCACCTTATCTCACTAAGATCATTAACCAATCTTTAGTATCCTTTAGCATTCATTATCCCCATCCTTTGGACATTATCATCCTTGCATTATCATCCTTGTGTTGTCATCCTTGAATTTTCATATCTTAAAATCTAAAAATGCAAAAACATAGTTTAGAACATCACTATCTTGCATTATCCAGGCTTCAACTTGCAAAAGTCTCACATGGTTGAAACAAGGTCAAAATCCAAAATAAAGGACATGGATTTCTTTAGTGATCCTTTTCATGACAGTACCCTTGGAATGGACTCAAATCAATCCACACCTCAAAGGGAAACACCACAAAGAGAACAAAACAACCCTTGGGAAGGCCTAAGTCTAGAATAATTCAACAAATAATTGACTCCTCAAGAAATTGAAAGAGCTTATCAAGACCCAAGAGTTATAAGCATGGTTGATCAACCTATTAGTGTTGACCCAAATAAATTCTTCTGCACACTAGCTAAGAAGGGTGCCAAATTACCTCAAGGTTTTTATGTGTAAACCATTATAGAAGAAGAAACTGAAAATTCATTTGCACTTGGCATGCCCTCATCACAAAAAATGTCAAACATACCCCTTGGAACAAATATGCACGTGGCTACCACCACCAAGTACATACCAAGTATCCAAAAAATTGGAAATAAGGTAACCCATACGACTACACAAGGACCAACTTTCACATTTGGAAATTCCTCAAATGCCATGAGTAAAACCTTTATGAATCCTCTTTTTCAAAACACAAATCAAGGTTTTGCATCACAAGGTCCTACACCTTTGATCCAAAATGTAAATCAAGGTCACACACCTTTGACTCAAAATGCCAACCAAGGTTCTATACCTACATCCCAAAACACAAATCAATGGTCCTTATTCCAATTCCAAAGTGCACCTTCATCAAATCAACCTCCACCAAATAATCCTAGAAAGGTACATATTATCTCACGAAGGGTCCCAAATAAAAACACAAACCAAGGGTCCCTTCCATCATTCAAAAAATCCACTCAAGGACCTACACCTTCAAGCCAAAATGTCAACCAAGGACCTACACCTCCACACCAAAATGTCAATCAAGGAAATATCCCTTCATCTTAAAATACTAACCAAGGAAACAATCCCACACATCAAAATATCAATCAAGGTTACACACCTTCTTTTGCAAACCAAGGGCTAAATTTTCAAAATCCAAACATGAATCAAGGGTCTACACCTCAATTCCAAAGTACCATACCAAATGCAAACATGAACTTTGGAACAAACCTAAATGCTAACTTCATTCCAAATCAAAACAATTCATATCCATATGAAAACCAAGTTCCCATGTCACAAGGCATTCATCCTAATACAAATTCAACATATGACCTTAATACCAATGCTATGACATCACACCAGAACAATGCAACACCATCTCTTGTAGACTATTTGATACAACACATGCAGACCCTTGAAAAACTAATGAAAAATGTATACACCTAAAAATGGTCTATATAATCTGATTAATAAAATATGACTTATTTGATTAATTAATCTTAATTTCATCTACTATTAAATAAATAGAAATATTTATTTACATCGTTCACTTTTAATTCTTCTAAATTCTTCTATTATTCCATCTTAATTAAATAAAAAAAATTAATACTTTGTTTTATTTAAATATCAAATTCTTCTATTTTAAATCACATCATTCTATCTTAATTAAATAAACAAGTTCACATACTTTGTTTTATTTAATTGTTGATTTCTTCCATATTTAATTTAATAAATAGAGTTCTATAGTTTTTTTTATTAAATTTAATATCTTATTTCTTCCTAAATTTGAATAAATCCAAAATATTCAAATCCTACAACTCATCATATCTCACTAATAAAATTAGATATTCTATATCTAATTTTTTCAATTGGCATTCACGGGAAAGTTGTGGAGACAAATTGGAGACAAACTTGCAGACAATCCTCTTCAATCTCCTTCCTCTAATTCTTCCTATCATCTAGCCAAATGTTTTCATGGGGAGAAACCATTCCCATGATCATCTCAAGCTTCTTCATCTCTCACCATTGAATTCTCCAGATCAAATCCAAACCTTTTTTATGTTTCCTGGTCACAAATTGTTGTAGTAAATCTATATATACATCCTTCTAAAATAGGAAATGGATCCTAAATCCTCATCGTTGTGCAAACTTACTTTGCAGGAATAGCAATCAAGTAATTGAGCAATTAAGTATTTAGCATTAGCAACATTATCAATAGAAATAGTAATCATAGCATCAATAGAATTAATATCAGGGTTGCATCATAACTTTATTGTAGCTTCTTTCATAGGTTCATGTCAATTTAGACTATAATAGCTTCCTTTAAATCTAGAAATCATCATATACGATTACATCATTGCATTTTAGCAGCATGTCATTCTCTAGATTAGAATTTTAATAGTCACAATGCTTACCAAATCTGAGAGCCCCATGAATTAATAAATCTTTAGAGATAGAGGACAATATGACGCTTTCAGTAGATTCTTGATTTTAGATCTTTGATATAATGTCTTATTAAGAAGTATTTTCAGTTATTTATTATTTACTTATTCCACACTTATATATTCATAATCATAGCAAAATCAAGGTTTGGGGCATACTGCAAGTTATTTTCATCGATACTACCAGCAGTAGCAAAATTTGCTTTGAAGCAATGCGTAAACACATCACTTAAAAGAGGGGAAAATTGTATACACCTAAAAATGGTTTGGATAATCTAATTAATTAAATACAACTTATTTGATTAATTAATCTTAATTTCATCTACTATTAAATAAATAGAAATATTTATTGACATAGTTCACATTTAATTCTTCTTAAATCTTCTATTATTCCATTTTAATTAAATAAACAAATTTAATACTTTGTTTTATTTAATTATCAAATTCTTCTATTTTAAATCACATCATTTTATCTTAATTAATTAAATAGGTTCACATACTTTGTTTTATTTAATTGTTCATTTCTTCCATATTTAATTTAATAAATAGACTTCTATAGTTTTTTTTATTAAATTTAATATCTTATTTCTTCCTAAATTTGAATAAATCCAAAATATTCAAATCCTATAGCTCATCATATCTCACCAATAAAATTAGATATTCTATATCTAATTATTTCAACTGGCATTCACAGGAAAGTTGTGGGAGACAAATTGGAGACAGAATTGTAGGCAATCCTCTTCAATGTCCTTCCTTTGATTATTCCTATCATTTGGCCAATTTTTTTCATGGGGAGAAACCATTCCCATGATCAGCTCAAGCTTCTTCATCTCTTACCATTGAATTCTCCAGATCAAATCCAAGCCTTTGTTGTGTTGCCCGGTCAAAAATTGCTCCATAAATCTATATATATAGCCTTCTAAAATAGGAAATGGATCCCGAATCCTCATCTTTGTGCAAACTTACTCTGTAAGAATAGAAATCAATAAATTGAGCAATTAAGCATTTAGCAATAGCAATCATAGCATTATTAGAATCAATATCATGGTTGCATCATAGTTTTACTATAGCTTCTTTCATAGTTTCATCTCAATTTAGATTACAATAGCTTCCTTTTAATATAGAAATCATCATATAGGATTACATCATTGAATTTTAGTAGCGTCTCATTCTCTAGACTGGCATTTTAACAGTCACAATGCTTACCAAATATGAGAGCCCCATGACTTAATAAATCTTTAGAGATAGAGGACAATATGGGGCTTTCAATAGATTATTTCTTTTAAATTAGTTTAATTGATCTTAGATCTTTGATATAATGTCTTATTAAGAAGTGTTTTCAGTTATTTATTATTTACTTATTCCAAACATACAAAAAATATGCAATTGGGAACCAATAAGAAAACCTATTTCATGGAGAAGTTATGCCCCTTTCCATTTGATTGAAACCTATACATGCCACCCTTTCCCCCTCATTTCACAACACCACCTTTGTCTAAGTATAAGGGGACTAGGGATCCAACAAAACATATTCATGAATTCAACACATCATGTATGGAAGTCTCATATGACCCTACTTATTTAATGAGACTATTCCCATGGAGCTTCACAAGAATAGCCTTAGATTGGTTTGCACACCTTCCTCCGGGAAACAGAACATGGAGTGAACTAGCTGACAAATTCATCAATAATTTTTCCTTCAACACTAAAAATGATTTCACCCTTGCAACATTGAGTACAACCAAACAAGAAGGGGAATCACTTACCTCATTCTACCAAAGATGGAGAGGTTTGGTTAGCAAGTTCCCTTGTCACATTCTTGAAAAACAACTTGTCACCATGTTTGTGGAAAACCTTAATAGAGAATTGATGAATCAAATTCAAATCCAATGTTGCAAAACCTTTGAGGAGATTCTTGAGAAAGGTTTCCTTATTGAAAAAGGCCTTCTTGTGAAAGGGCTAGTCAAAGTCAACAAAGAAAATCTGAAACCTAACAATGACAAGAACAAATACTAGTTGTGAAACAAAAATGTTACAAATGATGGAGTTGTTGATGCCAAAATAGTAACCAAAGGTCTGATCATTCAACTTAAAGGTCCTTCCTCATCAAGCAAATTCAAGACACCAAACACACAGACACAAGGTCAAAACCAAACACTCATCGCAGTCCAGAACAATCAATAATGAAGAGGTCCTCCCCACATCAAGAGAACACACACCCCTTTGGGTGAGCCCATCAAATCAATCCTTAAAAAACTCTTGCAATCAAATGTCATCACTCAACCTAACACCAAAAACTATGAGCCCATATTGATCAAACCTGGTTGGTGGAAAGATGACGAATACTATGAATAACATCGCACAAAGGGACACAAAACACCAAGGTTTTGGACACTTAAGATTATCATTCATGACCTTATTGAAGATGGAACCATTTCAGTTGATAATTCACAAGCCAAGACGAATGTTGATCATACCATATTGAAAACTCCCTTGCAAGACCATAATAAAGGAAAACCCTCCAGTACAACAATAATGCCAATTATGTAGCTGTCAAACATGATTATAGCACTATCATCCTTAATGTGAGACCCTTTGATGAGTGCATTGCTACTATCACCATAAGCAATCCAAAATCAAACTGTGTTGTTGCCACTTGCCGAACTAAGATAAATATTCTAGGTCCTTCTATAAATCCCCAATCGAAAGGTCAATATAACCTCCTAGTGCAGTTAGGGAAGACTCGCATAAATTTTTATGTTGGAAATCCTTTGTATCTCACCACAACATAGAGCCATCCTTCAAAAAGTATTGCAAGAAGCCTTTGTACCCGTGAACCTAGATGTAGATGAATTTTAGGCCATGGTTGGATACCTAGCTATGCCACATCATGTCACCTTTTTCGAGCAAGACTTTTATGCACCAAAATCTTATCATAATGAGCCTCTACACCTTGAGGTATGCATTAATAAACACAAGATCAGACGAGCCTAGTAGACAGTGGTGCAAGTCTGAATATTTGTTCACTAAAATTAGTGAAGGCATTGGGATACTCTGAGAATTATATTGATCAAACCAAGAAAATTTTGATCAAAGCTTATGATGATGTTGAATGTTCTTTTGAAGGCGTAATTTCACTTCTTATGAGAGTTGGCCCAATAATATAGGATACCATATTTCATGTCTTGGATCTAGATTTACATTATAATCTCCTCCTTGGTTGCCCATGGATTCATGCCATGAGGGCTATTCCATCCACCTACCATCAATGCCTCAAGTTCCCATATAATGGCACTAGAATTACTATTCCCAGTGATCCTAATCCTTTTTAGTATTGCACTAACTTGAGAATTTTTGCTGAGCATCAAGTGCCCATAAATTGAGAGGCCTCATTGTTCACTTCATTCCACTACATTGATCCATCTGACCTCATTAAATCATCCACTTCATTAATCACACCATCAAACCTTAAGGTCCAAGTCCATGATATAGGATGTGGAGAATACTATATGGATAATTTACCAAAAAAAGACAATGTTGATGTCAAGAAAGCTGCAAAAGGAACACAAAAAGATGGCCTTGCTTGGAGTGAAAATTTTTGGGATCCTGATGATATATCTTCCTTTCCCCTATTTTCTTCCACTCAATCTTTTTGTGATAGCCCCATGATTTACCAAGATGTCTATGATAACCCATCCTTTCATCCTGACCCTGCTAAGAATATCCAATCAGCACTCTTCCATCCCACATATCCTAGGCTAGGATATGCATTTTCTACTATCACCGCTACTAAGCT
Source organism: Sequoia sempervirens (assembly GCA_007258455.2). Taxonomy (NCBI): domain Eukaryota; kingdom Viridiplantae; phylum Streptophyta; class Pinopsida; order Cupressales; family Cupressaceae; genus Sequoia; species Sequoia sempervirens. The sequence continues at coordinate 312,526,525 of VDFB02000015.1, forward strand.
ATCTTGTCAAGTCATTAAGGATATGCAAGCCTCCTTTGATGCTAACAATACCAGAAAGGATATCCCAAAGATTCCATTGATGGCATTACTACTCCTTTTCATACACCAAACATTCTCGTCACTCCATCCATCTGTATCATAGACATGGATCAACAAGTCATATCTCAAGAAAAGAAAAAGGATAAAGCTCCAGAATTAAAGGTGAAAGTTCCTTTTACAAATGGAGATCTGGAATCCAAAGAAAGAACGATCAAGAAATGCCCTTTATCCAAACTCAAAAGCTATTGGATGAGTCAAAGATACAAATAAAAGTCAAGACTAAAAGAAAGAAAAAGTATGCCTCTACATCAACAATAACTTAGAAGGGAATCTATTAGAAGAATGAAAGTAAGAAAGAATTGATCTCCAACTATGCCTATCCATCAAAAATAACTAGGGGCATCCATCAAAGTAGAATCCCAAAAGAAGAGCTTGTTGATCCCATGTCTCCACCATCACTTTCACTCATTACATACATCCCATTTCATCCACCTATACTCACACACTTGTCATATCTTTCCACTTCCATTGGTAATGTTTTCCAAAGTACCTTTAGTGATGACCCCTTCACTTACTTTAGCTCATTGGTCACCCAAACTCCTTTTCATCTAAAACATGATGGCCCACGTAGTGTGCACATTCGGGGTCATATCATAGCTTCTTTTTTCCACCACATCTATCGCCCTTCATATTTTCCACTTGCACTCCTCATCCAAATTAGGTCCTTTCATCCAGCACGATCATCCCAACAGAATCAAGGCATCATCATAGCATCATATGGATCATGTGCTTATCATCTTTCTACTCCTAAAGGAGAACCATTGTCTGAACCTATCATAGTATCCCCTTTAAAAGTGAAAAATACAAAATAAAAAATAAAAAATGGTCACCCTAATGAAAACTTGGCAAAAGGAATCTTGGTGACAACAAAAGAAAAAATAGTTAAGATAAATAATTCGTCTAAAAGTGAAAATCACTTCAGTGGTGCTTTGGATAAGTACCATGGTGAAAACCTATCAAACAGGCACCATGTGTAGTCAATCTTTTCTCCTTCATCTACTGTCACTATATTTGGTCCTTCATCATTTCCACTCTTCCCTCTGTACATGTCACTTGTTCATAATAACACTTCGTCATCATTTCCATGGCCTGAGAACCATCAACATTTAGTACCCTTTCCTTCATGATCATCCTTGCATTTGTTGCATCCCCTCGTACATAATAAATTAGTCCAATACCTAACTAGGGGAAATTCCTTGACATAAGTCTTCATGAGAAATAACACATGGTATCATCCTCACAAAATCATCAAAATCCAAAAAAATCACAAAATCATCAAAATCCAAAAAAATCACATAATCATCAAAATCCACCAAAATTATAAAATCATCAAAATCTAAAAAAATAAAAAAAACCTTCAAAAATCCAAAAAAATCACAAAATCATCAAAATCCAAAACAATCACAAAATCATCAAAATCCAGAAAAAAAACACAAAATCATCAAAATCCAAAAAAAATCACAAAATCATCAAAATCCAAAAAAAAATCACAAAACCATCAAAATCCAAAAAAATCACAAAATCCTCAAAATACTCAAAAAAATCATCAAACATCAAAATCCAAAAATATAAAAAACGTTAAAATCCAAAAAAATTAACATCAAAATCCAAAAGAATCATAAAACCATCAAAAATCCAAAAAGGAAAATGTCAAATTCCAAAAAAAAAAAATCAAAATCCAAAAAAATCATAAAACCATCAAAAGTCCAAAAAATCATAAAACCATCAAAATCCAAAAAAAAATCAGAAAACATCAAAACCAAAAAATAGGGTCTGAGTTTGAGTTAGTCTTTGTTAGAGTGGTTGAACTACATTGTCTTTATGCATTTTCTATGTAGGCAAAGCTCATCTTAAATGGGCCCCCAAGACATTTGGTCAATCCTTTTAGGTTGTCCAAATAAAATTATGACTCGGCCTCTTGTCAAATAAGGCAAAGTCAAGTTGTGTCAAACTACGAGGTCTCTACATGTATAAGTAGGCAAGGCCACCAATTGATGAGCCCCCAAGGCCACGTAGATCAGTCCTTTAGGTTGTTTCAAGTCCAATCTTGTCCTTGGTCCACAATTAATTACCATTTATGTTAGAAACCAAAATCTGAAATGCAAACCAAAAAAGCCTTCCACAGAAGAGAAAAAATAGAAAAAGAAAAGCTATTGCAAAAAGATGTGCAACATAATATTATTTAGGAAATCATAATTACATGAGAATGATTTTCTTTATAAAAGAAAATATGCATAACCCTAATCTTATCTTGAGCAAATACATAGCTCAGTAAGATAAGGATAAAACCTATAACCTAGGAATTAAATAATGCCTACATAAACTTCTGTAAAGTGTAATTAAATATTAATTACACCAACACCCCTCCATAAGTGTGACTTAGGGAGACTAAAAAAGAATGCACCTAAAACTAAGATGAATGCAAGAAAGCATGAATGGGTCCTGGCAACAAGGCCTGATCAGGTACCCAAGTAAAAATGCAATAATGAGGTAGAGAAGGAAAATCCAGTGGGACAAAACCCCCCTACAATGAGATGACTGTTGCAAAGAAGCACTAGAAGAACACTGTGGAGTAACACTAGAACCGCAATCCGAGAAGCAAGGAAAGATACTTATGTCTACAACTGAAACTAAAAATGGAATCATGATAATGTGACAATAGACCCGATGCCACGGAACACTGGAAAACTCACAAATTGGAACAACCCTAGAATCCATAAAGTAACAATAGATGAAATGATGACATAATCTAGAAACTGTGTATCTCAATGTTGATGCGAAACTATGACTAAAACTCTTCCATGGGAAGGAGTACCATGAAGACTCTGGAACATTAACCATAAAAACATGGCCCTCAAACTGAGAAGGATCCAAACCAATGCAGATCAAGAAACATAATCTCTCAACTGAAGTGTGAACTGATGTGAATCCGAGATGTGTCAAACAATAGCAAAAATGTGGCCAAAAGAATGAAATAAAATCCATTTCTAAAATTTTCCAGCACTTTGAATCCAATGGAAAACCCCGATCTGATCCAAAATGCCTCATAAATGAACTCAAGGAATGATACCCTCGAGGAATCCCGAACGAACTCTGCAATGATTTTTTTTAAATCTGAGAAGGGGCTGCAAATCAAGGCTCTGATACCATGTTAGAAACCAAGATCTAAAATGCAAACTAGAAAAGCCTTCCACAAAAGAGAAAAAACAAAAAAAGCAGAGCTATTGAAAAAAGATGTGCAATATAATATTATTCAGGAAATCATAATTACATGAGAATGATTTTCTTTATAAAAGCGAAGATGCATAACCCTAATCTTATCTTGAGCAAAAAGATAACTCAGTAAGATAAGGATAAAACCTATTACCTAGGAATTAAATAATGCCTAAGTAAACTTATGTAAATAGAAATAAATTCATATAAATAGAAAAATACTGAAAAATAACCTATACCACTGGAAAGTGCTCGGAACCAGCTTTCCGGCAATATCTCGTTTGCCCGATTTCGATACCGTATGCCCATGTTATGACCAAAAGAAAAAAACTACTCCTTGAAGGAAAACTGGGGTTAGGAGGGGGCAAAGAGGGCCATACGGACAATGACATCATGTTGATGTTAGCACTTCACAGGAAAAAATTTGACGGCCTAGAGGCCGTCGGGGCAAAAAAACACCCCCTACTGGAAAAAAAATTTGGTTGCCAGATTCGCACAAGTTGCAAGAATATTCCTTAAGCACTAGCTGGAATATTCTGTAGTTTTCAGGGGCTAGGCATGGGCCCTTGGTCCACCATAGGACCCTGGCTAGGGGCTTGGACCGGCTGGGGGCTGGATCGTAGCTCCCGAATCTCCATATGGCCACGACGTCTACATTTTAAGCTCATGGGGGCTGAACTTAGGCCGAGCGCCGGTGGCAGGTTGGTCATCGCCTGGTGGCTGCTGGGCGATGTGTCCTTTTATACTATGAGCGCCAACACAATTTTCAAAATCGGTGTTTTTTTTCAAATTTTTTTGAAAATTGTGCCTCGTAACGCGTGATGGGGAGGCTGTATGGCCCCCTAGGCAAAAAAAAATTCCTCCCAAACTAACTGCTTAGAAATCGATGAAACGAAGGGCGTTCTTAGGATTTTTGGCCACTGTGAATGCAATGGTGACCTCAGTTTGTGCCCAAACTGCTCCAAAAATTCAGCTACCCTCAGATCTTGCAAAAAAACTCTGAGCTTGAAACCCTCACATATCTGGAAAACAATGACCAATCCTAACTTTTTCCAGCACTCTGAATCCAATGGTGAAGCCTGATCTAATCCAAAATGCCTCATAAATGAACTCAAGGCATGATACCCTTGAGGAATCCCGAACGAACTCTGTAATGATTTTTTCAAAATCTAAGAAGGGGCTGCAAACCAAGGCTCTGATACCATGTTAGAAACCAAGATCTGAAATGCAAACTAGAAAAGTCTTCCACAGAAGAGAAAAAATAGAAAAAGCAGATCTATTAGAAAAATATGTGCAACATAATATTATTTAGGAAATCATAATTACATGAGAATGATTTGCTTTATAAAATAAAAGATGCATAACCCTAATCTTATCTTGAGCAAAAAGATAGCTCAGTAAGATAAGGATAAAACTTATAACCTAGGAATTAAATAATGCCTACGTAAACTTATGTAAAGTGTAATTAAATATTAAGTACACCAATAATTTAAACCAAATTTCCAATCAACAAACAAACATAACCAACAAAATCCCTCATCTTCAAACAATCAACCAATTTTCAAATCAATCAATCATCCTATCGTAACTAGTACAATATTGGAATGGGGCATTATGTCATTTGTCTCATTTTGTCCTATCTTTGTCTTTTATCAGGATGTGTCCTTCCTAAGAATAGAATTTGTCAATTTGGTCATTCAACTTAATCAGGATATGTCTTTCTTATGGTTAGGTTCCTTGCCAACACTTGACACTTGGTCAACTTTATCAAACATGTCCCTTTCCTTTAAACAGGATGTACCTTTCCTCAACTTGGGTATTGTCACATCACTTGGTCATATCAATCAATCTTGTAAACCTTGTTAATTATTCTTGCCTTACTCAAGATGTTTCCTTCCTGAAATTAGGCGCAATCATCAAACCTTGTCAACCTTATCAATCAATCTTTATCAAATCAATCAATATTTCCTTAATCAGGATGTGTCCTTCCTAAAGCTAGGCGCGGTCAATCAAATTAATTGGTCAACACTTGTCAAACTTATCAATCAATACTTGTCGAACTTATCAATCAAACTCAGTCATCTTGGTCAAACCTAATCAATCACATCAAACAATCTTATCAGTCTTATTCGAAAACACTATCTTGGAAAAAACTTTTGTTGTTCTGGATTTGTCTTATCTTTTTTATTGGTTTTGGGTCATGTTACTAGTCTCCTCAAGGATGTACTATCAAAGAATTTAAAGGGATGATGATGGATCATGGCCTATTTTCTTTGTTTGTTGTTTGTGGTTTGTCTCAGAAAAAAAACTGGGATAATTGGATCCTTAGTATGAGCCAGGGCATTCCTTGTCTTTTTGACTACTTTCCTCTCACAAATGGTCACCTTGCACACCTTGGTCTATGTCATACCATGGTGTTTGTGTTCCATTTGTGACATATTTGATGCTCGATGATGATAAAAAAAAAAGTATGAAAGTTGGTTCCTTATCATTTCCCGTCTAACTTTCCATTTCCATCTTCCTTTCCTTTTCAATGCTAACATCCATCTCCTTCATGCTAATATTTCTTCTATCCTTCATCCTCTACTCTTATCATCCATTTCAAGAGCATATTTTTGTTCTTTGAACCTGCAAGTCCTCTTGAGGCAGCATACCACAACCCTCCTGGTCATCCTTCCCTATTCTCTTCATTTGGGCATATTTTAGAATTAAATTTCTTTGACACAACGGGATGAACGACAATATGTCAAAGAGGGGCAAAATGTAGACACTAAAAAATGTCCTAAGTCTATGAGCATCATTTTTCTTGGTCGTTGTCCTCTGATAATTGAATAATTTTAATTATTTGATTATCACTAACCATATTCCTCTATTAATTAAATAATTTTAATTATTTAATTAATTCACTTTCTAATCTTTATTCTATCCTGGTCAATTAAATAAATTAATCTTTATTTAATTATTTCTGTGTCATATTTTGTCTATTGTTAAATAATCAATATTAATTATTTAACTATTCCCTCCCTCTTTTAATTCATCTATTATCAAATAATTGTCAAAATTATTTAATTGTCCATGTGTTTCTTGTATTAAGTGATTAATTCAATTTAATTATTTAATACCCCTTTTCACATTTCCTCTCATTTAATTAAAATATAATTATGTAAATTATTTTAACTGAATATCCACTTGTCCATTTCCTCCATTTTTGAAAAAATAATTTAAAATAAATAATTTATGTGTCCCCTTTGGTCAAAGATTCCATGTCATTAATACCTATCATAGTTGTCTCTATCATAGTCGTTAGTGTCATAGTCATCGGCGTCATAGCTCTTCCATGAATGGCATATTCTAGTTGCATCAATTCTTGAAGTTATTGATCTTGGCATTTTTCTAGAAGTTTGATCTTGACCATATGTTTTGTAACCTCCCTCTCCTTCATCCTCATCCATTGATCTTAGAATCTTTCTAGATGATCGATCTCGACCATCTGTTCGAATGGTTGTCTATAAAAGCAACCTTCCTCTATCATTTTTTCCTTCACAGCTAATTGTCTCCAACTTTCTACTTACAATTTGCAAGTATTTGCACAAGTGAAGCAACAAATCTGAGGGAAAAGATTGCAAAAGAAGAAATAGGAGAGCAAGAGAAGTGATTCAAGATTCAAGCATGGGGAGTTTTAAGTTTTGATATTTTATTTTCCTTATGCTTTCATTGTTTTCTCTAGTGGATGTGGTTTTGTAGCTTAGAAGTGTTGGTTGTCACTAATTCTAGGCTAGGAATGCTCTAACCCCATCTTACAACAACCTTGGAGTCCGAAGTGGAAAAGCCACTAAGTCAAAATGATTAGGCAGGTCTACCCTTGTAGGTGTCCACCAATGGAAAGCCTTTACCTAACGGTCATTGTTTAAGTGACGGGACCATGGTGTCACTCTGCCTTGCAATTCCTACATATGCCATTTCCTCAGGAAAAAATCTTAAGTTCACTAGCAAGATTTTTAAGTCGGGTCTCATTAGTGGGTCCGCTCATGTGGGCTGCCATTGGTGGTAAATCGTTATTATAACACTGTTCCATAATAGTGAAACTTCGTTGCTTCCCTACTATGTGGACCCAATTCAAACTAACTCCGTCCTTCTCCGTGTCGGCATAGTTTCTTGTGTAGGCTTCTATTCCTATGTCACTATTTTCTACACCTCTCATGACTCATTACTTCCAGAAAATGGCCTCCCTGCATGTCACCCTGACACCATCTATCTTCTTGTGGACCTTTTTTTTGTGGAAGCATCTGATTTTCCAATCATTCAGAACTTGGCTCTATACATTGTGGCATCCACATTATCTTTCTTCACTTTACCCCTCAATGGTAATGCTCTCAATATTCCATGGTTTAAATCTTACACGCCATCCTATGGAGATCATGGTATAAGATAAAGGTGATGAGGTTGTCGAGGAATAAATGGACTTCATCTATTGGTCAATGTTATCTATGTTGATTGGATGTAATGGAACTTCAAATTTTTGCTCTTTGTGTTCCATTCCTTCCCTAACTTATGTTACTGGTCTTTCATGGTCTCAGAATTTTCCTAGGGTTGGGGGTTTTAGCTTTATTTACATGTAAAACCCTTGGGTTTATTTTATGCCTTGGTTGGCATCTTTTTCGCTGCTACCTTTTTGAAGGATTTTAAAATGACTTATGTCCTATTGTTTCATCTAGGTTGGGTCCCTTTGGTCTTAATATTTTCATTCTTCTGCAGGATTTTATTTTCCTAAGTCTTGGTTAGCCCCTTGTTTCATCGTTTAAAAACAACTTATGTTGATTGTTTACCATCTGCCTAGTGATGTCCCCTTGCCTTTTAATAAATGTTTTATTTTGCAAAGGGATAAAAATTTTGCTATCATTGATCAACTATCATTTGATCTCATTCGTCCCCTACCATCCCGCAATGACCCCACCACACTGCTTTGGTTGATCACGATATCATGGGCGGGTGCCACGTGTCTCATCTACCGAGGGAATAAGGAAAACACCTTGGTAAATTAATTCGGTCTTAATACATTAGACGAAGGATTACTAATGTGTTACATGTTTTAAATCAATGGGTATATTATAATCTTGGTGGGAAAGCTGCTCGATGGTTAATGATAAGGTTGGCGACTGTGTTGAAGGAACAAGATCACCAATGATCAATATCTACGGTTTCCCACCATCGTGTGATCGAAAGTTGTAGGATCTTTACCGATTGCGATATCGTGGGTGACCGCCACGTGGATTTCCTTGGTAGCATATGGTATGGTGGGCCCTTTATTGTCATGTTGGTGATTGTGTCAGCTTGTTTTGAAGGCGGTCATTCCATGATTTGATTAAACTTAAGAATTGACAGCTAGAATTTAAATCTGCATAAAATATGGTTGGAGTCATTTGTGTAGTGCGTGAGTGAGCTTTAATGGCGGATGAGACACTTGATAGAATGTTTTGACTAAAATAAAATCAATGCTCTTCCTTTATTTGTATCATGAGGCATTCAAGTATTTTGTGATGCAGTCTCAAAGCCGAAAGCAAAGTTGTGAGTCGTTGCAGCCATAATTTGGGATTTCTGCAAGCACAAAGCCGTGAGTTAATTACGGTGTTTCCTGGTTACTCTGCACTTGAATTTGGGAAAATATTTGTTGTACTTATCATAAGACTTGTTGATAAACATTTTAGGGCTATAGTTTAATTAAATTTTAATAAATTGCAGTGTTTTGTAATTTCATATCTCTAGTTAGTCCTAGCTGTTTGAAGTGTGAAATTGTAAAAAGACCCTAGTTTTTCAAGATGGCACCACCAAAGCAACATTCTGGCCAAATTGACTATTTAAGAAGAAACATGTACAATGATTTCCTGGATCAATTGCCCCAGTCAATGAATGATAGAAAGAAGGGATTGGTTCTGATGTGAGGGAAAATCCTGGGGGGAGGGGTTGGTATATAATTTCTCCAACATAGCCAATGCTAGGGTTCCTCTCATAGGATTGGAAATGTTCAGATTATGGTATGGACAGAGGAATTTTCCTCACCCCTTTTCAAACAGTTGGATGTATGATTTGGAGAAGCTGGTGGTGCCAAACATGTTCCCTAATATAGACTTGCTTAGGGCAGTGGCCACAAGATATGACCCTGTCACACGAGTAATCAGAGATAATGATGGAATGGTTTTGTTAAGCATTAACAAAGATGAAGGCCAACAGGTTTTTGACTTGAGTGAACCGAGTGAATATTTAGTTCCTATTAATCTTGAGGAAATGAAGCAAGAATATGCAAAGTTGAAGTCTCTTTTAAGAGCTAAGTTGCTTCCACCTCATCTGGCTAGGGCAGGAGGTTCAAGATTTTATATTAGCCCCAGTGACCAAGAACCTTTCAAATTAAATTGTTATGCAAATCATTTCTTGGCCACTTTTTATTCATTATGTCATATTTTGGGTTTCAGTACTGGTATGGTGATTCCCATTGCATACATGTTCATGGGGGTGTAAATACAACACCCTAACTTCTCTGTGACTTATGACTTTGCTTTTTTCTTGCTTGAGAGGATGCATGAAGGGTTGTCAAAGTTGCATAAAAATGATACTGGCATGCAATTATTTTGGTATTCTATGTTGATGTATATGTTCTTGTGCGAGAATGTTGACTTTTTCTCTGAGAAGATAGAATTGAGCTAATTGGTTGATGGAGAAAGATTGCCAGTACAATTATGGACTGCAGACTTATCTTGCAATAAGGAAAGCACTAGTTATGCGAAATGTGATAATTGCTTTGCTTCTAGATTGAGGGCTAGACTGATGGTAAGTGTAACTAGGATTCCTGAGGAATTGCATGATTTTCTCATAACAAAGGGGAGGAAGCTAGAACTGAAGGTCTACCATAACTAGGGTGACATTATCCCATACCTAGTCAACATTTTTTTAAGAGTATATGGTTTCCAAGGAACCCCCCATATACCGCCATACAATGTGCCACCAAGGGTGGGGTTTGCAGAAGTTATGTGGAAGATAGGTTGTATCCATGAGGACAACCTCATTGGGAGGGGTAAGGGAAGATTTTTCCCAGATTATACGGTGGTGTCTGATTTTTCCTTTTCGAAAAGAGGTTGGGTGCATTTTGGGAAATTATTTGATGATTACCATTTGAGGTGTGGCCCAAAGTGGCAACATGATCTTGAGGGTTTCTTTCCCCTTTTTAGACTAAGAATAAAGAATGGCAAGTTTGTGCATGAGTTCAACTTTCCTCAGGACCTGATTAGAAATGAATTTGATCTAAATAGGAAGGAGTTGAACAAGGAGAAATGGATAGCTTATGATAAAATATTAGATATTGTGCACAAAATGGATCCAAAGTATGATCCATTGTTGGAGTTCAGTCCACACCATAAGAAAATTGATTTTCCGATGGCGAACTTCAAAGAGATTATGGGCACCTTGAGAACCAAGAAGATAAACTTAGAACAGAGTTTGGGTGTACAAGAAAAAGGTGCTAGACCAATTGAAACAAGGCCAACATATCAGCCTATAGGAAGAAGGCCCATTTAGAGGAGGAAAAGGGATGTTAGCAGTGATGAGGAGGAAGTGGACAGAAAGGGGAAGAAAATAATGAAATTTCCTTCACAGCCAAGTCCAAAATTCAAAGTGCCAAGGGAAATTAAAATCATTGATTAAGAATCATCACCAAAAGATAGTCCCTCATCACCACCATCTGAGCCAAGTCCTAAGATGCAAATAATTAATCAACCACGAGAGGATCTGATGGATGAAATTGTTGTTACTGATCATGACATGAAGGTTGGTATGCCTTCCCCTCCTAGGCTAGCAAAATTAGTTTTATCCGATTTGGATATGAAAGGAAAATGCGTACAAGATGCAAGGATGGAAGCATGCAAGGAATTTCTAGATGACAATGCATTTGTAAAGACTCTTGTATTCTTTCAATTGGTATGGAGGATGAAATTTTAAGAATATCAAGATAAATGTAAGAAGAGAAGAGAACTAAGACCTGGCAGGTCAGATCGGGAGAATGATGAGGAAGTTAAAACTAAATTAATGGAAGAATTCAAGAATATCACTTGTGAGGAAGGAAGAAAACTGGTGAGTCAGGCTGGTGTAATGATTCTGCTTGAATGGGACATTGCAGATGCAGTAGCCTTTAATGCTATTATCAAGTCCAAGCATCCCTTGCAAGACTAAAGAAGAGGTCAAGGTAGCACTGCAAGACTCTGCTTTCAATGAAGAGTATGAAACCTTGGCAATTTGGGCGTTGGCCCCACAAGGGAGAAAGCCATATGTTTCTAATATCAACCCAAATTTAAGAGGAGGGATAATAATAAAGAGATCTTCAGAGACCTCAACCACCGAGGCCACTAATTTGACTGTGAATGTGGCTAAATTAGCCAAAAAGACTGTTGAAAGGGAGGCAGCAGAAAAGAGGAAACTAATGGAGAAGTATAAAATTTTGATTGAGGAATACAACAAGATGCAATAGAAGAATGTTGAGGTATAGAATGAGGTGGGAAGGTTATGGTATAAATAGATTGTGGAGACATCAAGTGCCCCGAGGACCAGTATATTTCCTTCCACATCAGGGCCAGTGCCTCCTGCTTCTCCAATTATTTCCACACCAGGGTCTCCCACTCAGAATCCTTTCTTCACCCCTTCTTTAGAGGAAATTGATGAAGAAATAGAATGCTCTGTGGATCCTACAAAGAAGCATCTCATGCACAAAATTGATGAATTACATGCATCTTTGAAGGTAAGTGAGGAAGGATCCCTTTCAAAGAAAAAGGAGATTGTTACTACTGTCTTGAGACATTTAAATGAGAGGGTTGATAATAAATTGCCATCTATACATTCTTTATATTCTTTATTATTAGATGCAATAAAGAATATTGATAGGGATCAAAAGGTATTGATACCATTGATTGAAAATTGGATCCCTAGGGCCAGTGATTTAGATGTAATGTATAAGGCCTCAAAGTTTGATACAAATAATAGGCCCCAATCATTAAGGACTACTCAAGTATTAGTTAAATCACTGCAAGGTTTTTAGACCCTACCAAATGATTTGAGTAGGAAGATCAGGGAATTGGTGAAGAATTTTAATGATTGGGGTAACACATTGTTACCTGATACAATTGATGAGCAGGGGAAAATCAGGTCACTCCAGCAATGGCAGGATCAAGCAAGTGAGGTCATCAATAATCAAATTAAATTAATTTGTGATGACTCATATTATGATTTGTTGGTGACCTGTATGGATAAAATCATTAGTTCCAGCTCATTTTTGGAATCTTTTGAAAGAGATGCAAATCAGGTAGCAGTAAAATACACACCTTATAGTACCAAGGTAAATGAGCTGATTAATTTTTACAGGTCGAATGATGAAGAATACCAGAAATGGGTAACTAAATATTTAACTGAGGAAGAGTAAAAAGCATGAGTTGCTAATGGGTGGTAGATCAGATGTTGCAGTTACAACGGTTTCCAATCTTGCTTTGGTGGTAGTCTTGGTGTAGGATTCTTATGGTTTTTTGTTGCTGCATCAACTTTTCTCAGTGGGAATGATGAACAAGAATATTCTCCAGGGTGATTGTTGATGTAATGATTTTTGTAATATCACCAAGTGCTCCAATTGGTTGGTGACATGTGTACTTTTTGGCCCGATGCTTGTTTTCTCCTTCATTTTCTATCAGAAGGATTTCAAGGCCAGAAGTACGTGTTAGCAAGTTAGATAATTTTTTGGGCCGAGTCTAGGTGAAGTTGCAGAGCTAATTGTAAAATTCGATGGTTTTAGGGAAAATGTAATTTAGGTTCTGAGTCATTATGTAATAGGTTTTGAATTCATGGGGATTTAATGTTGTATAATAGTACTAGCATCTGAGTGGAAATGATAAATTCAAACTCATGTCTCTCCATTGTATATTCATATCTGAATTTTGAATTAGATTCATTCATCTCACTGTTGTGGTGTGTATGATCCTTATTTTAGCTTTAATTCAAGGAATTAATTAAAATTCTTGAATGGGATTATAGGCGGATGTGTTCTATATAAGCATTTGATAAGTAGTATTGGGTTAGAATGCATACTGATGAAATTATAATACAATGTTGTCAGGGATCTTATATGTTATGTGTTAAATCTATCATAAACCTTTAGATACTTATGAATTTGACTCCCCTAATTGATATATGGCACTGATCTAAGTTGTACTTATTCGTATACTTCAGTATTTGTTTGTCTTTTCCTAGAGCTTGCTAAAAATTGCAAATCAATGACTGTCTTATACTATGGATTGTGTTGTAGTTATCTCATGCTCCAAATAGTTGATACTACTGATGAATAGCTAGTTCTATTTAGTATTATCCTATTATGTTAAGCTATTAAATGAGATTATCTATTATCGTTAATTTTGTTTATAATAATGGTGCAAAGGTTGTAAACACATTAAGGGATCACCCTCCTAGGTCTTGTAGAGCCCGAAGTGTAGGAGGCTTTTAAAGTCCTCGTCAGTTGGTCCAAGTCCTTTGAGCTACCCTTGATTGGAATTGGCAATTCCATAGGAAGATTAGAAGATCAACTTGGTTACATTGTAAAAACAAACCAACAAAATGGTGACTCTACTGGGGAGCTAATTTTAATATTTCTTGTCAATGTGTTGGTTGTCCATTTTGCATAGAGTTTTCATAGTGTTTATGTGATTTGAAGGTTGAGCCTATAATTATGTGTTAGGTTTTTCCACTTCTTCTATTTTTGTAAGCGTTAAGAGTTATGTTGTAAAGCACTTTTGTGTGTTGTCAGTACGAGGTTCCAAAGGTTTTTATATTCCACCATGTGTCTTTAGGTATTTGGTATTCCCAAGAAAATTGGGTGGCGACTCTGAAGTCTCTACACCAGTGTGCATTTTATTTTGAAAGGTTTATTATAAGTGGAAAGAACTTTTGGACAAGTACGAAGAATGAAGAACATGAGGCCATTAATGAAGAATCATCTGGAACAGAAATTGGGAGGTGAACTTCCCAAAATGAAGAAGAAGGACTAGATAAAGAAATGACCAAAATCTAGTAATGTTGCTCCCGCATCACAGAACCCTGTACACCAAGGTACAAGTAAGCATTTACACCCTATCCCTAAAAAAAATGAAGAGGTGTCTAGAAATTTAGAGTCAGATAGTTGTGGATTTTTTGATGCATTATTTAATACACCAGTTTAAGAAGATGTGACATGTCAGAATAAAGGGTTTGTCAGTTTCAAATATGCTAAAAAGAGAAGAGGTAGGAGTAGAAGTCGATGCCATCACAGAGTATGCACCAGTGATGTGCCTCCTCCTCCTACTGAAAAATGATGTAAACCCTTTATTGTTTGAACATGTACTAGAAGGGATCAATTTAATAGACCTGAGTGATACATCAAGTTCTGATATGACTTTGCCTGACCTTGACGATGTTTTTGGAGACATTAATTCCTTGACGTGGGAAATCCAAGAGCAAGCTGAGCTCAAGATGAAAAGAGAAAAATAGAGGGAAGTAGAGTTGAGGAATGTTGTGATTGAAAGGGATAGGTTGATGAAACAGTTGGCAACAATGAAGTTCCTAAACCAAGAAGAACCTAAACCAAGTGTTGAGGGTCTGGTTGTACAGAAGATTGTTAATAAGGAAACAAAGCCTGTGTCTAAAGAAAACCCAGTAGGCCAGATTGATATCCAACCCAGACCTATAGACTCAAAACCCTCAAATCATGTTAGTTCTCAACTAAGTAATACAAACCTTAAGCCTTTTTTGGATAAGGGAAAGCAAAAGGCCGAGGGGATTAAAATACAGGAGAAGGTGACTCCCCATTTCACTCAACAAGATCTCTCACCACATGTGTCATTTCAAATAAAGTCTTCCTTAGAAAACGTTAGGAGGGAGAGTGAGGCTCTGGTAGAAGAGTTGGAGAGAACAAAGATTGAGGTTGTAAATGCAGAAATGAAGAGGAAAATAACTTTCCTAAAGATGTCAAGCATGGATGAGGCTACACAAGCTGCAATCTCATCAAGTCACCAAGATGCTTTAAAGGACAGACCTAAAATTGATCCAGATCCCATCATAAATAATTCTGGCCTGAAGATTAATGCAACTAGATTTGTAAATCCAAATCAGGATGGTCCTAGGGTACAAAATTGAGGGTCTAGTGTTGATTCTCAGAAGAATGAAGGATTATTTCAATGACGACCTATACAGTTGGAAAGGTATAGGCCATTGTTCTTTGATGGTATTCCTAGTTATCCAAATTCCATCCCTACTAACTTGAGAGAAAAGATGAGTAAGTTCATTGGGAATAATGTTATGACAGTAGAGGAACACTTGAAAGCTTTTATAGATATGCTAAATGATTATGAGGTAGAACATGAAGATGTTGTAATGAAATTGTTTGTACAATCTCTGGTAGAGGACACGAGGGATTGGTATAGAGGTCTACCTAATGCTAGTATTGGTTCACGGGATGAGTTTGAGAAGTGTTTCAAGGAGCAGTATGGTGATAAAAGTAATGCTAGTTTCATGTTAAATGAATTTAATAACATCAAGAATTCATTGAATGAGCCCATGACAGAGCTTAATTTAATATTTCAGAAAGCAATGTATAAGTTGTTTTAGGTTTTGAGGCTTGATGGAAATGTTTGTTTAACTACATATTTCAATGCTTTTGATGCTTAAATGGCATATCTCCTTAGAGATAAGGACCCTCAAACTATGAGGGATGCATTTAGGGTGGCTATAAATATTGAGAGTAATAGAAGAGCTTTTGGGAAGTATGGTAGGAGAGAAGAACCTACACTTTTAAAAAATCCTAAGAATAAGACTGAGAAGGTTCCTGCTACAAAGCCAAAAGATGATGAAAAATGGGAAAAGGTTTACAATACTTTGAAAGACAAAGAAATTTTTTTCCAAGCAAGAGAAGGGTATAGGAAATGAAAGGAAACCCTATAATAAAAATGATAGGCCTCCCAGATTGCAAAATTATCCTTATAATACAAATTGGAAAGATGGAAAACCAATCTTGCCTAGCCAGAAGCATAAAAATGATCAAGATATGCCAAACCCCTTGCAGAAACATTCAGTGAATCTAGTAGCAGATAGACCATGGTGTGAAGTGTTTGAACATCCACATGATCAAAATTATTTTGTTATTGTTGAGTTGCTTGTTGCTGAGGAAGTAGAAGAGAATGTTCATGATCAAATATCAGAATATGAGCAAGATGATGTAGATGTTTGTATGGCCAGATCATACATTAATGAGGCATAATGTTCATCTAATGATGAAATACAGGAAGCTGATGTGGATAATCAGAGGCAGAGAAGTGAGATATACCATCAACAGGTTTTTTCTGATGAGGAAGGTGATTTTGATCATAATGTTTGCAATATGGAGCAGGTTGAGGCTTCAGTGTCCTTAAGGAGACCATTAGAAGAAGAGATTGCAAGACTGATTGAGGAAATCACTGCTCAAATGAGAAGTTCACTTCAACTGAGAAATAAAACTATGGGTGGTGGACAAGGTAAACCTATTGGCCTGTTTATTGAAGAACAAAAGGAAAAAAACAAAGGTATTAAGGTTGACAACAAAAAGGATGCTATAAAATTCAAAGAGGTTAAGAATGATAAGGTTTGGACAAATAAGAATGAAACCCCAAAGCCTCAAGAAGATGTGACTTCGTCATTGGTGAATACCAAGGTGATTACAAAGTTAGTTGAACCTACTATAGAGGATAAGAAGCAAAAGAAGCTAGGAGGAAGTAATCAACCAGAGAAAATGAAAAATTATGAAGATATGATGTCTAATCTACCTAAATATACACTTGTAGATATTTTTCATGTGCTTTTTCAGGTTAAAGTAACTATACATCTTCTAGAAATGATGAGAATAAATGAACATAGAGAAAAGAAAATAGCCTTGATCACAGATGTTGTTGGTAATAAGACTAAACAAGGAAGTGGTAAAGAAGCGAAGGATAAAGAGAAGAAAAAGAAGTGGAGGGAATTGTGTCACAAATTCCCCTTGTATATTTAGGAAGTTCTATTAACATGTGCCTTGAAAATATAACCCCTTTTTTCTTAAGTGTGGATATAAATGGGAAAACTTTAAGGAACTGTATGATAGATTCAGGGGCACCAAATAATGTTATGCCAGTAAAAATAATGGAGGCAATGGGCTTGACAGTAGTTACTGCTCAAGGTAAATGTTATGCTATGGATTCAAGAGAAGTTCCAGTTGTTGGAACTATCAGAGCATTGCCTTATAAATTGACTCAGTACCCTGACAAGGATTTACTCATGACTATATTAGTTGCGGACATCCCACCTCATTTTGGAATTCTCTTGTCAAGAAAATAGAGTGCATCAATGGGGGGTAACATGCAATGTGATTTTTCATTTTCTACTTTCTCCATTGATGGTAAGGATGTCAAAATAGAAAGAGAATCAAAAGTACCTCATATGATTGAGCATGACCCGATTGAAAATATGACATGTTTTATTGATAGTGGTATAAATGAATTCAGGGTTGAGGAATTTCCTAGCAATTGTGATAAGCCTACTGCATTGATTGATACAGAAATAAAACAATTGTCAGAATATGATGACTTGTGGACTATGTATTTTGACGGTGCAAGTTAAAAGGAAGGTTCTAGTGTAGGTTTTTTGTTGCGATCACCAATTGGAAATACATTTAGGTTCTCTTTTACTCTGTTATTTGAATGCACAAATAATGTGGTAGAGTATGAAGCCTTTTTATTGGGGTTGAGATTGGCTAGAAAACATGGGATCAAGAAGCTTAGGGCAATTGGGGATTATGAGCTTGTAGTATCCCAAGTTAGATCCAAGTATGTATCAAAGAGTAAGAGGTTGAAACAGTATAGAAATGTTGTTTGGGATGAATTGGAGAGCTTTGATGCATTTGGCATAGGATGGACGGAGAGAGGTAAAAATAAAGTGGCAGATTTATTAGCCAATATTGTAGTAAAACCAGATGATATGACTTATGCTAGAATTTCAAAGCTTAAGGTGCAAACCAGGCCATTTGTCCCTGATAACATAAAAAAATGGCAAGTTTTTGATAATGATGATGATATATTAAGGTTTTTTAATTATGTGGGTGAATATGAAAATCATGAAATTGACTTTGGAGATTTTGTTGAAAATATTGATGGTAGGGATACTATATTTGGAAATGAGATCATTCAGTTAAAGAAAAACACAATTCCAAGGGTCTAGTTGTACTAGAAAGAGTGTTTGATAATCAAGAAAAGACAAAGGCTAATCATATTGTTTCCCACCCCGATGACTTGGAAGAGATAAATCTTTGAACAAAAGTATCCCCAAAGAAAGTGTATATTGGAAAGAAAATGTCACCAAAAGTGAGAAGGATGCTAATTGACTTATTAAGAAAGTTTAGGCATGTGTTTGCATGGTCCTATGATGATCTTAAGGCATATAGAGAGGATCTTTTCCAACATGAGATTCCTTTGCACAATAATGCCAAGCCATTTAGACAAAAGCAAAGGCCTATTAATCCCACTTTAGCCCCCAAAATGCAAGAAGAATTAATGAAACTAAGGGATGCAGGGATCATCAATCCAATCAAACATTCATCTTAGGTATCAAACTTGGTACCAATAAGGAAGAAAAATGGAGACATCAGGTTATGTGTAGATTTCAGATATTTGAATGTGTCTTCATTAAAAGGAAATTATCCATTACCCAATATGGAAGCCATGTTGCAAAGGGTGATAGGTTGTGAATTGATTTCTATGATGGATGGTTTCTCTGGTTACAACCAGCTCATGGTCAAAGAGTCAGAGCAGTTTAAGACAGCTTTCACTACACCATGGGGAACATATGTTTATGTAAGAATGCCATTTGGTCTAACAAATGCAGGGGCTACTTTTCAGAGAGCCATGGATGTGGCATTCTCAAATTTCATTAACTTGTTTTTGGTGATCTACCAAGATGACTTGACAACATTTTCTAAAAAGGAAGAGGATCATTGTGAGAATCTAGAGAAGATATTCATTAGAGCTTTGGAGTATGGCATTTCTTTGAATCCAAAGAAATGTGTGTTTGGAGTACTAAAGGGAAAATTATTGGGACAAATTGTTTCCAAGGATGGAGTAAAAATTGATCCAGAGAGGGTAATTGCAATAGATAAAATTCCACAACCCCAAAATGTCAAAGGAATACAATATTTCTTTGGACAAATAAACTTCTTAAGGAGGTTTGTGACAAATTTTGCTAAGACAATTCGCCCTATTTCTAAAATGCTCAAGAAAGGAGACAAGGTTGAATGGGATGAGGATTCTATGCAAGCTTTCTTGGCCATTAAGAAAGCAATAAAGGAGGCTCCTATGTTAAGAACCCCTGATTTTTCCAAACCTTTACAATTTTTTTCATTTGCTTCTTTCCACACAATTTCACTTGTGTTATTGCAAAAGAATGCAGAAGGTTTCAAACAGCCTGTTGCCTTTTTCAGTAAATCTTTACAAGCTACAAAACTTAAGTATGATATAAATGAAAAACAGGCATATGCACTAGTAAAAGCAGTAAAAGCTTTTAGGCCTTATTTTATGGGAGCTACTTTAATTGCTTATGTGCCTAGTGTTGTTGTTAAGGACATTTTCACACAACAACAAGTGTCAAGAAGAAGGTGTAGGTGGATAAATAGGATCCAGGAATTCAATATTAAGGTTCAAATTACTAAACTGGTGAGAGGACAAGGATTGGCCAAGCTTATGGCCCAAAGTAATTTGGAAGAAAATCAGGTAAATTTGCTAGAAGAGGAAAATGAATCACACATATGTGATATGGAGCATTTTGAATGGTATAAAGATGTGATATATTATTTTCAAGGAATAAAATGTCTTGACAATTTGAGTGAAAATGAGAAAAGGACATTGAAGTTACATGCTATCAAATATGCTATCATAGTTGGAAAGCTCTGGTGAAGAAATGGAGAAGGTGTCATGTTGAAGTGTGTTGACCAAGATCAAGCATAAGAACTTTTGAGTGAGATGCATGGTGGATTTTGTGGAGGGCATTATCTGGCTAAAACAACTACACATAAGATAATGAGCACTAGATTTTGGTGGCCTACAGTTTTTAAGGATGCACACTAACTAGTGAAGACATGTGATGCTTGTCAACATTTCTCTAGTAAGTTAAAGTTTTCTGGTAACTTTCCTTTAAAACCAGTTATAGTACAAGCACCATTCCAGCAGTGGGGTATTGAGTTTGTAGGAGAGATAGCATGTAAATCTAGTGGAGGTCACTCATGGATATTGGTGGCCACTGACTATTTCACCAAATGGGTGGAAGCAATTAAAACAAAGAAAGCCACTAGTAAAGTGGTAATTGACTTCTTGATGAGCAACATATTGACTAGATTTGGATGTCCAGAAAGGATTGTGTCAGACAATGCAATGTGTTTCAGATCTGAGGAATACATAGAATTTTGTGAGAATCATGGCATCCAAATTTCTTATTCATCACCATACCACCCATAGGGAAATGGACAAGCAAAATCAAGCAATAAAATCTTGATGAAGATCATTAAAAGAATCTTGGATCAGAATTAAAGGGCTTGGGATTCTAAGCTGAGACTAGCAGTCTGGGCAGATAGGGTCACTATGAAGAAGGAAATAGGTTGTGCCCCATTTGACTTGGTTTATGGGATAAATGTCAGGTTTCCCCAAAATAACTTAATGGAAATGTATAAGTTTGTCCAGATGTATGATAATGAAATTGATGATGAGATGCAATTAAGAGTGATGTCCCATTGTCCTTTTAATAAATGTTTTATTTTGTAGAGGGATAAAATTTGTGCTGCCACTGATCAACTGTTGTTTGATCTCATTTGTTCCCCACCATCCCACGATGACCCCACCACACTACTTTGGTTGATTGTGATATCACGGGCGGGTGCCTCGTGTCTAATCTTCCAAGAGAATAAGGAAAACACATTGGTAAATTAATTTGGTCTTAATACATTAGAAAAAGGATTACTAAAGTGTTCTTAAGATGCACATGTTTTAAATCAACAAGTATGTTATAATCTTGGAAGGAAATTTGCTTGACGGTTAATGATAAGGCTGGCGACTATGTTGAAGGAACAAGATCACCAATGATCAACATCTACAGTTGCTCGCCATCATGTGATCGGAAGTTGCAGGGTCTTTACCGATTGCAATATCATAGATGAGCGCAATGTGGATTTCCTTGGAAGCGTATGGTATGGTGGGATCTTTATTGTGGTGTTGGTGTTTGTTTCAACTTGTTTTGAAGGCAGTCATTCAATGATTTGATCAAACTGAAGGATCGATGACTAGAATTTAAATCTGCATCAAATATGGTTGGAGTCATTTGTGCAACGCGTGAGTAAGCTTTAATGGTGGATGAGACACTTGCTGGCATGATTTGATCGAAATAAAATCAATTCTCCTACTTTATTTGTATCACGAGGCATTCAAGTATTTTGTGAAGTAGTCTCAAAGCTGAAAGCGAAGTTGCGAGTCTTTGCAGCCATAATTTGGGATTTCTGCAAGCACAAACCCGTGAGTTAATTTATGTGTTTCCTGGTTACTCTGCACTTAAATTTGGGAAAATATTTGTTGTACTTGTCATAGGGCTTGTTGATAAATGTTTTAGGGCTATAGTTTAATTAAATTGTGAGAAATTGCAGTGTTTTGTAATTTCATATATCTGGTTAGTCCTAGTTGTTTGAAGTGTGAAATTGTAAAAAGACCCTAGTTTGTCCAAGATGGAACTGCCAAAGCAACATTCTAGCCAAATTGACTATTTAAGAAGAAACATGTACAATGATTTCCTGGATCAATTTCCCTAGTCAACAAATCATAGAAAGAAGGGATTGGTTCTGATGCGAGGAAAAATATTGGGGGAGGGGTTGGTATATAATTGCTCCAACATAGCCAATGCAAGGGTTCCTCTCACGGGATTGGAAATGTTCAGATTGTGGTATGGACAAAGGAATTTGCCTCAGCCCTTTTCAAATGGATGGATGTATGATTTGGGGAAGCTGGTGGTGCCAAACATGATCCCTGATATAGACTTGCTTAGGGTAGTGGCCGCAAAATATGATCCTGTCACACGAGTAATCAAGGATAATGATGCAAGGGTTTTGTTAAGAATTAACAGAGATGAAGTCCAAAAGGGTTTTCACTTGAGTGAACTGTGTGAATATTTGGTTCCTATTAATCTTGAGGAAATGAAGCAGGAATATGCAAAGTTGAAGTCCCTTTTCAGAGCTAAGTTGCTTCCACCCCATCTGGCTAGGGTAGGAGGTTCACAATTTTATATTAGCCCCAGTGACCAAGAACCTTTCAGATTAATTTTTTTTCCAAATCATTTCTTGGCCACTTTTTATTCATTATGCTAGATTTTGGGTTTCAGTCTTGGTACAGTGATTCCCATTACATACATGTTCATGGGGGTGAAAATACAACACCCTAACTTCTTTGTGACTTATGACTTTGCTTCTTTCTTTGCTAAGAGGATAAATGAAGGGCTGTAAAAGTTACAAAAAAATGATATCGACACACAATTCTTTTGGTATTCTATGTTGATGTATATGTTCTTGTGCAAGAATGCTGACTTTTTCTCTGAGAAGATGGAATTGAGCCAATCGGTTGATGGAGGAAGATTACCAATACAATTATGGACTGCAGACTTATCTTGCAATAAGGAAAGCACCAGTTATGTGCAATTTGATAATTTCTTTACTTCTAGATTGAGGGATAGACTGATAGTAAGTGTACCTAGGATCCCTAAGGAATTCCATGATTTCATTAGACCAAAGGGGAGGAAGCCAGAAACTGAAGGTCTGCCATACCTGGGGTGACATTATCCCATACCCAGTTAGCATTGTTTTAAGAGTATATGGTTTTCAAGGAACCCCCCATAGACTGCCATACAATGTCCCACCAAGAGTGGGGTTTGCAGAAGTTATGTGGAAAATAGGTTATATCCATGAGGACAACCTCACCAGGAGGGGTAAGGGAACATTTTTCCGAGATTATCCAATGGTGTCTGATTTTTCCTTTAAAAAAGGAGGCTGGGTGAATTTTGGGAAATTATTTGATGATTACCATTTGAGGTGTGGCCCAAAGTGGAAACATGATCTTGAGGGTTTCTTTCCCCTTTTCAGAAAAAGAATAAAGGTTGGAAAGTTTGTGCATGAGTACAACTTTCCTGAGGACCTGAGTAGAAAAAAATTTGATCTAAATAGGCAAGAGTTGACCAAGGAGAAATGGATAGCTTATCATAAGCTATTAGATATTGTGCACAAAATGGATCCAAAGTATGATCCATTGTTGCAGTTCAGTCCACACCATAAGAAAATTGATTTTCTAATGGAGAACTTCAAAGAGATTATGGGCAAGATAAAATTAGAATTGAGTCTAGGTGTACAAGAACAAGGTGCCAGACCAATTGAAACAAGGCCAACATATCAGCCTATAGGAAGAAGGCCCATTTATAGGAGAAAAAGGGATGACAACAGTGATGAGGAGGAAGTGGACAGAGAGGGGAAGAAAATAATTAAATTGCCTTCATAGTCAGGTCCAAAATTCAAACTGCTAGGGGCAATTAAAATCATTGATTTAGAATCATCACCAGAAGATAGTCCCTCATCACCACCATCTGAGCCAAGTCCTAAGAGGCAAAGAATTTATCAACCAAAGGAGGATCTGTTGGATGAGATTGTTGTTACTGATCATGACATGCAGGTTGGTATGCCTTCCCCTCAGAGGCCAGCTGAATTGGTTTTATTTGATTTGGATATGAAAGAAAAATGTGTACAAGATGCAAGGGATTTCTAGATGGAAATGCATTTGTAAAGACTCTTGTATTCTTGCAATTGGTATGGAGGATGAAATTTGAAGAATATCAAGATAAATGTAAGAAGAGAAGAGAACTAACACCTGATAGGTCAGACCAGGAGAATGATGAGGAAGTGAAAGCTAGATTAATGGAAGAATTCAAGAATATCACTCCTGAGGAAAGAAGAAAACTGGTGAGTCAGGATGGTGTAATGATTCTGCTTGAATGGGACATTGCAGATGCAGTAGCCTTTAATGCTATTATCAAGTCCAAGCATCCCTTGCAAGACTCCGAAGAAGAGGTGAAGGCAACACTGCAAGACTCTACTTTCAGTGAAGAGTATGAAACCTTGGAAATTTGGGCATTGGCCCCACAAGGGAGAAAGCCATATGTTTCTAATATCAACCCAAATTTAAGAGGAGGGATAATAATAAAGAGATCTTCAGAGACCTCAACCATTGAGGCCACTAATTTGACTGTGAATGTGGCTAAATTGGCAAAAAAGACTGTTGAAAGGGAGGCGGCAGAAAAGAGGAACCTAATGGAGAAGTATAACGTTTTGATTGAGGAATACAACAAGATAAAACATAAGAATGTTGAGGTATAGAATGAGGTGGGAAGGTTAAGGTATAAATAGATTGGGGAGACATCAAGTGCCCTGGGGACCAGTATAAGTCCTTCCACATTATGGCCAGTGCCTCCTGCTTCTCCAATTATTTAAACACCTAGGTCTCCCAGTCAGAATCCTTCCTTCACCCCTTCTTTAGAGGAAATTGATGAAGAAATAGAATGCTCTATGGATCCTACAAAGAAGCATCTCATGAACAAAATATATGAATTATAGGCATCTTTGAAGGTAAGTGAGGAAGGATCTCTTTCAAAGAAAAAGGAGATTGTTACTACTGTCTTGAGACATTTAAATGAGACGGTTGATGATAAATTTTCCATCTATACATTCTTTATATTCTTTATTATTAGATGCAATAAAGAATATTGATAGGAATCAGGAGGTAGTGAGACCATTGATTGAAAATTGGATGGCCAGTGATTTAGATGTAATGTATAAGGCCTCAAAGTTTGATACAAATAATAGGCCTCAATCATTAAGGCCTACTCAAGTATTAGTTAAATCACTGCAAGGTTTTCAGACCCTACGAGATGATTTGAGTTGGAAGATCAGCGAATTGGTGAAGAATTTTAATGATTGGGGTAACACATTGTTACCTGATATAATTGATGAGCAGGGGAAAATCAGGTCACTCCAGCAATGGCAGGATCAAGCAAGTGAGGTCATCAATAATCAAATTAAATTAATTTGTGATGACTCAAATTATGATTTGTTGGTGAGCTGTATGGATAAAATCATTAGTTCCAGCTCATTTTTGGAATCTTTTGAAAGAGATACAAATCAAGTAGCGGTAAAATACACACCTTATAGTACCAAGGTAAATGAGGTGATTAATTTTGACTGGCTGACTGATGAAGAACACCAGAAATGGGTAACTAAATATTTAACTGAGGAAGAGTAAAAAGAATGAGCTGCTAATGGGTGGTAGATTAGATGTTGCGGTTACAACAATTTCCAGTCTTGCTTTGGTGGCAGTCTTGGTGTGGGATTCTTATGGTTTTTTGTTGCTGCATCAACTTTTCTCAGCGGGCATGATGAACAAGAATATTCTCCAGGGTGATTGTTGTTGTAACAATTTTTAGAATATCACCAAATGCTCCAATCGCCTAGTGACATCTATAATTTCTGGCCCAATGCTTTTTTGCTCCTTCATTTTCTATCAAAAGGATTTCAAGGCCAGAAGTACGAGTTAGCAAGTTAGATAATTTTCTGGGTCGAGTCTAGCTGAAGTTGTAGAGCTAATTGTAAAGTTCGATGGTTTTAGGGAAAATGCAATTTAGGTTCTGAGTCATTCTATAGTAGGTTTTGAATTCATGGTAATTTAATGTTGTATAACAGTACTAGCATTTGAGTGGAAATGATAAATTCAAACTCATGCCTCTCCATTGTATATGAATATCTGAATTTTGAATAAGATGACTAAGGGTTGTTTCATTCATCTAACTGTTGTGATGTGTATCATCCTTATTTTAGCTTTAATTCAAGGAATTAATTAAAATGCTTGAATGGGATTATAGGTGGATATGTTTTGTATAAGGATTTGATAAGTAGTATTGGGTTAGAATGCATACTGATGAAATTATAATACAATATTGTTAGGGATCTTACATGTTATGTGTTAATTCTATATAAACCTTTAGATACTTATGAATTTGACTCCCCCAATGGATATATGGCACTCATCTAAGTTGTACTTATTTTTATACTTCAGTATTTGTTTGTCTTTTCCTAGAGCTTGTTACAAATTTCAAATCAATGACTATCTTATACAATGGATTGTGTTGTAGTTATCTAATGCTCCAAATAGTTGAAACTACTGATGAATAGCCAGTTCTATTCAGTATTATCATATGATGTTGATCTATTAAATGAGAGTATCTTTTATTGTTAATGTTGTTTATAATAATGGTGCAAAGGTTGTAAACACATTAAGGGATCACCCTCCCGGGTCTTGCAGAGCTCGAAGTGTAGGAGGATTTTAAAGTCCTCGTCGGTTCGCCCAAGTCCTTCGAGCTTCCCTTGATTGGAATTGGAAATTCCATAGGAATATTAGAAGATTAACATGGTTACATTTTAAAAACAAACCAATAGGATGGGCTGATGAATGTTATGCACTAAGTAAAAGACTATAGTATCAATTGAGCTTTCTATGCACATGAATGTCATCAATGTGGGAGCCACTACAAGGACTTCCATCCATTTTTTGTCATTTTTTTTAAGCATTCTCATCACGACTGCCCATGCCGTTACCTTCGCCCTCACTACTTGGGGGCTTGGTCACTGCGAGGGTCATCCTTCATTTCACCTTAAGAAAGTCGTGTTTCTTCATGACTTACCTACACTATTTTCCCACTATGAACATCATCATTTTTTTATAGGTTGGGCATATCAAAAAGATCCCAATCGCATTGATGCATTAAATCTTTATATGTCTGCAAGCATGGGACACCTAAATTCATGAATCTCTAAAAATTTGAGTCTTTCAAGTCATGCTTTTGCATCGATAAAGTCATGGGCACCATGGAAATGCACCTATCATCCATGGTTGTCTTCGTCAAGGATTTTCATATTGTGGGGGTATCTATTGTAGAGGTTGTCGTTATGTGTTCCATTTTTCTAACGACATTCTTGTAGCGGCTTCTTGTAGCCTTTGGCCCGCACTTCACTATTGTGAAGGGACATTTTTTGAAGACCGTGATATAAAGTGTCACTTAGTAGCTTCTCCAAATGGCTTTCCCACAAGCATTCCTTAGTAAATGGCATGAGCATACCTAAACCAAGCTATCACATGCCCACAATTTTGATGTATTTGCAAATTCTTTGAGGGATCGGGAGCGCTATGAATATAAGACCATCATGTAGACTCTATGATAAGATTTGAATTGGTAGATATGATGGGGGCGTTAGGAACCTAGATACATGTGTTTTCTTCATCCAATGTTAATTTAAAATCTCGCACCTATTAAGATAAATAGGATTGTCCCGCCGATTTGATGGGATATTATAAGAGCATCATTTGTAGATTGGACAGTATTTAGTGCAGTGTTTGCATTAGGCAGCTTCAAGTTTAGCCTCCTAAAGTAGTGAGTAATTTGATGAAGGTTCTTTACACTATTCTATGAGTTACTTTATATAGGGTGAGTTGGTATTTTTTGTGCCTCACAACAGGAGCCTTCAAAGCCACTTATGACTTCATCAAAAAGGAGTGACTCTATGATTGATAAGTGCATGAGAAGTATTTGACAATAATCGAAGTATCATGGTTTGGGGTGTGTTTCCCAAATTTTGGAATGATGATCTTTAAATCTATAAGGCACGGTAAAGAAATGATGATGTAGGTAGAGAGCAGGATTATCTTATGATCTCAACCACATAGTTGTTCGAACATGTCATTCTATCAAGAAGCCATACATTCCCTGTTAAATGTCATAAATGTTGGAGGAGGGAGGATTGCTTATAATCATGAAGAATCATATGATGTGAAGAACTACATTGAGGACACTTATTTTGACATTTCTGCTGTGGCTCCCTACATTATTCCTCCTGCCTTCCATTGTTGCAGATATCCCACTTGCGGAGGCCACTATCTACCAAGAAATTGTTTTAATGGTAGTTCTTCTTTGGCCACCCGCACTCCTCCTCCCACACATCATTTTCACTTGGCACCCCCACATCTTGGCCCCACACTATGTCTTTCAACAAGACATCGGCCTGGCAATATTCTTAAATCAAAGGTTTTCTCTTATCATGTAATCTAATGATAATAAGGATCCCTTTTTTTACATGGAGCTCAAGCATTATACATCAACAATGTTTCAATAAAATTCGCTAGCCATGGGAATATCAATGAGTTCATGCCATGAGGCAATCAAAATCAAAGGAGGCATAAAGGATTGATTTCACATGAAGGCATGTTACCACCCACATCATAATCAAGGGACGAGATGGGAAAATTTTAAAGTATTTTATTAAGGCTTTGGTTTTTGAGGAGTAATCTCTTGTATATTGCTTTACTCACAATGGATATGATTTGAAGAATAATTTGTTATTCCTAGGATTGTGAGGAACTTGAATAGTGATATGTCATTGGGAAATCTTTTCTTGATAGTCAATCTTCAATCTTTATGATATTCAAGGGGCTTAATTGATTTGTCCTTCTATGTGTGCAGGTATAATGTTGGTGATTAGGGGAGTGTCCACTTGGGAGGATGTAACAAGTATTGCACAAGAGTGTTGTCATATGGGATCATGCTATGGAGGAGGATTTCAACTCGGATGTACTCAAGGGATATTTCTTTCAAAATTACCAGAGATCTACTCACCCATAAACATGCACCAATAGAATGTTGCATAAACATTTGATTACCAAGGCTTCCTTATGAACCTAGGAGGGTTGTTTTTTTTCCACCAAATGACGGTGATTGTCAAAGAATCATCCATCAAAGCTGAGGTGGTTATTTCTACATCTCACTCATGCAATTCTACATAAAAATTCACCTGATTGAACAAAGGAGATGTTGCAAATGTGTTGAGAAAAGGAATATTTCAATAGTTTCTAGCTATAGTGAAATAAGCAACTAAAAGACAAAACATCTACAACAACTAGAAGAGAAAATAGACTATAGGAAAAAATAGAGAAGAGGAAAAAATAGTCTATTTTAAATTGAAAAATATTGGGGTAGGTGAAACCCTAAGCTGTATCGAATCTAAGCCACTCATTGGAAATGAATCTTGTCCATTCATTTTTCTTTTGGAAAAATATAAATAGGGGCTTACTCCTCATTTTTAAGGGGTGGTGAATTGTTGTAAAGGGAAATTTGAAGCAATAGAAGGAATAATTGCATGAAATTTGGGTGTTTTCTTTGAGTTTCTTCATTATCCATGCATGATTCAACCTCCATGTTCATTTTATTGTTTGTTAGTTTCTTGAATGGCTCTAATGGTGGTTTTTCTTACAGTATTGGATGCACTTCCAGCACATGCTTTTTGTGGTTTGTTGATGATGAATCACTTTGGAAAGCTATTCTAAGTTATTTCAAATGTTGCACTTTAGTTCAATTATATGTTCATGAGGTGAATGCACAATCTAAAAATCTGCAAAGACCCATTTGAAGATTGCACTATTTTTGTGTAGTTGTAGGTTCCTCTTGGTCAAGAAAAACTCAGTTTGATGGGATTCTATCTATGGTAGCATCCTCCATTGTTATTGTTCATTAATAGCTTAGATTTAGGATAGCTCTCTTAACCCTTTACCCTTTTGTTGTTTCTTTTAAAACTTTGTTAATTTAGGATCCTAAGCATCACAACAATGCTAAATGAGATGAACATAAGGAGTTTCAGACTGCTATCATGAAATTATAGCTACTGTTCATTCATTTCCAAAACATAGAAACTCCATTTGCACTTAGAAACTCCATTTGCAGACCCAAACTCCCATGCTTTATGAACCATAAAATCCTCCTTATGATTACCAGCAAATCATATCAACCAATTGAACTATTCCAAGAATTTTCATGACCTAACACCTAAGAGACCTTGGGGTGATTTCTAAAACTTAGTTGCATAAATTACCTTTCAAGAGAGATAGCATACTTGTATGTTGTATGTGTTTAGAAAGTGCAAAAACACCCATTAACATAACTAGCGCTAGAAGGAGGGCATGGCTAAGAAAAAGGATACAAAGTTGGAAGTTGAATGTGCCTTCCAGTAAAATTTGAGATGGATCTCACCATAAGCAAAAAAGTTTCAAAATTAGAAAAGTTGAAGACAAAAGCAAGATTTGAGCTAAGATGTAGCAACAACTTCAAGTTAACATCACTTGGCTACAAGAAGATCTGAGTGGGAGATTGAACTAACCATTGCACCACTTTGCATTGTTCGGTAGATGCAGAATTCATAGGACTCATAGACACAATGAATTGGAGTGTTGAACATTCTTGGGAAGAATTGATATGGCACTACAGGGAGAAATATTCGTTTGGGATGTGCACCAACCATTGGCTCCTACTGATCCAAAACAAGAGCTTGTTGATATTGCAGTCAAATCATTTGGAGAGCTAATTAAGGAACAACTAAGCATTGAGGATGGACTAAGATTAGAAGAAATACTGATGTCTGGGTGGTACAAGGTCCATAATGCACCTCATTTGGAATTCAATTGCCCTTCATGTGCAAACATTATTTATCAAGCTAGAGGATGCTTGAACATGATAGAGCAGCCAACTCCCAATGAAGAGGAACCATCTACCAAGGCAGAAGAAAAAATAGTAGTCGAAAGGGAACATGCAGAGGATGTTGAATCAAATATTTCTGCAACAGTACATGTAGGAATAGCCAACACATATGCTTTAAACCAAAACAAAGAGGCTAAAATCCTTGGAACAGTAGGGAGCCTTGATGAAAGTTTAAGTGAAATGGGATTAGAAGACCTCTTCTCAATGGACAAATACAATCAATCCTTTCAAAAAGAAGATCCAGAGGAGTGGGAACAACCACAAGATGAGGCAGTTCACCACTAAGATTCCTATCCAAATGATGATGAAGATCCAATATTGGAGAGCTATGGTAGACTCGTTTTAAGGCTCATGAGGGACTAGTTGGAGCTGAGATACCAAATAGACTTGGAGGTGTTGTTGCTGCTAGGTTGGTGTAGGCCCCATGATTTGGCACATTCAGAGTTCACGTGTGAGTTATGTCAAGAGGCTATCAAGCATGTTAAAGAAAAAAGGGGACAACCAAATGCAAAGCCTCCTATTGTTGTTTCAAGAAGTGAACCAGAGGTCAAGGAACATGAGTCAAGAGACAATCTAGCTAAGTGTAGCTCACAAGAAGGTGTTGGGACAACAATGAAAGAAGAACAATATAGTCTCGAACCTTCAAAAAATGAAATAGATCAAATGGGAGAGTTGTCTATCGATCATCGAGAGTCCTCCCCTCTTGTTGATAATTTATGCACAATTGATGATAGACTTTATGGGGGACTTTTGGAGGGGAATCATATGTTGTACTTCAATCCCCTTGATGAGCTAGTGTACCTTGTTGATTTTTTCCCACTTGGAATTATGTTGCAGAGGTACAATGAAAATGAGCAAGAGTGCATTTAAGAGGTTGGTAGTGATGAAGACATATCACCCGAACCTCTGGACAGTGAAACATTAGAGTTCCTAGATTGGGAAGAGGATACTGTTTCCATCTACAGCACCAGTGAACAAGAGGAAACAAGTGAACATCCTGATCCGCCCCATGAGCTACAAAAAGAAGACCAAAACAATGATGTCCTGGAGGCTACCAATGAAGACGATATATCGTAACCAACTACAAGTTGCAAAAAAGAGCCTTTCCACCCCATCTAGCGTTGACCCTCTTGCACATTTTGAGGGTTGTAATAGGACGGATTCATCCATATCATATTTTTATGACATGAAGCACCATCAAATTGAATTTTGTATGAGGGAAATGAGATGGGAAAACGTGCTTCCTTTTAAGAACAAAAACTTAGTGGACATAAGGATCATAAATGACCAATAGGATAGTGTGTATCTCCTTGAGGAACAGCCAATGGAGGCTGTGGATCCCACTAGGAGCTTGGAAGAAGTGTTGGTGGAGTTGCCTTCTCAGCCTTATGCAGACCTGAGATCAAGTAGAATGTTCCTTGAATTTGAATTTTTTTATTCTTCACAGTGTATACTACGTGACCAATTTGATTATTATTTGTAGATTTGTATTGTAAGTGGGATGTTGCACCACCATTTGCATCCTTTGGAAGTTGATGATGCATGGTTTGATCATGCCACACACGCTTCAGATTGTCAAATATTGCAAACATCGCATGGCAAAATCTAGGTTTTATCTTTCCCTATTCATATGAATGATCATGCTTATCATTTTAATTATGGGAATGAGGGAAGATGAACTTGCTTATGGATTGACCATGAGCTTCATGAGCCACCTTAGTTGTTGGTTTTTCCTGATTTCATCATTGAGTTTGAATTTTGCAATATGAAGCTTTATCTTTCTGAATACAAGGATGAATTTGCATGGCTTAGAATAGTAACGATCACCTATTTGCTTGTGCATGCATTAAAAAGTCTTACGGGCATGAGTGTCAGTTCCCCTTCTCTAAATGTGGTTCATTTTGAATCTCTTTGTACATAGCTCAGCTTGAATAGGTGTAGGTTTTCTGTACATACCTCATTTTCCTACTTTTTTTAGATTAGTTGGTTTGTTGTAGATTAGTTTGCTTAGTGTAGTTTCCTTTTGATTTGATTTTTCTTTCCCACTTTGGTTAGTGTAAGTGTTCTCCTTGGTTTAGCTTATTTTCTTTGCTTCCGGTGTGCTTTTTCTTTACTACTTTGCTCGGGGTCCCTCTATTTTACATTGGGTATGATTGTAAGCACAACAACCATTTTATTGACTAGGGTTGTTCTAAGTATTTCTTTGAGAAACTTCAATCAAGTTTTCAGAGTGGATGGTGAAGGTCTTCTATAGTGTCAAATGACCTGAATGTTTGGTTCAAAGGGGATAAGTTATTGGTTCAATCTGATTATGATGTATAATGAAATATTATATCTCTCACACACCTTAAGAATCTTGAGGTCATTGTAGGCTCCTTTGTGAATTCCAATTAAGTGAAAATTTTAAAATTTTGCTTCAGCACCACTGTGATTCTCAACCATGAGTGCAAGATTCACTTCCTATAGGTTGACATGAAAAGAAGAGAAAAGAAAAAATTAAAAGAAATGAAAAAAAGGAAAGAAAAGAAAAGAAAAACAATGAAAATCAAAAGAAAGAAATTAAACTTTTAGGGGGTTTTGAATAACTCTACTAGGGCTATGGAAGCCCAACAGGTAATAGAGTAATGTTCGAGAGAATCATAGCAACAACCTCATCAAGGCTATGGATGCCTAACTGCTAGCGAGGCAATGTCCAGGATGGTTTTAGAGTTAGAATCAACTATGTAGCTTAAGTTGATGGAGCTTAGGTTCCTGTAATGAATTAAGGATAGGAATGAATGCATTTGCACACACTTGGATTTTCAGTATACTTAAGGTTTGGTTGACCATTGGTTTTGATCCTTTGGTCGAGTGTTCAAATTGCTTGCCCTAGCATAAAGGTCAGAACTAGATATTTTGGGTTCGTGATTCTAGTTTTTCATCAAAAAGCTCTAGAGCATTTCACGAGTGGAGTCGCCATTTGTTGTGCATGTTTTGCACACATGCCCCATTCAGATTAGGGACCCCCTTTCTTTCATCTTTTCTCTCGACGGGTCATTTTTTCTCTTTCCTCATTTTGTGTGCCCCTATTTTTGAGCTTGAATTGGTCACATGCATTAAATCCATCAAATTCCCCTTGACCAAGTTCAACTATCCAAATTTTGCCAAATTGTGGAACTTGCACTGCAGATTTTAGTCCACCCATGGTTGTCACGTCTATCGCCCTTGGCTAACCCACACATGTGGGTCTCCCTTAGCAAACTGTTGTGCATATTTTTCCATTCATTGTGGAGGAACATTCACACCCTACCACTCTATGGAATCAACTCTTGCCATTTCCATAGGTGAATTGGGCCTATCATGCCAAGAAATTGGTTAAGTCATGGTTATGCTGTGGGATGCCTCATGCGGCCCACTAAACCCCTGTTATCATAACTCTATGATAGAGCTTTCACGTTGTCTGTATTTTCACATTCTGCACTCATTACCCATGATCCCAAACTTGGATTCCAAAGTGGAAAAGCCACTAAGTCAATATGATTAGGCGGGTCCACCCTTGCGGGTGTCCTCCAATGGAAAGTCGTTACTTAGCATCCGTTGTTTAAGTGGTGAGACAATGGTGTCACTCCGCCATGTGGGTCCCGCATATTTCATTTACTCAGGAAAAAATCTTAAGTTCACTAGCAATATTTTTTAGTCGAGTCTCACCGGTGGGTCTGCCAATGCGGGCCACTGCTAGGAGGAAGTCATTACTATAACATTGTTCCATAATGATGACACTTCGCTACTTCCCCGCTATGCAGACACAGTTCCCACTAACATCATCCTTCTCCATGTTAGTGGATTTTCTTGTGTGGGATTTTGTTCCTGTGTCATCATTTTCTATGCCTCTCGTACCTCATCACTTCCCACAAACAGCCTCCTCGCATGTTACCTAGGCACCGCCTATCTTCTCATAGACTTTTTTCTTGCAAAAAAAATTGCTTTTCCTTCTATTCACAAGTTGGCTCTATACATTGTGGTGTCTACATTATCATTCTCCACTTTACCCCTCAATGCAGCCATTCTCAGTGTTCCATGGTTTAAATCTTACACGATGTCCTATGGAGATCATGGTATAAGATAAAGGTGATGAGGCTATCAGGGAAGACATGGACTTCATTTTTTGGTCAATGTTATCTATGTTGATTGAATGGGCTGATGAATGTTATGCATCAAGTAAAATATTGTAGTATCGAATGAGCTTTCTACGCACGCATAATTCATCAATGCAAGAGCTGCTACATGGATTTCTGTCCATTTTCCACCGTTGTTTTCAATCATTCTCATCACGGTTTCATTTGTTCTTACCTCCACCCTCGCTACTTGCGAGCATGGTCGTTGTGGGGGCCATCCTTCATTTCACCTTAGGAAAGCAACATTTCTTCATGACCTACCCACACTATTTTCCTGTAGGGCTTGAGTGGACTTCATTCCTAAAATGATCATCATCATGTTTTATAGACCGAGCATATTGAAAAGAGCCCAATCACATTGATGCATTAAAGCTTTATATGTATGCAAGCATGGGACACTCGAACTCATGAATCTCTACAAGCTTCATGGGTGCCATTGAAATTCCCCTATCGTCCATGGTTGTCTTTGTCAAGGATTTCCATATTACGAGGGTATTTTCCATGGAGGTCATCATTATGTGCACCGTTGTTCTAACGACATTCTTGTAGTGAATTCTCATAGCCTTTGGCCCATACTTCACTATTGCGAAGGGATGTTTTGTGAATGTTGTGATATAAAGTGTTGCTTAACAGCTTCTTCAAATGGCTTGCCCATAAGCACTTCTCAACAAATGGCATGGGCCTACCTAAACCGAGCTATCACATCCCCGTAATTTTGAAATATTTGCAAATTCTTTGAGGGATCAAGAACGATATGACTATAAGGCCATTGTGTGGAATCTTTGATAAGATTTGAATTGGCATATATGATGGGGCCACTAGTAACCTAGATACATTTGTTTGCTTTATCTAATGTTACTTCAAAATCTCGTGCCTATTAAGATAAATAGGATTGTCTCATTGATTTGATGGGAGATTATGAAAGCATCATTTGCAGATTGGGTGGTATTTAGTGCGGTGTTCACATTAGGAAGCTTTGGGTTTGGCCACTTAGAGGGGAAAGTAATTTTATGAAGGTTCTTTACATTGTTCTATGAGTGAATTTGTATAGGGTGAGTCGATAGTTTTGGTGCCTCACAATAGGATCCTTCGAAGCCACTTATGACTACATCACAAATGAGTGACTGTGAGTGATAAGTACAGGAGAAATATTTGACAATAATCAGAATATCATGGTTTGGGGTGATTTTCACAAAATTTGGAATGATGATCTTTAAATCTATAAGGTGCGGTAAAGAAATGACGATGTAGGTAGATAGTAGGACTATCTTATGATCCTGGATCCCGACCACATAGTTGTTACCACGTTTCATTCTATCAAGAATCCATACATTCCTTGCTCAATGTCGTAAATGTTGGAGGGAGGATTACGTATAAACAATAAGAATCATATGATGTAGAGAAAAACTTTGAGGACACTTCTTCCAGAATTTATGCTATGGCTCCCCGCATGATTCCTCCCTCCTTCCATTGTTGTGGATATCAACTTGTGGAGGCTGCTATCTAACAAGATGTTGTAATGACAGTTCTTCTTCAGCCACCCACACTCCTCCCACACAACATTTTCACCCAGTGCCCCCACATCTTGGGTGCGCACTATTTCTTTCAACAAGAAATCATCCTAGCAATATTCTTAAATCAAAGGTTTCCTGTTATGACGTAATCTAATGATAATAAGGATACCTTTCTTACGTGGAGCTCAAGCATTATACATCGACAACATTTCAACAACATTCGCTAGCCATGGGAATATCAATGAATCTGTGCCATGAGGAAATGAAAATCAAAGGAGGCGTAAAGGATTGATTTCACACAAAGGGGTGTTACCACCCTCATCATAATCAAGGGCTGAGATGGGAAATTTTTAAAGGATTTTATTAAGGCTTTGGTTTATGAGCAGTAATCTCTTATATATTATTTTACTCACAATGAATACGATTTGAAGAATAATTTGTTATTCCTAGGACTGTGAGGAATTTGAATAGTGATATGCCTTTGGCCAATCTTTTCTTGATATGCAATCTTTAGTCTTCATGATATTCAACGAGCTTAATTGATCTATCCTTCTATGTGCGCAAGTATAATGTTGGTGATTAGGGGAGTGTCCACTTGGGAGGATGTAATAGGTACAACACAAGAGTGTCGTCATAAGGGATCATTCTATGGAGGATTTCAAATTAGATGTACTCAAGGGATATTTCTTTCAAAATTACCAGAGATCTACTCACCCATAAACGTGTGTCGGGAGAATGTTACATAAACATTTGATTACCAAGGCTTGCTTATGAACCTGGGAGGGTTTTTTTATTTCCTCCAAATGATGGTGATTGTCA
Source organism: Sequoia sempervirens (assembly GCA_007258455.2). Classification (NCBI taxonomy): domain Eukaryota; kingdom Viridiplantae; phylum Streptophyta; class Pinopsida; order Cupressales; family Cupressaceae; genus Sequoia; species Sequoia sempervirens. The sequence continues at coordinate 312,564,077 of VDFB02000015.1, forward strand.
AAGAATCGTCCATCAGAGATGAGGAGGTTGTTTCTATGTCTCACTCATGCAAGTATGCATAAAGATTCACCTGACTAAACAAAGGATATGCTGCAAATGTGTTGACAAAAAGGCATATTTCAATAGTTTCCAGCTACAGTGAAAGAGGTAGCTAAAAGAAAAAATAGCTACAACAGCTAGAAGACAAAATAGACGACAAGACAAAATAGAGAAGAGGACAAAATAGTCTATTTTATATTGCAAAATATTGGGGGTAGGTGAAACCCTATGTTGTATTGAATCTAAGCGACTCATTGCAAATGAATCCTAGCCATTCATTTTGCTTTAGAAAACTATAAATAGGGGCTTTCTCCTCATTTGTAAGTGGTGGTGAATTGTTGTAAAGGGAAGTTTGAAGCAATAGAAGGAAGCATTGGATGAAAGTTGGATGTTTTCTTTGAGTTTCTTCATTATGCATGCATGATTCAACCTCCATGTTCATTTTTTGTTTGTTATTTTCTTGAATGTCTCTAATGGTGGTTGTTGTTATAGTATTGGATGCACTTCCAACTCATGCTTTTTGTCATTTGTTGATGATGAATCACTTTGTAAAGTTAGTCTGAGCTATTTCATATGCTACACTTTAGTTCAATTGCATGTTCATGAGGTGAACGCACAATCTAAAAATCTGGAAAGACCCCTTTGAAGATTGCACTAGTTTTGTGTAGTTGTAGGTTCCTCTTGGTCAAGCAAAACTCAGTTTGATGGGAGTCTGTCTACTGTAGCATCCTCCATTAATACTGTTCATTCATAGCTTAGATTTAGGATCTAGATCTCTCAACCCTTTACCCTTTTGTTGTTTCTTTTAAACCTTTGTTAGTTTAGGATCCTAAGCATCACAACAATGCTAAATCAGATGAACACAAGGAGTTTTAGACTACTGTCATGAAATTACAACTATTGTTCATTCATTTCCATAACTTAGAAACTCCATTTGCAAACCCAAAATCCCATGCTTTATGAACCATAAAGGCCACCTTGTGATTACCATAAAATAACATCAACCAATTGAACTATTCCAATCATTTTCATGACCTAACAGTCAAGATACTTTGGGGTGATCTCTAAAAATTAGTTGCAAAAATTACCTTTCAAGAGGGTTAGTATACTTGTATGTTGTCTATGTTGAGAAAGTGCAAAAACACCCATCAACAAGTATATTGCTAGGGTTTTTGGCTGGGGTTGTTATTTATTTATTCCAAAAGGGATTGCAAATTCTTTAGTGTAGGGTTTTGGAAGGAGAGTAAAATTTGTTGAAAATTTAGTCAAGACCCTATGAATTTGAAAATTTTAGATTGTAATTCCTAGTTATCTTGAAATCCTATTAATGTTACATCGTAAAACATGAGTGAGCCCAATGAATCTAATGTTAAACCAAAGAGGAAACCTAAACATAAAATAGTTAAAAGATGTAAACTTCAAGATGAAAATCCTAAACCAAAGGTGCCTAAAGTATTGACAAAGAAGAGAATGGTAAAAAGAGACTACTCTAGATTCATGGAAGAAGCTTCTAAACACCCAGCTATAGAAGTTAAACTAGTGGAAAAGAGGAAAATTGGTGAAGGAGCATTGACAACTCATTTTCAAGATTCAACTTCTAAGGTTGGTGATGTGGTGCTACCACAGAGTGGTTGGGATCTATTTCTATATGCTTTCAAAAGGAGGTTTTCTAGTCACCCCACCTATCATTTGTGGTCATTTGATGTTGGAAAATTGGTTTTCCCTAATGTATTTGTGGAGGTGGACTTGATGCTTGAATTGGCTAGGTGTTATGATCCTACTGATAGGACAATCAAGAGATTTCAAGAGTTTTTTTCCCATGCTAGCAATCACAAGAAGCCAGATAGTTGAGGTTTTCAACTTGAATCCATCTGCCACTAAGTGAATCAAATTTCGTGCATTATATAATGAATATGAGAAAAACAAATTCATACAGAAAAAATGTTTTCCAAGGCATAGAATGCATGACTTAAAGATGAACGAAGTGTCATTTGGGCCTAAGGAATTTGAACTATTTGACTTTGATGACTTTGAAGATTACTTCAAGAATACAGACTATGCATTATGTAAGATCTTTCACAATAAGTTTGGCATAAATATGGATGTTTCTTTAATGGTTTTGGTAATTAATATACAAAAAAAGTATCAAAAAATGGTTTTTGATTATGCTTCCTATATTGTTGATCAATTGCATGAAGACTTGATAAAGTTGAAAGATCCAACACCTCCATTGTCTTGTAGACACTACTCTTTGTTGATGCACATGCTATTATGGAAAGGCAGAAAGGCAACTAGGAATTTCATGAAGTTGAGAGAAATCAATAATATGGACAATGAGTTTCCTATACAAATGTGGACCCATGTTTGGGATGTACACTATCCTAAGTCTAACTACATTGCATTTTGCAATGGTTTTAAATTTAGTGTATTGGATCAGTTGGGCTTAATCCCATTTATAGAATATCAAGAGGTGTGCAAGAAATTTTGAGGCCTCTGAAATATGAGCAAGACACTACATAAACGTTCAATTGGAGAGATTGGTACTTGCACACTAGGTATACTACCATCAAGATTTATGGGTCCTCAGTGCCACCCCATTAGTTTCCTATGTATGTTTCTGATATACAAACCTTTATGGAAATAATGTGGTAGTTTGATGTCGTGGACAAAGAAAATTTAAAAAAATCAAGGAAAGCATCATTGATAAACCCCAAGTGTGGGTTTTCTTATTTTACATGTTTGTCATAGGAAGGTATTGAGAGGTTTGGTTCTCTCTTAAACTATAGAATGAAGCAGGATATTATAAGATATTGTGATCTTGAGGGAATCATAAATGTTGAGAGAAGAGAAAGAGGCTTGCCAGGAAAACATCATTAGTTTTTGTATCAAGAAGATGTAATCAGAAATCTATCTTCTGATGATGAAGTTGTAGAGAGGAAGGGTGCATGGAGAAAAATCTATGCAATTGAAGAAAAGATGTTGAAGGAGAACCCTTTCTATTTCAGGCTTTATTTTGAGATATTAGATAAATATGTGTAGGCTAAAATTATGTTAGGATATTTCAAGGATAATAGTTTCTTTGACAAACTAAAACAAGCTGAAATAAGGCCAAAGTTGCCAAACAACATCATGATGCACAAATGAGGAGCCAACTAGCCCGATATTTTGCTCAAGGCAAGAAAGTGCAAACAAAAGAGATAGGTAAGCGACCTGCAGTCATCCCATTGGTGACTTATTCAACAAGTGAGCAAGGAGGTGATGGTTATGTGCTTGAGGAATATGCAAAATATATCCCAATGGAGGAAGAGGTGGATCATAGATCCCCATCTCTTAAGAAGGAGGATGCCTTAAATATTGTTATTCCTACTAGCATGATAATAAAATGGAAATATATTGAAGAAGAGGATGATGATGTTAGAATCAAAGCTTGTAATGATTTCATGAGTGATGATACATTTGTTCAAAGGAAGGTGTAAACACCCAAAATTGTCCATGTCATAACATTACCTAGTCATGCAATATTTTACCCTAGGTCATTACATTATCCCACTTATCCAATTTATTCCACTTATTCACCTTCCCAATTAATTAAATAAATCTCATTTATTTAATTAATTCCCCTTCACATGTCTCAAAATAATTCAAATTAAATATTTGAATTAATCCCTCACTTATTACCACATTGCAACATGTGTCACATGACTACAACTCTTCACATGCACGAATATTTTAAATAATTTTATTATTTAAATTATGAGATTCCCACTCACATCCTTTTTGCATCCCCATTTATTTGTGCATCATATGCATCTTTTCCTCCAAAATAAATAAAAGAATCCCACTTATTCCCTCACATCCTAATTTTTGCCTTATGTCATAACCCACTTAATGTGTGTCATAGGCATTAAAATCAACTTTTAATCCTATCCATACACATCACACATTTGACTTTTAATCTTGGACATCGAATCAAATCAGCTATTTCCTATAAATCTACCCTCACATAGGCCATTTGGGATCGATCCTCTTCTAGTATCCTCACTCTACCAAAATTCTTCCAAAATTCTCATCTATGTATCTATCCTCTACCATATATCATCTTCATCTTAATGTTATGCTAAAATAGTGAGCAACCAGCATTCCTCCATCAACAATCCTTCAAAATCTTGTATTCTCATGTGAGGTTGAGAAGAGAAATGAAGATAAATCAAGTTTAGTGTGGATTTAGGTTTGCATTTTCTTGTTATTTTAATTTTCATGCTTGCTCGTACTCTATTGTGCTAGTTATGATTTTTATATCTTGTTGTTTTAGTTTTATATCTTATTTTCCCTAACTACAAAAGGAATTCAAAGATTTTTTCATCCATCTAAGAAGTTTTGACATAAAGAAGAGAATAGAGGAAGAAAAAGAAAAATTTGATCCCTCCTTACAAGAAGAGGCTGAGAAGGAAGAGGATGGTAAAATAATGAAAGAAATTGCTACAATAAAACCATAAGAGGCAAGATACCTACTTAAAGGGAGTGGAATCTTATTATTTCTTGGGTGGGAGCTCTCATTTGCCATTGCATTGGATGTAATTAGGAAAAGACCATAATGAATTTATTTCTAAAGAAAAATTTGATAACAAAGTATTTGGCTTAGGTTTCAGTTGATAATTGTACACTCTTTCTATTTGGTCCATGGCACCAGATACTGGGAAACTTGAAGTGATAAAATTTGTAGAGCAAGAAATTGGTGTTGTGATAAAGAGGGCTACCGAAATAACTGCCGCTGCAACTACACAATTAACTATGCATGTTGCCATGTTGAGTGTGGATACAACCCAAATCACACAGGATAGGTATGAAAAATAGATAGAAAAATATAATAAGTTGATGGATGAGCATAATAGGGTGCTTGCTATAGCACAAAAAGGTGTCATCTCCCACAACTTCTTCTTTGGATTTATCTTCCCAAGATAGAGAGACCTTGTCACTGAGGATTCAAATTTTAAAACAAGAAGTGCAAGTGCAAAAGAATAATACTAAGAAGGCCAAACAGGAAATTGCTAGGGTGGTAGATGATATTTTTGATGATTTTTTAAAGCATAGAGTTACAAAGTTGGTTAAAAAAGCTGATAATTTATGGGATGTGTACAAGAATATTCATGAAGAAAATAAGAAGTATTTTTTAGTTCAAAATGCATTCCAAACTGAATGGAGCAAGTGGAGTACTAGGGTTGGAGTATTAAAATAAATGATGCCTCATATCCAAGAAGACCCTGAAGCTCCAACAAATATTCTTGATTTGTTGAAATCCATTGAATTGTTAAGTGAGATCACAACATTCCATGGTAAGTTGGGCATGCAATTACAAAATAACCTAGACATGTTTAGAGATATGTAAGGGAATGGCATGCCAAGTATTTTGGATGATAAAGGTGAATTGAAGGAGTTTGATACATGGAAAGATGAGTTGGGAGGTTTGCTCCCACATTTCAAGAAAATGGTCAATCTCACTGACAATACTATGTTGAATCCTACTATGGATAATATGATAGAAATTGAAATGAGTATGGACACATTTGTCAAGGAGGCTTGGATATTGATTGGTGCAAGATATAACCAGTATAATACAAAGGTGTAGAACTTTTTGGACATGATGTGGCAAACTGAGGATGAGAATTTAACACATGGCTTAAAAAGTTTACAGATTGAGCCTTGGGTGAGGAATTGTAAAATGTTATCTCCTCCCAATCATGAAGATTGATGATAGATGTGTTGATGTTGATGGGTTATACTTCTATCTCTTTTTATTTTTCTCTTGTTTTAAAGTTTTTGCTAACTTGGTGCATACGTGAAAGACATTTTTCTCATGAAGAAGATGTTTTAGTGCTACCACAATGATGAAAGATGCCTTTTGGAAGGTAGGGAAATATTCTTCAGTGAATGGAAAGAAATTGTGTCTTATATGTTTTCCCCCTCATGGAAATGAAAATATAACTAAATGGGGATGTTTTGAAATTAAAATTCAAATGAATTTTAAATGTAATTTGTGACTTAATGTGTAATTTGGACAAAAACTTGCTGCTCCCTTGTCCTTAGAAAAGGGAATTCAAGACCCATTGCATGGTTCTTTCGTTGGAAAACCTTTTGAACTCATTTAATGATAATTTTGTAAATCAAGCACAAAGGAATAGAGTAGTATTGAGTCTTAGGTATGAATTCTAGTTTGTAATAGGCATAATAGTTTTATAGCAATAATGGCATCTGAATGAGAAGTGAAATTTCTAAGACAATTTCTCTCGTATTGTATTTTGTTACTCAAATTATGAATAAAATGATCAAGGATATTTTATTGGTCTTCAATAATTTTGAATGAATGTATGGCTTTGTCTTTTCTTTAATTCAAAGAATTAATTAAATGCTTTGATGAAACCATAGGTTTGTGTGATGAAATACATGGATTAATAAGTAGTTTTTGTTATGGGAGATATCGAGTTATTTTATTGCAAGGAAATATCACAATAGTCTATGAATGCTAAGTTTAATTACTTATCTATTATAGTTTGTTGCAAATTTAAATTTGTTTCCCATGGATAAAGCACTGATCTATTAATTTGGTTATCTTTGATGTAATTGAGTTGACCCTACCTTTCAAAGAACAAAATCATAAAGAAAATAATTCATATACCTTCAATTGTTCTAAAGTTTCATGAGAAATTACCCATTCCTTGCTTTAGATGGTTATTTGTTAGGGAATTAGCCAGATTCTTTAATATTTTCATCTAATTTGCAGTATATAAGAATATATTTGTTATTCACAATGTTTGTGATAATTTGGCACAAGAGTATCATTTGAAACATTGTAAGGATCACCCTATTGGTTCTTGCAGAGCCCAAAGTGCAAAGGGAAATCCTAGAAAGCTTTCACCTAGTCATTGGACAATCCTAACCATTGTTGATCATTGAATTATGGAAAATTCATAGGCAATTGTTGAAATTAAGTTTGGTTCTTAGAAAAAAAAAACAATGGGCTCCCAACCTATTGGTTATTTTTTTAGAACCAAACTTGATCTCACCAGATGCATATGAATTTTCCATAATTCAATGATAAGCAAAGGAAAGGGTTGGCAAACAAACAAGTAAGGATTACTAGGCCCCTATTTCTACACTTCGGGCTCTGTGAAACCCAGGACAGTAATCCTGATAATGTCCAAATATTATTCCATTCTTATTTTATCCAAAACATTAGAACACACAGATATATTCCTATTAGCAGCAAATAGGTAGAATCCCTCAAGGATTTGGCGGATCCATAAATAAATTACTACCTAAATCAAGGAATAAATGAAAAGTTTATGATAATACATTGTAATTGAAGGTGTTTAGATGATTTTCATTCTCATTTTGAGCTCTTGGTCAAGTGCAATACTAACTCATTTGCATTCAAGATAACCAAACAGATAGACCAGTGCCTAGTCTTTGGGTAATGGAGTCACATTTGCAACAACTTATAAATTGTAGCAATTTGACTCAGTAATTTGAAGGCTATTGACATATTGCATTACAATATTCAACTCATTATGCTGAAAAAAAAACTACTTAGCAATCCTAGAATCTTCCCTCACAAACTCATGATCTTATTCAAGCATTTAATCAATTCTTTGAATCGAAGCAGAAATAAAATAACTCATTCAATTGAAAAAAATGAAGGAAAACAAATGGATCCTTAATCATTTCATTTATAATATGGAAGGGAAAATACATAGGAGAGAATTTGCTTTCGAACTAGCATTTTTATTTATATTTTGTTGCTACTATAAAACTAATTAAGTCCATTACAAGCCAACTTATACCCTAGACTTTAGACTAATCTATTTATTTGTGCATGAATTTACAGACTACCCTTTCATGAGCTCATTTTTCCAACCTAAACCACTTGAGACCCAAAATTTGAACTCGTATAACTAGCCCTGAAATCCCATTTATAGAATTATGGGAGAAATAAGCATCAGGCCAAATTACCATTTCAGTCACATTTAAATTTGACACTGTGAGCACAAAACCTGCAAAAACTAACAAAAGATCAACAAAACAATGTCAAACATGTTAATAACACAAATCTAATGTTCCCTATGAGATTATTTAACTAATTTAAGAGAAAACATGAAATAAACAAGGCAATAACATAATTGAAGTATGTAATCTAATCTAAACTAGCAAAACCTTGTGTGAGCACAAAACCTACAGAGACTAACAAAAGATCAACAAAACAATGGAAAACATGTTAGGAACACAAATCTAATGCTCCCTATGAGATTCTTTAACCAATTTAAGAGAAAACATGAAATAAACAAGGAAATAACACAAATGAAGCATGTAATCTAACTCAAACCAGGAAAACCTTCATCCCATAGGGGGAGTGGTGCTCCTTTGATGTGGAAAGAAGCCCTTTCCCAATCCCTTGATAAGCTTGATGAGTTGTTAAATATTCCAAGATGAAATTGAATATAATCTAGCTATGAAACTTGAAAATGATGGAAAACCAAGAACTTAAATGGCTATAGTGATAATGCATGAAGTTGTGGATCCATATTATGAAAAGGATGCCTCTATTTATAGAAGCCAAGGGTTGAAGAATGAGAGGATCTGATGAATGTGGGATAAATTGAGAGCCAATGAGAATTTGTCAAGTGTTACAATTCTATTGGATGAGGGTGGAGCACATTTTGGGAAATTTATGAGTGGAAGAGGATGGAAGAGAAGTAAATGTTGTTGGTTGATAATTTGAAATTCTTGTAAGAGGAATTGAATGAGATTTGAGAGGATGTAAGAGTATTTGAAAGGTTGTAAGAGAATTAAATGGAGATGTGAAAGGTTTTTGAAAACCTTTGGAGGGAAATTGAATGAGAGGTGGTTGAGAGGAATATTCCTTAGAATATGCCTTTGCAAGGATAATTGAGGAATTAGATAAATAGAAGAAATTGATTTTATGTGCAATCTGGTCAGTTGACCATGGTTGATTTAACTCTTGAAGAGTTAAAAGCTGGAGGATTTGATAATGATGATTAGAAAGCTGATTTAGGATTAATTGATCCAGAATTAATTAATTGGAGTAAATTAGGAGATGTGACATTTGATTTGATTGATTTTTAATAAAATGAGAGGATTAAGAGAGGATTTAATTAAATGATTTGATTTAATTAAATAAGATGAATAATTACTTAGAAGAAGGGTGAATTAATCCAACAAAATTTAATTATTTGATTAATAGTTGAATTTGCCAATTTTAATTAAATAATGTTTATTGTTCAATTAAGTGATCAATTTGAAGTGATTTAGAAAGAAACGGTGTTAGTTTATTTGAATCAGATGCATAGTATCAATCAGAACATTTTCGGGTATGTGCAGGATCATGAGGGGCCAAAAAGTGGCGATATGATGGTTATGTGTACGGTATGTGGCTCACAACTTTTTTTAATCCAAAATTGATGAAATGAAAAGGCTTTTTAAAGGATATTCTCAGCTTTCCACTAATATAAATTATGTTTTACTTTAAATTTAATAAATAATTATTATTCATATGCTATTTGAATTATGACTAAAGTCCTGATTGATAGGCTAATTGAAAAACATCTATAGCTTTCAAACGATATCACATTTTTTGAATCTAAAACATGTGTCACATTCTATGATTCGCATACTATAGGATTAAAAGAAAATGAATTTCTTGAAGTTTTAACCAAGTTAAGGAGGTTAGCCATATGATTTTTTATATTTTTAAAAAGTTGTAATAAAAAGCTCATAATTAATTATTTACTTGGAAAAAAATTACAAAAAATATGCATCACATTGGGAAATAAGTCCTCTACTTATATCTAAAATCTTATAAAAAAAATATTACCATTTTATTGTGGTTAGGGTGGTCAGACAGAAACCTACATATTTTTTCCCTAAAATTTAAGTGCTACTGCATTGAAATTTTAAATTTTTACCAAATAGATTTTTTTAAATAAACCTAGCAGTTTAGAAACTACATTCAATTTGCTACAGATACTATTCTTACATATTTTTGAAACAATATAGATAACTTATTCAAATTTTTACGTCAAGTTTCCTAACTCTGATTTTTCTAAATTTTTTGCCACTTAAGGGCCTATTTTTTCCATGATGATCCTGCACATACCCTTTCAGTGTCTACATACACTTAATTTCATTTCAATTTCAGAGATTCCCTGGATGGTTATATGCAAAAGACAAAACCCATATAGTTAATTTAAGATGATGAGCCAACCTTCCAAAAGGCATTGTTTTCCATTGCAGTAGCATAAAAATCCCTCATCCACATCAACCAAAGAATATTCTGCACATCAGCACCTAGGAAAAAAACTTACACATTCGCACAAGAAGATGGGCTCGCTATTGGGGTAGAGGTGTCATCAAAAACAAAAATAGAATAGGGATGCTACTCTAATTCTTCATAATTAGAGTATGCACGCCCACTCCATGTTCTTTCTAAAACTAGAGAAGCTACTACCCCTCCATCATCAAAATATTCTCATGCCACTAGAGTGAGAAGGTATCGGCCATAGTCTAGGTTAGTATTTGTTGCATCACTCATAGGACCAGCTGAATCCTCCATGGGAGAGTTGTGCCTTCCCATATAAGAATCATAAGCCTTGTGGTACTTATTCTTCTTCTTCCCTAAAGGCTTATCCAATTTCCCACCAATCTCACATTTTTCATGACCAACAACCCTACTCCTTGAGTTGTAATTACTCTTGACACCACCCTTCTTAGACTTCCTATTGGTTTTCCTCTTTTCCTTTGGCATTGCAATAGCTCCTAATGTGCCTTGTTCAACTTTAGGTGCACCATCCTAAAATTTAAGCATGCTAATTCTCCTAGACCTTTTGTCTAGTTGGATAGACTCATTTGGCTTACTCATTCTCACAGAGAATAGGGTAATAGCTTATGAATTCCCAAGTACAGAGAGACCTCACAAATTTATAGGACAAAGACACTTCAAGACTACGTATAAATGCTATCAATCCACATGAATTTTTCAAAAAATCAACCCCTACAAACCCCAGGCAACTAAAACCTATGGAGCCCACAATAGATTTTCCAAACTAGCCAATTGATACTCAGTCGACACATGAAAATGTAGAAACCAACTTACACAGGAGAAACTATCTTCAATGCTTCGGTAACATTCTCACCACAATTCCTCACGTTATCTTCTTCTCAAACCTAACATAATTTCTCAGCTCCTAATTGCAATTATGAAGAAATATATGGCCATCAACTATTCATTATATCAAGAAATTTGAGCATGATTACCATTAATGCTCGAGGAAGGCTTGTACGAGCAAGCTAACAATCAGCTACTCAATTTTGAATCTCAACCATTGATCATACATTGAGATAAATCAACAAATAAGTAAAATCAAGGTAATTGATTATGAAGAAGGAAAATGCATGCACCTTTTTCATTTGTCTAATCATAAAATCCCATGTGGATATGCATCCACTCTATCTACACATTTAATCACCTATTTAGCATTAAAGAAAACCTATCGTGTCAATTTTTCCTACTATGGGAATTAATCCACTTGCAACTCATATCAATGGGATGATGGGGAGTAGTCATGATTTGATCTCAAACCATCAGCCCGTACTTTTCCTTAACTCAATATCACCCTCCTGCATGTACCATCTTCTGACAGAATTGGTGGTCAAAATCAACAACAATCCTCAAATTTTGAACACGTTCCAAAAGAAATTAATTCAAATATTGCACCATTTACCCTTCATGTACCCTCAGAAAATTTCATTTATACTTCACCCTTATTAATGTCCCTTTGGTCCTTTAAATTATTCCACATGGCAATTGATTTTTTCCCCGCTGAGAAACAAGAAGCATGAATGGGTCTTGCACGGGATGGAAAGGAGTAGTCAAAATTGACCCACATCACCCACTATCAAATATTGATCCTTTCTTAATAAAATGTTTGCTTCCTTCAAAGCCAAGTGGGTCCCTCCATGAAGGTATAGATGTCAACATCTCACTAGCCCGTGACATTAATTTAAGATAAAATAAAATTAGACAAGGTGGTGAGGAGCAGTCTTGATGAAACCACATCACCAAATGATCACCATTGATTTTATCAATTCATTACCCATTATCCCTTCAAAATTGTTGGGCCCTCTAATGAAGAGAGCATGTGGCATTCACCCACCAACCCGTTGGAATATTGAACTAAAAAATAGAACAAAACGGGAGCATGGGGAACTGTGAGGATTCACTTGCGATGATCAAATAGTCATCATAAAACCATAAAATATGCACATGTCAAATATGTTATTTCTTAAGAAGGGGCTATCACTAGGCAGACAATGAACAAGGACATAGGGATTAAAACCGAAACTTTGGCAAATGATTGGAAAATATTAAAACCTGAACCTAGGCCTCGACAAATATTTGAATGAATATCAACCCATAATTAGCATAAAGTAACATTTGGAATAAATCAATTGGAAACAACAAGATATTAGGACTTAGGGGTCAGTTACTTCATGGGTTCCAATGGAAAAGGATGTAACTTAAAAGATCGAGTACCGGTGATAAGGAGTCAATGATGAATTAGAACATTGGTAAGGAGGTAGGCTTAAGGGATATTTAGGAAGGGTTCCTAGCAACATAAACCCTAAAGAATTGATGAGAGACAAAACCCTAAGGCCAAAGACATGGGAGTAAACCAAATTTTGCAAGATTTGAAATAGAACCAAAACATTATCAGGGGTTCCATCAATGGCTCCTGTTGGGGACGTCTATTCCTCAAGAATAGAGCGAGATCCAAGAATCTCAAGTTGAAGTAGACCAAGCACAGAGAACCAAAGAAAACATGCCTATATACAACATTTGCATGACTGTAAAAAATTATCCAAATTCAAATTTTCTCATAAGCCTTTTCTGATGTGTAAACCTTAAGTCTTCTTCCTGCAATTCAATAGGCTTCAGCTTTAAATTGGTGGCCCTAGGCCCCCAAAAACTTAAAACCTTTGTTTTCCTTTGTCAAAAACTTTATTTTATGTTGTTTACACTAAGCCAATGCTGAAAAAAATTCCATGAATCACCCACCAGCTAATCATGTTGTGGTCGCCGCAATCAACTATTATAGACATATATTTGAACTTATCATTGTCATCATTATCCCTATCCAACTGAAAATTGCAATTAAACACTAACTGGAATCCATAATCAATGTAGCACTTTACCTTGTCTAGTCCACAATCATACTCCACCAAATACTCCTCCAACTAGACTAGAAATTAAAAACTCATAATCCATTTTTTCAGTAAGTTGACATTAATTTTAGTTTGCACATCAAACTGAGAACTTTCATAAACACTTTTTTCAACAATTCCATCCAGAAATACTTTCCCTAACCCTTTGAAATCACACTGCAATTCCACTTCTCATAATTTAGAATTAATAGAGGGCTTACATAAATCCCTAAAGTCATCCTCTGATTTCCATTCCATGTCAGACAAACGACCTTTTTGTATGACAAACATAAAGTATTCATACACAAGCACATTATCAAGCTGGTAGTCACACTCACTTGAGAATTGAAGATTAGTTAATTTTTTATATGCTTTACCACTTGTTGTGTACTTTTTTCACACATGCCCCATCAAAGGTGAGGACCCTCTTTTTCTTGCTTTTCTTTTCTGGTTTTAGGTTTGACATTTTCCCCTTAAGGGTTAAGTTCCTCGAGTTTTGGGTTTACTTCACCTGGTTGAATTAATGATCCATCTGTACTTTAGGTGCCTTTGTTTGCAACATCTTGATCTCAAGTGATGTCTAGAACCTTAGTTTTCCATGAAAATTTCATTAAGGCATCGAATTATGTAAGTTAAGGAGAGTTTCGAAGAATCTGTTCCCTCCCATATTTTTCGAAGTGCTTGTCTCTTGGAGAATCTGCCAAATCATGGATTCCCTGAAGGTCTATCCTCTTAGAGTATCTAGCCGCTACTGAATTCCCTGAATCCGCTTCCTAGTTGTATTTTTGAGCTTCAAAGGGTCATTTCACTACATCGATTACTTTGTTAGTTGTCATATTTGGGTGCATTTAATGTCATTTTGGGGTGTTATTTATGGCTTTAACCTTTTAATTCTCATTATGCATATGTGTTGTGATTGAAGAACACCTTTAATCATCCAACATTCATTGTTGGTGACTTGATTATCGACATTTAGGGCTCTTGATTGATCATCAGGTGCATTTGATGCAATAACATTGACTTCTCAGTTTGAAAGGTAGAATTTTTCAAACCCTAGTGATTTCAATTTGGTTCCATCATTGTCTTCAATGACTGAATGATTTATTCCTTCATCATTTATATCACTGTTTGATTCAGGAGATGTGTTTGCATTCATTTTATCTTTTCATTTGGTTTTGTTCGATGTTTGACGGGAAATGTCAGTGTTTTTGGGTGTTCTTGATATTTTTTGTGATTCTAGCCATTTCTATGAGCTTGAATGAGCTAGGGCGCCAGATTCACTTAGAGTTTTTTGAGTTTATTGTTGCAGTGAGTTAGGTTTTTTGAGTTTCTCATGTGATTAGGGTTTGAACTTGAAGTATTCTTGAGTTTCTATGTAAATTTCCATGGATGATCTGATAAATCATTTATAAACCCTAATGATACCTTTTTGGAAGCTTGGTTCATTTGTATGAGACTTTGATAATGATGTGAATGCTTTATAGAAGACTTGAGTTTTTTTTTTCATTCATATGTTTGAATTCCAACTCAAACACCTCAAAGATCATGAGTTTGATTTAGAACATGAACCTGGACTTAGTCAATTTCATGAATTCGAAGAAACAATGATGAATCAAGAAATTTGTAGAATCCATGTGCCTGCAAATTTTATAAGAATTTCTTCCTTTGGAAAATCCACTTGTGGATTGATTCTCTAAATCTATTGGAGCATAAAACCCCACAGTCATGTGAGAATTAGATTGATTTCTGAGTTTGGCCTTGGCGAAGAGTTAGAGAAAATTACATAAAGCTTGCAAGGCTTTAGGAGTTTAATTTTGGTTGAAGTTCCATCCTTCGGAAATTCCATCGTGCCTTAGATTCTTTGAGTTTTAGTTCATTCAAAAAAAATTTCTGCTCACAAATTCTCCAAATCCTTCAAGGGTTGAAAATCCTAAACTTTTGTATGTTGAGAGTGAGTGCTTGGATTCAATATTTTCATTAGGATGAAAATGCTTGCATGATGACTTAAGTTTGAATTGAATTGATCTCTTTGGAAAAAAATTTACCCTCTAGATTCCTCAAGCTCATGTATCTTTAGAGAATCTTCCTAGGGGCGAATTCCCTAAAATCTGCCCATGCCCAAAATCCCCGAAGGTATGAAAATATTGAAGTTGTTTGATATTCCATTTAAGGTTTTTGTGATGGGATTTTTAAGGTTTCCATGATGGTTTGAGGTTAATTGTGTAATTTTTATAGACTCTCATGGTTATCTTGATGATATGTTTGGATTCAATGCTTGATTATGCTTAATATCATGGTAATTGTTGTTTCTTTCTAATAGATGTAGACTGAGTCCAGTCAAGAGAAGAGATATAAGGAAAAGACATCTAAACCTGGTCCAAAAAACCCTCAAAGCAGAGTTGAAAGGATGAAGTATGATTTCAAGGGTATTTGGCCTAAATCTAAGATTTTTTCAACATGGAGCAAGATCAGTGATACTAACGCGGGCCATGTAGATTATGGTGATTTTAAATAGAGGGTGTTTGGGAATGCACCATCCAAGCTTGTTGAGATCATCGCCCATACAAGATTTCCCCAAGCTATGGGATTTCGACCCACTCTACAATATCCAGAGTTAGTTTTGGAGTGTGCCAAGCACTATGATCTAGATAAGAGGGTGATTGTTGGTCCTCAAGGGAGGATTATGGCCAATTTTACTAAAGAATATATAGTAGAGACTTTCAACATCATATTACATCACAAGCTAGTAAGGATAAATACAAAGGAAGAAAAAGGATTTTATTCAAAGGATCTTGATAAGGATTTGGCCATGATGAATAGTACTTGGATTTCTAAGCCAAAATCACACTATTGGGTGAAGCCACAATAGTGGTTTACAATTCAAGTGAGGAAGGAAAACTCACAAAAAATGACCCCAAAGCAAAAAAAGTGATTTTGGGGGCTCGTACGAACTTATAGGTTCAAGAAAACCAATTAGAGGTTCGCCCAAACCAAGGTTCAACCAAACCCCTTTGAATTTTGATCGCCAAAAAACCAAAAAAAATGCATAGAAAAGGGGTTCAAGTGAACCCCTTTGAAGTGGTTCGAATGAACCTTGGTTCAAGTGAACACCTAAGGGTTCGCTCGAACCCCTAAGGGTTCCTACAAACCCCCCTTATCCCTCATCCCCCCTTGAGACACAAAAAAACCTAAATTTTTCCACTTCAGAGCTCGGGTTGAGGATGAAAATGGAGGAATCTTCACAAACTCAATTGGAATCAAGTATTCCTCGAAATGAGCTATCCAAAAAATTTAATTTTAATATGTTTTGGTTTTATTATGTATTTGTTTTTTTAGTTTTATTAAAAATAGGTTTTTCATCGAAAATGAAGGTCTCTATTTTACACATGTGGAAAAATAGCAGATTATCAAAAAAAACATTAGTGCACCAGATATTGAAGTCCTTGATCCAACAAAAAAGAAAAAATTAAATTTCGATATATACAAAAAAAGTTACGCGTTATACAGTCGTGCTATGTCTAAATTGTAATTGGTTTGACTTCAAAACTAGATTAAGGAAAAAATATTCAATAAAAAACTATCTAACCAAGTGGAAGCAGTAGATATCAGAGTTACAAATCTAAATTCAAAAGAATTATAATTTTGTCTTTCATGGAAGAAAAGTTATGTGTTATACGGTGTACATCACTTTTTAAAAATGTTGTTTTCTGAAAAAAGCCAGTTTTTGTGGGAGATGAAAAAAGAAGTACAATCTAATTCCAAAAATTTTGAAAAAAATATTTTTAGAATCTACAGATAAAATGTGGTGAGACTCTAGTTTTCATCATCTTCAAATTCCTCACAGTTTATCCACTATAGGTGTCGGAATGTGAAGATTTAGTTAAAAATAATAATTTCAGTGTCCAATTTGGCCAAAAATTGTAAACCACTATTGTGGGATCACCCTACTCAAAGTTTCCCAAGCAATTGCATAGGAGTAATTTTAAATTAGAAGACAATGATATGATTACCCTCTTGGGAAGAATAATGGGATTGGAGGAGGCTTTCATATTCAAAAATTAGATGTTTTATGTTATTTCACAAATTGTGAAGGGAGCCCATTATCATTGGGCAGGTATCTTAAGTGACAACCTAGACATGCAATTAAGGAGTGTGCAAGATACAAAGAAATTCACCATGACCTCCTACCTTATATATTTTTTGGCTAGGAAGAATAAGTATAAAGGTTTGAGTTCCAAAAGAGTACTTAGCAAGGATAGGATATGTGATGTTTACCCTTCGCTCCAATTTAATAATTCCAATTATAGGAGGGTAAATGATTCATTTTTCATGTATATCACAAGATTGTTGCAAGGTGCACTACACATCAGAATTTCAGCAAAGGCCATGGAATTCATAAGGAAATAAGGTTAGTGGTTTATTTAGTTTCCAAATTTCTCCTATATCAAAGTGCAAGGATGACCAAAAGTTCCCATTAGATTGCTAAGGTATCCAACAAATAAGCTCATTTTGCTAGAAGTAACTAGGCAGTTGGTGGCCTTTGATACGGTTGTAAAAGATATGCACAAGATAGGACTTGGAACTGAATTCCCATTAACAATTGGAGTCTTGGAAGCCTACTCCTCTATTCAAAGTGCTTATTATTTTGAGAAGGTGTAAGAGAGGGGGACCAACCACATTCAAGGCCCTAGGTCACGAAGATCCAAGAGCGAAAGGCTGCCTTAACTTACCTCACTCTAAAGGGGTGTCTTGAAATGAGGGACAAGAATGATGAGGACTATAAGGCCCTTCAATCACCCTACAGACCCAAAATCCAAAATGGGGCTAGGCAAGCCAGTTTTTGGGTTCATCACTATACCTCAGGTAGCTCTCTTCCTAAGGAAAAAAGTAAGGTTCTAGGATGATAGTGCAGTGCAATGGCATCTCTCAGGTGCACTGGCGTTCGTACGACCAGAGGACAAAAAATATAGTAAGAACTACCAGAAAATGAGTTAATAGCCTAGCTAGTGATTTTAATGGAACAAAATAGAACTATAAAGCAAGAGAAGTACAAATGAATGTGGTAAAGTAATAATATTAAAGCTATGGTAACGAAGATGATCTCAAAAAAGAGCATGTTCACCAACTAGCTCCAAATGCATGTCCACCTGCACACAAGAAAGAGGAAAATTGTTGGGGGGTTGTATAGGGACTTGCCTCAATCAAACCCCCGTTTTGGTGTTTCCACCTCCACAAATAGCCAAGATAGCCATGATAGAAAAAAGTATGATAAAGGAGAAAAGAAAGTAGAAAACACAATAGACACTACAAAACAGTAATGTGCTACTCAACCAAATCGTAGAGGAGAGGAGTGAAAATTCATACCACCTCCACCAAGAGCTCACTAGCTAATGGAGGAGAAAAGAGGACTCAACCCCCTGTTGCAATGGTTTGTTCCACACTTACTCTATGGAGTTGATGGAGTGTTGTCATTGCTACTATAGAGTGCCAAAGTGTTGCTTGAGAATGAAAATGAAGGCTGAGAATGCAAGAATTGATTGCTAGAATGCTTAGGGAGTGCAAAAAGAAGATGGATTGGATGAAGAATGGAAGAATTTGAAGGGAGAGAATCTGCCATATTTGGGTCAATTGGTAGAAGAGGGACGTTACAAACTGACCCCAATGGGAAGTGTAACACCTCTACTAGCTTCAAATGCAAGAATCCATCAAGGATGTAAGTGCACCACATGAACATTTGTGTGTTGTGTGGGCATCCCTGATAGTTATTCTTCTACCGATGCAAAAAATAGATGCCAAGTGGAATGAAGGTGGCAGGCTGATGTGGATTTTTTCCTTCGGATTTGATTTTCTAAGGTGAGGAAGTATAAAAGGGGAATTTGTGTAAGGGCTGAAAATTCACACCCATACATTTTTCTTCCACTTTAGCAAGCAAGAATACTGATGAGTGCTTTAGTAAAGTAGATCAAAAAAGTAGTAAGGTTAGAAATTATGTATACCTAAACTGTTGAGGAAGCAGACCATGATCTCACGAACTTGAGAGCACTGGACAAGTAAAGGACTTCATAGCCCCACTGAACTATGAAGTTGTAGAAAGAAAGCATCTTACATGTCTGCAGACCTACAAGGAGGTAACCCCCAAGATCTCTCACATGAAGGAAGCCCCAAGAATAAATCACCTCACAGGCCTGTAGACCTATAAGGAAGGTGTCCTCCAAGATATCTCACATGAAGGATACCTAGAAAAGTGCCTAACAGACCCAAAGACCTACAAGGAAGCATCCCCCAAGATCTCTCACATGGAGGAAGCTAAGAAAGTTCCCTACAGACTTGCAAAGCTCCAAGGAAGCATCCACCAAGATCTCTCACATGGAGGAAGCCGAGAAAGTTCCCTACAGACCTACAGGGAGGGTGTCCTTCAAGATCTCTCGCATGAAGGAAACCTAGGAAAGCACCCTATAGACTCGTAGACCTATAGGTAGGTATCCCCCAAGATCTCTCACATGGAGGAAATCCAAAGAAAGGAGACTCTGCAGAGTCAGAAAGCGGCTTTACAACTGCACCCATAAAGCAGCATGTTTACCCATAAAGTGGCCACATAGGCAAGTAAGTGAATAGTCCCGCAAAATGCCAACAAGTTGGAAAACTTTCAAAGGGGTCCTTCGAGAACGTGATGTAAAGAAGGGGTCCACTCAAGGGATGCACTATTCCAAAGTACAAAAGAGATGTTTCTTTCTTGAATCGATTCATCATCAAGGAATCCTCTTGAAAGATGTTCACTTCAAGGAATTAAAAAGGAAGAATATTACCCCACATGAGGGGAAGTTCAAATTTTCTCCCACCTTGGAGGAAGGTTCTCAAGCTCTTTCTTTATGAACCTATGATGAAGGAAACACATTATGTTAGGGTTTCAAGTCAAGAATGTGATTCTTTGAAAAAAAATTGTGAAGATTGTCGAGAAAAGATTTGTTGGAAATGAAGCATTTTCTAAAAATAAAAACATTATGAAAGTGGCATTGTCACACATGAAAGGGAAAACTCAAGCAAATAAGAGATAAAGATAAGAAAAGAGCAAAACATAAAAACATAAAGGGCATAGGGGTAGCCTGATATTTTGGGGTCAGAACTACTCATAAATATATGTATAATAATAGTATATAAAATGAATTGTCATCAACCCCCTAGTATATTAGACCATGTGAAGAATGCACAAGAAGAAAAAATAAAAATAAAAAATTGGGTCAACATGGAAGGGAGGCCTAAATTCCCCCAATGCTTTGCATCATCCCCATTTTTCTCAAAAGTAAATCACAAACATGGAAGAATGATGAAACATATAAAAGAAGGTTTACGACACAAAAACCACACCTCTATCCAAGCACCAATAAGGGTGACAAGGGTCATCTAGGAACACATAACACAATTATGGGCGAACACATCACAAGACACACACGTCTATTCTAAAGATGAAGAATGGGCCTCCTCCTAACACTGATCGACCAAGAGGTCATTCACTTCCCATCTAGATCATCATAGGGGGAAGGAGAACAACCCTACAATGGTGGAATGTTAAGAGGAGGAGTGTTCGACCCTACCACAACAAGGGTTAAGGAAGAGGGCCTCGTAAGGTCCTCTCCACTAAGATTTTGTGGAGCTAAGGTCAACGATTTTGTGAAGATCATTAACAAGGCTAAAATTTTGTCTAGAGTGTTAAACATGCACTTATAGGAGTGCCATATTCCACCTCAATGGATTGAGAAGGTTGCACCCAAGATTCACTAATAGGCTCACCAAACGATTTAGGAGCTGTGACGAACTCAGGGGAAGCTAGGACTGGTTCTGTCACTAGGACAGAACAAGTTATCACAGGACCACCTTTCAGAGAAGGTGGGATCCTCTTGCATCCTCCATTTCTGGAAGGACCACTCTCTACCTTCTAATTTTTTGGGGGATGTGAGCACCCTAAAGATGAGGCAAGAGGTGTGGAGGACAAGGAGGAAGAGAAAACCATGGTAGATACCACCGAAGTGTTCTTCATATCTATGGGTTTCAGGAAAGGCAGGACATCTGGAAGGGACATCAACAAAGGAAACTCCACTAAAGGAGTGATGAACACCTGGACCTTTTAGGGTCAGGCGCATTCATACTCACAATGGAAGCTAGAAGTAATGTAGCGCTAGATTGAATGGAAGCAGAGGGGAGGAGAGAGGAGGAGGTGGCAGGAGGCCCTGATATACTGGCAGTCATCTCCTTTTCCTTTCTTGGTAAGGCGTCCTACTCAGCCATGAGATCCTTTCATTGGCAATTGTGCTGACGTGCAAGGCAGTTTCTACTGCTCTTCAAACCAAAGCCTAGAGGCTGCAAAGGAATAGAAGGATCCTGCTCAGACATGGGAGTATCCACTATAGTCGTTTCTGGTGGAGCAACAGACTCCTAAATGAGAACAAGAGGAACAGTTTGGGGAGTAATGTGGGGATTCAACTCAAGTTCCTTGGCAACAAGCCTCTTCCCATTTACTATTTTTGGAGTAGAAGTGGTAGGAGGCCACAAAGGCTGAGACATAGAGGATTTCCCACAAGGACCTTTTCCTGTAACATAAAAATAGTACCAAGGTCTAGGTGGCTTAGTAGGGAGGTCTGATATCCTGATCTTAGGTCTACACCAAGGAGGGATCATTGAACTTAATGAATAAAAGCTAGGCTTGCTCATCCAATACTCCTCCTAAGAAATTGGAGCGGATGAGTTAGCCTAAGAGGAGGAAAACTTCTCATTCCCTTTTCAGGAAGAGGAGGTAGTTGGTTGTTGTGCTATAGGAAGAACCAATTTTGGCTATCCCTTGCCCCTGGTCTTATACTTCACATAGTTTTTGTAAAGTAGGTTCATTCTTGGAGGAAGAAGACCAACTATTAATAAACATCCCCCACAAGATACCAAAGTTTGATATCCAATTTCATGCACTACACGCATGGCACCTTCATGGGAGAACTTTAGGAATTTACAAATACATAGGTGATTCCATTTATGGAAGTTAGCCAAGGTATTCCTAGCTTCATCCTAAACAAATCAGACTCCAAAATGACATCAAAAACCATGTCAACAACCCTAGGTCCAACTAGGATGGATAAATTTATCAAGCCATATGGATTTAGACAAAGACCATCGTGTGTACGGATGGTGGACCTTGTTTCTTCGTACTCTTTTGTGCAGTGAGTTAAGCCACAATGTCTCTTCTATAATTGCACTCACTCGACTCATGAGGTCTACTAAGACTCCTATCACAATGTTACCATTGAGGTGAGCGGGAATATAGAGGAGAGAGGGCTTGTTATTAAGCGTAAGTCCTACAAATTGAATGTCATGTCTGGGAATCCAAGCACAGGTTGTGTAGTAGAAGTAACTGTGACCATGTTAACATAGGCCTTGAGCTAAGTGATAGAATCAGTGGGATTGAAAATCATGTTAGCAAAATGTGATGGAAATGGGTCCGTGTATATCTACAATTCACTATTCTCTTTTTCCACTAATTTATTTTTATTTTGTTTGCTTCCATCGAGATGAATAGTACCATCCTCAATGTTGTCTTGTATCTCATGACGCAGGCACATACAATGTTCAGTATCATGTTTGTTAACACGATGGTACTGAAAATAGGTATTTGCATCATACCAACTAGGGTAAGATTCCTTAAGAGGTTTAGGGTTCTACAAGGTTATGATCTTATACTTCAACAACTTTTGAAAAATGGAAGAATAAGACTCTGGTAACTTTGTGAACTTTCAGTTGTGTTTGAGGCCACTGTCATCCACAATGACTACCACATTTGCAATAGCCTTTCCTTTCCCAAAGATTGATACGATGGACTTTCCTTCAAAATGGGAGCACGAGGAGGATCCCCTGAACTGAACTACTATCTATTGATGCTCTCGTAGGGCTACAGACAAATGCACGAAAGAAGGATATTTCATAAGGGAAAAATTTTCCTACCAAGGCCTTTACAAGTTCCCTATGAATACCTTATGCACGTCAGAATCAAGAAACGGGTACAATATTTTTGAGAAGAGTGCTTGATACCATGCTATGAAATCAGTAATTTTCTCAGTATCACCTTGTTTGCATCAAACAAGATCTGAAAAGGTCATCTTCGACCCAATGTTAGCTTGGAATTGTTGTAAGAATTGGTTTACAAGTTGGTCAAATGAGAAAATATAATTATCGGGCAAGAAATAGTACAATTAGAGTGTTGTACCCTTGAGAGATTGAGGGAATAGTTTTGCCATCAACACGTTGTGATGGAAGAAATCTATGCACAGGGTGTTAAAGGTAGACACATGCATTTGTGAGTCCCCTTTGCTGCCATATTTTTTGAATTTAGGAATCTCCATTCCTTTAGGGAAGGAAGTGTTCAAAATTGCAACTGACAATGGGCTATGATAGAAGAAGGGTTGGAAGGTAGGCTAGGTAGAGGCTTGGGAGAGACTTTCCAACTAGCTCTACATCTTACCCATATTCTAAATAAGAGTGTTCAGAAAAGGGTTATTATAAGATATAGGGATAGAGGAACCTCCTCTAGAACCACTCTCAGACCCACCACCAGACCCACTAGTGTGAGCTCTGTCATAATCACTGCCAAAGCCACCACCACCAGTATGGCTTCTACCAAATCCATCTCTGCTTTCAAAGCCACCACCATGATCTCCACCGAAACCACCTTGACTAGCACCACCCCCATCACCAAAGCCACAACCACTACCAAATCCTCCACCACTCATCCCACCAAAACCTCCACCACTAGAGGTGACAGGAGGGGTGAAGCTAAAACCCAAGAGGATCTTGTTCACTATGATAGTCTCGGAGGTAGAGGGAATGTTGATTGAGGGTACGACATCGGCCATGTACACAGACGTAGGATGCATCGACATTCCTAGTTTTCTTTCATGGTCTTCATAAGTGTCTTCTTGTACAATGTTAGGATTGTTTTGGAGGAGCACATGCATTAGTCAAACTAGAGATACTAGCCAAGAGTTCTATGCTTGTTCGATCTTTTCCCACCATATACTTTAGTTCACTAATAACCCTAGTGGCCCTAGCCAACTTCAGGTCTCTTTCCAAGTGGTTTTCCAAGTCACCCAACCCTTTCTAAGGGCGAAGACATATTCTAAAGGAATGTGAACAACCTCATGCTCATCGACTGACAATGGTGTGGGGGATGCAAGTGGAGTGGGGACCTTTCCATCGACAAGACCTGTAGAGAAACTAGTACTGACCTTCATCCTTTCCATCAGAAGGTGTTGTACACTTCTCCTAACAATATACCTGGATGTTGTGGATTGGGTTGTGATGCTCATAAACCTTCACAATACTCAGGGGCACAATGATCACAAGGTATATGGGAAAAGCCTCAACACCAATGAATGAGCAGATGTGGGTTCACATTAGGTTCACCAAAAATGTAAGAGAGGGGGACCAACCATGTTCAAGGCCCCAGGTCATGGAGATCCAAGAGCATAAGGCTTCCCTAACTTACCTCACTCTAAAGGGGTGTCTTGAAATGAGGGATGAGAATGATGAGGACTATAAGGCCCTTCAATCACTCTGCAGACCCAAAATTCAGAATGGGGCTAAGCGAGCCAATTTTGGGTTAATACTGTACCTCAATTAGCTCTCTACCTAAGGATGAAATTGCAATTCTAGGATGACAGTGTGGTGTGTTGGAATCCATACAACCAGAGGACTGAAAATATAGTAAGAACTGCCAAAAAATGAGCTAACGACCTAGCTAGTGATTTTTAAGGGAATAAAACAATACTATAAAGTAAGAGAAGTACAAAAAAATATGGTAAAGTAAATATATTAAAGCTAAGGTAATGAAGATGATCTCACAAAAGATCCTACTCACCAGCTAGCTCCAAATTCACATCCAACTACACACAAGAAAGAGGAAAATTGTTGGGGGGTTGTATAGGGTCCTACCTCAGTCAAACCCTAGTTTTTGTGTTTCCATCTCCATGGAAAGCCAAGATAACCATGATAGAAAAAAGTATGATAAAGGAGAAAAGAAAGTAGAAAACACAATAAACACTACAAAACAGTAATGTGCTACTCAACCAAATCATAGAGGAGAGGAGTGAAAATGCTTAACACCTCCACCAAGAGCTCACTAGCTAATGGAGGAGAAAAGAGGACTCAAGCCCCTACTGTAATGGTTTGTTCCACACTTTCTCTACGGAGTTGATGGAGTGTTGTCGTTGTTGCTATGGAGTTCCAAAGTGTTTCTTGAGAATGAAAATGAAGGTTGAGAATGCAAGAAGAATTGATTGCTAGAATGCTTAGGGAGTGTAAAAAGAAGATGGATCAGATGAAGAATGGAAGAATTTGAAGAAGGAAGAGAATCTACCATATTCGTGCCAGCTGGTCAAAGAGGGGCATTACAAACTGACCCCAATGGGAAGTGTAATTCCTCTTCTAGCTTCATATGCAAGAATCTATCAAGGATGTGAGCTCACCGCCCGAACATCTATGTGTCATGCGGGCATCCCGACAGTTATTCTTCTACCGACGCAAAAAAAATAATGTCAAGTGGAACAAAGGCGACGGCATGATGTGGATTTTTGCCTTCGGATTTGGCTTTCTAAGGTGAGGAAGTGTAAAATGGGAATTTGTTTAAGGGGTGCAAATTTGTGCCTATATAGAAGGAAATGGTACAGTTTCATTTATATTTACATACAAATAGAAATAATTTTGATCCCAATGGAATTGCTCAAAAGTTAGCAAGTAGAGAGTACATGCACAAAATTCACATAGAATATTATTGGGCTAACTACAGAGATGAGTTTGAGGTGATCAAGAGAAAATGTTCTAGGTTGTCCTTGAGGTTGATCAAATTTCATAAGATACCCAACATTCCTAATCAAGTGGATGATGAAGGGGATCTTATGTACCATCATTATTATGAGAAATATAAATATAAAATGCTTCTTGCTACCAATTGGTCTGAAGAGGAGGTAAATGACTTGAATATACTCAATGCTCCTACATTAAAATACTCCAAAATGTGGGTGAAGCACAAGATTCTAGACTTGGAGGCGGATGGCACTAAGTTTACATATGATTTGATGAGGGATTTTGAATCCCATTTAGAAGAGGAGGCAAAAACAAATCAGGATGATACTACTGAGGCCCATTCAAAGGAGGATGTGGAGGAAACAAAATTCCTCATTAAGAGAAGAACCAGGATCCCAACAAAGGGTAAGGAAAAGAGGCAACCTATTTCTAAGGCTAGGAAGCCTTCAAAGGAAATTACTAAGGAAGGTACTAAAGAAGCTCAACCTTCCAAAAAGAGAAGGATTATTATTGAGGGTCATAGGATGGCCAAATCAAAGAAGACCAAGGTTGTTGAAGAGGAAATCACCCAAACCAAAGTGGTTGATGTTGAGAGCTCAAGAGAAAAGCAACAAGTGTATGTGAGGAGTTCTGCCAAGCAGAAAACACCTCCTATAGAAGACATGAAATACATGATGGAGGAACAAAGAGTAGACACTAGAGAGGTGCCTACTAATGATCCTTCAAGAGAAATAAAGAGAACAACTCTAGGAAATAATTATCCTCCTCCATCTCCAGTCCAAAATGCACAAGCCGATGAGGATATTTCCAAACAAAAGGGTAATGTTTCTAATGAACCTAGACAAAAAAATTGAAGAAGAGGACATTTCCAATAACCCTGAAGAGAAGATGAAAAATGAAGAAGCACCCACACCCAAGATTGGGTAGTTAAGTAATTTTTGGATGCAATTAGAAGAGAATGAAGTACAAAGTAAGTAGGCAACATTAGGAGTATAGTAGAAATGTCTTCCCAACCTCCAGTGAAAGAAAATATAGATATATCACACACAAAGGATAAGAATGAGGATAAACATGATGTAAATGAAGAACAAAAAAAGAAAAATGAGGATAACAAGGGTGGAGAGAATGATGAAAGTAATCCTTCCTATGGTCAACAAGAATAGAATGTTTCTCAGATGAATACAGGAATAGAACAATTAGCTACCCCAAAATGATTGGAGAAGAGGCTAAAACAGAAGTCCATCATTGACATGGAGGATGAAGCTCCTAACTAGGATAAGTATTTGGAGAGTTGGGGACAACCCAAAGAAAGAAAAAGAGATAGAATAATTTTAAAGTTTTCAAAAGATGAATTCAATAATAGAATTCTTCATGTTGCTACTCCTACAAGTGATAAATACAAAGATGAGGTAAGGCCCTCAAATTACAATGTAGAAACTATTAATCTTGGCCCTTCTGCAAAAGAACATGAGAAAGAGGACCTTCAAGAATCAGTGCAAACAATCCTCAAAAGGTTGGACAGTGAAACCAAAGAAAAGGAAGAGTTGCAAATGTAACTAAGATAAGTGCATAGATATGTTCAGCATTTTCTAAAATCCCTACAAGCACAGAGTAGTGAAGGGTCTTCATTTTTAGAAGGGTTACTATCAAAGGATGTTGTATCAAATATTAAGAGAATGAAATGTTTTGTGCGAGACACTCAAGAATGGTTACATAGTGTAAGTCAAAGAGGAGATGTCATGATTGAAAAGGTATTACAAACATATGAAAAGGAATCATCCCTCTCTAAGTATATAGCACAATTTCTCATTGAGTGTCAAACTCTAGATGATACTATCATCACAGAATTGGAGAAAGTATTTGAGGTTCCTACAAATGTGTTGATCAAGGAAGGTGTTCTCACAATGGAGAATACTAGTAAATCCATGGACTGGATAGAGGCCTTTAATTTTAGAAATGAGCTTAAGATGAAAGTTACAAAAAAGATATCTAAGGCCCAAAACAAGGTGAAATAAATCTCTAACTACTGCATTGCCTTTTTGGAAATTGTCACTAGAAGAAGAAAACTTGGACAGAAGAATTTAATTGTCAATCAATTGCAGAAATGGTGGCATGAAGATTACTCTTCAAGTGATAATGGACCTATAATAAAAGATCAACTTGAAGATGTTGTAATCTACATTTCCATTTTAGATAGGTATCAGGGGATTTATGGTGATTGGGAGAAAACCTTGGCTAAATATGGAGGAGAACTAAATATAATTAAAATAAGAATTAAGCTAATACCAACCCCATCACAGGTCGACTTGAACTCAATAATTTCAAATTTTCAAGAAATTTCTAGGAGGGAAGGAGATAAAGATAAAGAGGATGACTTGGCCTAGCTTTCTTGGGAGTTATGTTTAATACATCAAGTTGGTTAAGAGAAACCAGTCGGCCACACCTTGAATTTTGTTGCATGCAATGTTTAATTGTAAAATTGGCTTTTGAGGCTTACCTTGTATTATTTTTATTTTAAATTTAAATTGGGGAATTAAAAAGTGTCAAGGTCGACCTATCTGGTCAAGCTCATGTAAAACCCCAATTTATATTTCTTTTAGGCTGACATGACTTGAAGGTTTCTATAAATTGAGGCCTCCTCCTCATTTGTAAGGTTGATAGATGATAGTGAATAGTTGATAAGTTGTTGATACTAATGCATTCTAAGGAAATTGAATTGTTGCAAATTATTGGTGAAGTGAATACAAGTGAAGACATTATTATTTGGTGTTCTTCTTTGTGTTTTTTCATCTATGCATGGTTCTTGTGACTCTAATCTATTATATTTTGAGTAAGTCTTTTATGGTTAATCTTAGAACTAGTTGTAGCTCATTTGTGTTTATGATAAGGTGTTTGAGGTGTTGTGGAATCTTCCATTCATACTTTTAGTCATATGTTGATTGTGGATTATTTTTTAAAGTTGGCATTGGCCTACTCTATTTTGCACTCAAGTTTAATTGTGAATGTTTGAATGTTTATTTAAATATTTATGTTAGAATTGGCTATGACTGCTAAGATCTTGAGACCAAATGGAAAGCACAAAAAGAGAGAATAGAATGTGACAAGAATACACTGTATTCTTATCAATATGATTCAATGATATGATTGTGATGTGTATAATGTAGTAGAGACTGTAGACACGTAAAATATACCGATTGACATTGTGCATCTGATCCCGGCCTACTAACATTGTTTCATCCTGAATCATCCCTCAATCTAACCATTAAATCAAATATCCTTATTTGATTAAATTCAACAATATTTCTCCCTTAATTAAATAAATCAGTTATTTAATTAAGTCTCTCTCTTTTGTTAATTAAATCAATCAATCTGATCTAATTATCCCTATTTAATTAAATAGTCAATTTTGTTTAATTAAATCTCTAAAGCTATCTATTAAATTAAATAAATTAAAACCTTATTTGGTTTAATCTAACACCATCTCTTTTAATTAAATAAATCAAAATCCTTATTTAATTATTCTCTTATCGTATTCCTCTCTTATTTGATTTAAATAAATCCATAAATTTGAGTCAAATAGGTCACATCATCTAATCCCTCATTAAATTAATTAACCCTTGATTAATTTAATCTCTTATCATGTCCCATCCTCTAGATTTTGCAAGTTGCACATGAAAATAGATTTAATTCATTTATTAAATCTCTATTTTCCTCACAAGGAATCATTTGGAATATCCTTCAAGTTTGAATTCAAAAAAATCCAAGTGGACATGTACATCCAACAAGGCAATAACTCCATCTTACATGTCCTGTGCCTTGAGCCAAGTGGCATTTATTTCATTTTCCCTTCCCTCTTGCAAGTCATTTCAACAAAATTCAAATTCAAAAATATGCATTTATTGGCACAATCCTCAAAACTTGCACATCCTCTATCCACTCATAGATTGACAAGTGGCATCTTGCCATTGGATGAATGTTACTCCCACGTTGCTCAAATTTGGACATTCATCCATCTTGGAATTCTATAAATAAAGAGTTCATATCCTCATTTTATCATCCATAAATTACGCAAAGTTACCATGCTCAAATATCTATCAAATTTCATCCATCAATCTTGAATCTTAGCTAGGTTATGCAGGTTTTTAGCTTGGAGCACTCAATCTTCATCAATAAAGTGGATCATTCATCAATCATCATCAACACATATCAATATTGCATCATAGGAATTGGGAAAGGGCCAATTTTCACATCAAATTGGCACCAATTCCCCCATGGGATCATGAGTTTGCAAATTTAAATTAGGATTCAATCTAGTTTGTTGTTTTCATTGTGTTCTTCATTGTTTATTTTCCTAATTTGAGTTTTGTAAATGGATTTCATGGGGAATCCTTGTTCTTGCTTGCAATCTCTAACTTAATGTATTTTTTCTCATTGTTATGTAGGTATTAGGATTGGGGTTCACACATTTGGCGCTAGAAGGAAGGAAAAATCTCGTTCTTTATCAATTTTCTCACAAATTTCTACATTTTTGTTTATACACAGAAAAATTCTCACGCTGAGAGCTTAGCGTCTTTGTTTTAGCACTACTGTCTCTTCAGCATTGCCATATAGCACCGCTGGAAACTCAAACTATGATGCTGGAGTCTTCCCACCCAAAAATTTGAAATCCAAACTACATCGCTTGATCATTCTAACCCGTGAAACTTTTCAAAGAAATCAAACAGTGACGCTGGGCAAAAGTGTGAAACAGTTGAACTCAATGTCCCTAACATAGAGCGACACTGACTAGTAAGCAGCATTGTAGAGCACTGCTGAGAATTCCAACTCTGACGCAGTCACGGGTTGCGCCACTGGCAGGGAGTAAAAAGTGGAAATTTAATTTTAGCACGTGATTTTGGTCATTAATAAGTTTATCTTCTGTTTTCTACTTTTTAATCTATGTATTTTACAGAATCTAACTGGTTTTTCTCTCTTGTAGTTTGGAATTGAAAACGAAAGAAGGAGAAGCATGAGGATGATATTTCACAAGATCAGAGTGTTTTTAAACACTTTAGTGTTTGTTTAACACTTTTAAGAAATTGTTATCACTTCTTTCTTAGGACACTAGTTTCGTTTGGGCTTTAAAAAGAACCTTTTCAAATTGTTCTTGCAAGGGCTAAAACTAACATTAGGACTATAACTTACTAGAGTTTGTTTCTTTGGTTAACAATTGAACAAAATTTCTATCATTTGTCCTTTGGTGCTTTAAAAAGAACTCACAATTGCTTTGGGGATCTAAAATGAACATGTACTATTTTGTTTTGTGAAGGCTTACTTGAACTAACTTCATTGAAAAAGGATGTATGCGCTTCTCTCGCGCTTTATAGCGATCTTGAGAATCAAAAGGCCTTTTTCATGATTTTAGGTTGAGACAAAGCAATCACCTCCACACTTCATCTTTGGGTTTAAAATTGAACAAAATCTTGTGCGAGTGTGGATAAATTTATTGGATGTGTTCTCCCTTTGTTTCTAAACAAGGGTTGATCAAACTATGAATAAATTTATTCACTTTTGTCTATCTTAGAGGGCCTACCTTTGGGAAAAAGTACTCACCCAAGGGAACGACTCAACCGGTAACACTCTGAACCCAAGAGTATTTCCAGTCGGGATATAAATGTGGGTATTGGAAGAAATGCCAATATCACCTGGTTGATTCCAACAAGATGGATCCAAAAGGGGACTCTCATCGTATGGGTCAATCTCCACGAACGGAAAGTCCTTATTAAAACCCATGTTCTAGAATTCGCCAAAACCCTTAATCTATTTGTTGGTGCAAGAACGGTCGTTCTGAAGCCACCCCACACTTTTATAGTCTTTTAGTAGAAATGGAAAGCATGTCATGGGCATTTCATGGGTGTTGATACTTGGCTGCCCCAAGTGACGTTAATGAGCCGTGGAGGGGAGCCAGTGGGGTCAAGCATCTAACCATTCACTAAAGATAAGTGTAGTTGGACTTGTCCAAGTCAGAATCCAACAAATATTGTCTTTCACATCCATAGGGTTGTACTTATTCTTGGGTTACAAAATGTTTTGCTTATGCGAAAACATCTTGAAAACAAAAACTTAACATCCTCATCAAAATTTCAAACCCTTTAGGAGACAAATACAATTGACTCAATCCATATGTTATTGCTTGCCCTTGGGGTTTACATCCTTAGAGGTTTCTAAACATTGGATTACATCTCGATTTGTCTACTAAAGTAAACAATAGGTAAACCATTTCCTTGAGTTCATCAAATTTCCACATAACATACTTTGTGGGATGCGAAAAAATCAAGACATTGGACATCTAGTTTGGAAAACTTAAATCAAAGAAAGTGTTTGTGGTAAAATAAATCCATTAAGAAAAGCTAAGAAAAATTAACTCTCATATGTGTTGAAGCCTCAAGAAGTTCAAACCCTAGAGAAAAATTCATTGGTCCAAAAATCCGAAAATGCATACACAAAGTGAATCACTTCTTGGTTACAAAGGTCTATAGAAGCATTGTATGCTCTTCAATACCTAGGTCTAGGCAAACAAAGTGTCTTTTTTAGGTTCATCTTAGGATCAAAATAAATCAAAATATTTTTCACCCATCCTTCGAACATCGAAACAAAAATCATCTCACTATCACCTTTTGAGAAATCTTGAAAATCATCCTTAATGCTAGGCTTTTTTGGAAAAAATCAAAAAATCATCAAATCCTTAAAAACTTTATCAAAATCATCTTTGGCTAGGTATGTGTAGATACATCCTTTTTCATATACTTAGTCAAAGCTATCAAAATCATCTTGTTTAGCTTGGTATATGTAGATGCATCCTTCTTCATATGCTTAGTTAAAATATCATCTTGTTTGAATAGGTGTGGGTAGATGCATCCTTCTCCCTACACATATTCAAATTATCATCCTTTGAGAAAATCTACCCTTTAGATAATCATCCAACATCTTAGGGTCTTTTTGTTCAAATCAAAGCAAAGCAATCAATCAAGGACAAATCCAAAATCCAAAATCAAATCAAAATCAAAATCTGAAACATATCTGAAAGTCCCAAAAGCCTAGCATATCCTTCAAGATTTATCAAAAGACTAAAACATCCACATCATCCATCTCTTACACCATCATCATATCACCTTTTGATCATCAAGATATCCTAAAATTTTCTATTTTGTGCATAAAGTAGAGATCAATCCAAAGAATTAAGAGATTCCATCTCCCATATTCTTGAAAATTGATCCTTGTTTTATGGTTTAAACTAGATCTCAATACAAGAAGAGCATGGAAGCCAACAAAGAAACACCCGCTTCAAGTGATCTAAGTCAAACAAACGTAGAAATGAATCTCGTCGAATCAAGCAATCTTTTAACTATCTCATCATCCCAAAACCCACAAGAGGAAGACCAAAGAGAAGATCTTACCTTTGGGATGTCACATGAAGAAATAACTGAAATGCTCCAAAATCCGAAAAACCATAAAATCATCAACATCATGATGAGGCTCAACCCTTCGCTTTACATGCTTGAACTAGCAAAACAAGGGGAAAAATTACCTTCGGATTTCGATGTGAGTACCATAGTGGAGACATCTTTACCACCAATCTCATCAACCATCCCCATCTCATCTACACCCACATCCCAAAACATCACCCAAAACATTCTACAAATCATGACATCTTTTGCTCCAACCCAACCCAATGTTAATAAGGGAAATGCATTTCTCAATGCTATTCAAACACACCCCCTTGTTAATAATCAAAACTTGGATGCAAATACCATCTTGGAACAAAACATACCCAAAAACCCATTACATAAGAATGTTCCTCTCACTTTCCATCATGATCCATCATCATCATTCTTCCACGCAACACCTCAAACTTCTCTCCTCACAAATTCGCAAGAGGAGGAGACATGTTCAAACCAGGGGGAATTTTTCACACCACAACATTTTCGCAAGAACTCACACCCTCACATTTCTACCTCTTCCACCATTTCCATCATCATCCACACCACTCCTTAGCTTAGGGTTTCCCCCTTTACCAAGTACCAATCAAACCAACATCCTGAATATCAATCAAAACATCACGCAAAACTTTTCGTCGACATCACAACAACAGACGATAAATGCACAAGAAATAATGACATCATGAACCACCCCCCTAACATCTCAAAGCATGGTTTCTCAAGGACCAACCACCAACACGACAGCACCATCTACCACTCAAATCATCAACATGACATCACTGCTCACCACCTCCACCACCACCAACTTCTAGCATATCAAACCAATACAACATCGCATTGCAAGCTACTTTTCAAAAGGGATTCCATCAAGTGCAAAAACAAAAAAGCCGCAAAATTAGCTGCTCAGCAAGCCGCTCAATCCACACAAGCTGCCCAAGTAGCCCAAGCTGCATTACAAGTGCAACAGGCCACACAATCCCAAGGTTTATTGCAACAACAACAACAACAAGCCGCTCAAGCTACGTAAGCTGCTCAAGCAACCCAAGCTACATTACAAGCACAAAAGGTTGTTCAACCACAAATTCTATTACAACAACAAGGGGCACAAGCACAAGCCCAAGCACAAGCAGTGCAAGCACAAGCTCAAGCTCAAGAAAATGCCCAATATCAAGCACAACACACACAAACACATGCACAACTTCTTCCACAAAAACAAGTAGCACAAATGCAAGCATATCAGCAAGCAATAAAGCAATATCAAGAGCATTAAGAAGCAGCCCAACAACAAGCGTTGTTGGAATAGAAACAAGCACAACAACAAGCATTGTTGGAACAACAACAAGAACAATAGCAAGCACAACAACCAGCACAAATCTTAGCGCAGCAACAACAAGATAAAAAACAAGCGTTGTTCATACAACAGCAAGTGGAAGCCTACCTAGCTTGGAAGAACATACAGATACCATTGAACAACACATCAAACAACCCACCCATCCAACCCATAATCGAAATCCCCTAAAACACCTTCATCCCACCCCCTGATCCGCAAAATGACGTAACGACACAAATCAGGTTGCTCTCACAACAAGTGCTCGATCTTCAATCAAGGCGAACCAAAAAGACACCAAGCAACTTGTGTCCCTATCCATTTGATAGGAGGCTTGTGATGAAACCATTCCCAAAGGGATTTGAGATCCCCAAATTTGACAAATATCGTGGGACAGGAAACCCTGAAGATTACATCAGGGAATTCCAGGTTCATTGCATGGAAGTCAGATACGATGATACTTATCTAATGTGGCTATTCCCTAGAAGTTTGGCTAGCCATGCTATGGAATGGTTCTCTCACCTACCTTTAGGCATTAGGACATTCCAAGAAATTAGTTGCATTCATAAAAAATTACGCATGCAACATTGCAATGGATGTTAGTCTAGAAGAACTCTTAGCTTTAAAACAAGGTAAGGGTGAATCATTCGCTTCATTCCTACAACGATGGAAATCCAAGGCCAATCAGAGCAAGTGGACAATGCCTGAAGAACAACTTTGCACCATTATAGCCAACCTTGATGGCCTCTTGGCATTTCATCTCAAAGTTCAAGGGATAACCACATATGACCAGTTGATCCCCAAGGCACTCAGCATCGAACGAGCCCTTATGACTCAACCCACGAGATCAACTTCATACCCCGAACAACAAAACAACTGCCCACCCCCCAATTACAACGATAAACCTCAGATGTGGGAAAGGAACAAAAATGTTACTAATGATGGTGTTTTTCATGCCAAGGTGGTCATTAGTGCCCCTCACCAAAATACACCTGCACCACAAATCCAAATCCAACACCAAAACAATCATCACACAACACAACAACCAAACAACAATCCGATGATTAACAATGTTAATGATCAAAGGGGACCACCCCAATAGAATAAGAGCTATCCAAAATGAAAATGCACTGCTTTGGGTGAACCACTTGAAGTCATCATGAAGAAGTTGATAAATGAAAAACTCATCCAGGATCCTACCTTTGAGAATTACCAAGAGCTGAATGTGAAACCTCCTTGGTATAATGAGAATCAACTCTATGAATTCCACAAAATCAAAGGCCATACCACGAACAATTGCATGAGATTAAAAAACATAATTCAAGATCTCATCGATAAAAGAATTTTAAACGTGAAACAACCAACAGGAAACCAAGATCTTAAGATATACACGAATCTGATGCCTAATCATAGAAATAAAGGGAATAATAATAAATCTGATAAGGGGAAAGGCATAAACATGAATCATGTGTACAAAACAATCGTTGCCTCCCTAGAAGAAAACTACATGGTCATCACCATCAAAGGTGCCCATGCCAAAGATTGTGGAGTCACCACAAGAGGCGGCAAAGTTACCATCGCAGGATCATACTAGCCAAATAGAGTCCCTGCATCTAGATCTTTCCCTAATGGCTACAATGTCCTAGGTCAGCTCAAGAGAATGCCCACGCAAATCTCCATCATGGAGTTGCTAAAAATCTCATCAGCCCATAAGAAAATCCTAGAAGAAGCATTAGCTTCATCCACTGTCCCCACAAATCTCGATGTGAAACAATTCCAAGCTAACCAAATCTCCTCACATTCTCCGACCAGGATTTCCCCACTCAACCATATAACAATCGTGCACTCCACTTGGAAGCCATCGTACACAAGAGCAAAGTCAAAAGTTTCTTGGTGGATGGACATGTGGGCTTGAATATATGTTCTCTCAACCTCATAAAACAATTGAAAATATCAAAGGACTCTATCGACAAAGGAAAGGGTATCATGATAAGAGCATATGATGATCAAGAAAGAGTGTCTTAGGGCACAATCAAACTCCATATTCAAGTAGAGTCTGCCATCATGGAAACCACTTGTCAGGTCTTGGACCTCGACTTGCCATATAACATCCTCCTAGGATGCCCATGGATTCATGCAATGAAAGTAGTAGCATCAACTTTCCACTAATGTGTGAAATTCACACATGACAGACAAGAAATTACTATCCATGGAGATCCCGAACCCTTCTCCTATTGCAAAATCCTTGAAGCAAAGTACTATAAAATCCCCCAAGTACCAAAAAATGATGAGGGTCCATCTACACCATACATCGATCCTGCCACTCTAGCATCCACTTATGTGACAAAGACACCCGCCACTCTTGCCCTTCCCACCATCTCTGACATTAAAGTCATCATCCAAGATAACGGTTTTGGAAACTACAAGATCCCTAATAATTCTTTTGGGGTAGGATAGTTACCACAATCTCCTAGATCATGGGGACGTCTGCAAATAAATGAAGCCTCCACATCCCAAACATCTCATGTGGACTATCCCACCTTTACAAGATGGGGGGACCTTGGCTGAGAAGTTATTGAAGCAAATCCATCTCATATGCTATATCAAGATGAGAGACCAGTAGCTAATTTACCAATGGATGACAGAAGCAAGGGTCTACAAATGATGCTCTCAATGGGCTATGACAGAAATCAAAGACTTGGGAGAATCAACAATGGGCTTATAATACCTATCATGCTAGAGATGCGACCAATAAAAAATCTTGGCCTTGGATGTACCCCTCCGAGTATAGCCATACGTGGCCAAAGCCCTCTAGTTAGAAGGGCTAATAATCCTCCTCAGCTAACCATAATAGAATTATGCCTACCAATATCTACAGGTCGTGTCATAGATAAATTTATATTTTATATAACCGACGTCTGTAGTAGTAGTGATGACGAGGACCCCACACCCAACTTACCTAGGCTATTTTAGGATACCACTCTTTGCATGATTAGCACCCTATCTTTTGAATCAGACCACCAAAATCATGACATCCACCTAGTATATCCCCAACTCATCGACTATGACCAACGAGGACCATCAGTTCTTGATACATTCGAAAATGATGAGGCACTCTTAGAATTCATGGGACTACGGGATAACATTCCAGATGGGGATCAGAAAGTAGTGTTTATAATGGAGTTAGACACACATTCCTATCATGGGGAAACGATTGAATCCCTCAGTCACAAAAGTGAAAAATTAAGAATCATATCTAAGTCCTTGAGTGAAAACCACACTGTGGCACTCTTCGACTATAAAAAAGTAAAAAGAAAGGATGCATCCAACGGTGAAAACCTCTCTGAGGCACCCGAGGATGGGGGATTCAATCTTCCTTTCCAAGCTATTCATCAAGAAAAGTCAACAGTCTTGGTAGAAAAATGTAATCTGATCATTCTAGGAATAGAGGAGACCCCACATATCACATTCTATGCAGAATCATTACTATCAGAGGAACAAGAGCTCTTAGCAGCCTTCCTAAGACAAAGATAGATAAACTTTGCATGGAGTTATGTTGATATGCCAGGACTTGATCCGAAGAACGTGGTCCACCACTTAGCAGTATATCCAAAAGAAAAACCTGTCAAACAAAAGCTTCAAAAAATGCACCCTCAAATCGCCTTATTAGTCAAAATGGAGCTAAAAAAGCTATTAGATGCAGGATTCATCTAACCAATAGATTATCCAGAATGGATGTCAAACTTGGTACCTATCTCAAAACCTGATGGGAATATCAAAATCTGCGCAAACTTCAGAGACTTGAATAAAGCATGTTTGAAAGATGACTTCCTACTTCCAAACATTGACATGATAGTAGACATGACAACTGGACATGAAATGTTGTCACTAATGGACAGATTCTCAGGGTACAATCAGATCATGATAGCTAAAGAGGACTAACATAAAACAACTTTCACTTGTCCATGGGGGACATACTGTTGGAACATGATGCCATTCGGCTTAAAGAATGCAAGAGCAACATACCAAAGGGCCATGACATTTATATTCCATGACATGATCCATAAGATAGTCGAAGACTATGTTGATGACATTCTAGCCAAATCAAGAAAGAGAAAAGATCACATAGCAACCCTAAGTGCCATTTGAGTCAAATAGGTCACATTATCTAATCCCTCATTAAATTAATTAACCCTTGATTAATTTAATCTATTATCATATCCCATCCTCTATATTTTGCAAGTTGCACATAAAGTAGATTTAATTCATTTTTTAAATCTCTATTTTCCTCACAAGGAATCTTTTGGAATATCCTTCAAGTTTGAATTCAAAAAAATCCAAGTGGACATGTACATCCAACAAGGCAATAACTCCATCTTACATGTCCTTTTCCTTGAGCCAAGTGGAATTTATTTCATTTTCCCTTCCCTCTTGCAAGTCATTTCAACAAAATTCAAATTCAAAAATATGCATTTATTGGCACAATCCTCAAAACTTGCACATACTCTATCCACTCATAGATTGACAAGTGGCATCTTGCCATTGGATGAATGTTACTCCCACATTGCTCAAATTTGGACATTCATCCATCTTGGCATTCTATAAATAAAGAGCTCATATCCTCATTATATCACCCACAAATTATGCAAAGTTACCATGCTCAAATATCTATCAAATTCCATCCATCAATCTTGAATCTTAGCTAGGTTATGCAGGTTTTTAGCTTGGAGCTTTCAATATTCATCAAAAAAGTGGATCATTCATCAATCATCATCAACACATATCAATATTGCATCATAGGAATTGGGAAAGGGCCAATTTTCACATCAAATTGGCACCAATTCCCCCATGGGATCACAAGTTTGCAAATTTAAATTTGGATTCAATCTAGTTTGTTGTTTTCATTATGTTCTTCGTTGTTTATTTTCCTAATTTGAATTTTGTAAATGGATTTCATGGGGAATCCTCGTTCTTGCTTGCAATCTCTAACTTAATGTGTTTTTTCTCATTGTTATCCATGTATTAGGATTGGGGTTCACACAGAGACCCCTTGGTTATATAGCCAAGGTGAGATACAAGATGTCATAGGATTATGACAAGTGTCTTAATAATATGACATGAGACAACTAATCACACTTACCTAGGTTCACATGTGTTACAAGTCAAAAGATAAGATAACAACTAATGACAACTAACACCTTCTAGAAATATTCCTTCCTATGACCTAAGTAAACTTAACATGTATAAATAAGTCCCCTAGTAATGAATGAACTAGGTACAAGACTTTATTTACACCAACACCCCCCCTTAACTACAACTTAGGGAGTAGTAGATTATTATGAAAATGACACAAAGATGAGTCTCGACGACTAGGACATGTTAGGTACCCATGTACATGCAATGCAAATGTAATCTCTCACAAATGGAGAAAAGGAGAAAACCCAGTGGGACAAAGCTCCTCCCCAAAAGAGAGATAAAATATACAAAAAAGAAATGCTCTCAATGAAGAATGAGAAGTCCAAAACCCCATGTGAGGAAAAGAATCCCCATAAGAGAAGTAGAACAGAGACAAGGAATCCCCCCTCAATGTTGAGTATCTCACAATGATGGTAGAATCTAGACATTCAATGTTGAAGATGATCCAAGATTGTCTAACAATGTTCCTCCCCTTAGGAAGAAACAAAAGCATGGATGTATGCAGGATGTCAAGAAGATGGATGGTGTATGATGTCTCTGAAACATGCTCAAGTGTTTCCATATCAATGTCGAAAGATGACACGCTCCAAACAGGTGTTCTAGGCCACACTATTGAAGAGGACAATCCAAAATCTAGTAGAGACGGATGTAGAACATGATCCAAAGAGAAAGATATCCCCTTTGAAGACAAGGAAGCCTCCTCCAAATGTTGTCCAAAATTATCCACACTCAGGCCAAACTACAAAGAATAATCATGTAGAGAATGAACAAGAGGGTCAACGTGTTCCCTCACAACAACTTAAGAAGGAGCATCTTCATCAAAGAGAAGATGAATTTCGTCAATGATGTCCCTGAAATTTGCAAGATGGGACTCCAAAAACAAGTCTGAAATACCTATCAAGAAGTCATCCAAACTAGTAAAATCTAAAAGACAATGAGGATCCTACTGCACTGAATCACAAGGAACCAAAACTGTTGAATCACGAGAATCATCAACTACAATAGTAGATGGAGGAGAGAGAATGCATGACTCAAGAACTAGATCTGATGTGAGAACTTCCTCCCAAGTTCAAGTAGCCAAATGTCTCCTCTGAATCATGATTCATGCTAGAAATATGATCAACAACCGAAGGAACAATGTCACCATTAGAAGAAAAATATGCAAAGGTATACAACCGAGATGAATGATCAACCACCCTAGTAGCAATGATCTCTCTATGCTCCAAGTCTTGAATGATGCCTAAATCAGGTGTGAACTCCACAGTTCTCTCATCTCCACCATGTGTAATCTAATATATGGAAAGAAGATTGTTTGTCAAATGAGGAACACATAAAACATCCTGAAAAGTGTTGTCCCCAAAACTAATAGATTGCAAGTCCTAATTACACTCATCTATGTATTGTTTCCATCAAGATAGGAGACATAGTAGAAGGCTGAATTGAAGAGAATATAGATTACAAAGATGCCATATGATGAGATGCTCCTAAATCTAGAAGCCATCTCCTTGATCCATGATCGAAAAAATCAAAAAGAGCTTGTCCTTTATTTCTTGATGTAGATGCTTGACCTTTGTCCTTTTTACACTGTTTTAAAGAATAAGGAGGTGATTCAAACATTCTAGAAGGAAAATCAATGTGATTCTTTTTGAGAAGATTTTTCAACTCATCAATATCCTTCTTATAACAATAGTGTTCTTCATGTCCATCCTTCTTGAAATATGCACAAGGAGGCCTCTCCTTCTTAGATGATTCTCCTTTAAAGGAGGATTTTTTTCTTTCCTTGATCTAAATGTGGATTATTCTTTGCTTTATTTTGTTTCTTATCTGATTCTGATTATGATTCTTTCACTTGACTAACCAACAATGCCTAAGATTTAGAAGTCTTTATGAGACCCATTGAGATAATATTTTCTTGTTCATGCATCAACATCTCAGAAAATGATACAAATGAAGGTGTAGTATACACAGACCCCATTGTCAATCTATGAGTATGAAAGCTAGAAAAAAAATATCATAATCAAGACCAAGTTTGTTCATTGTATTGTAGACCAACTGAATTTCCTTCATATCAATTCCACATGCTTTACATTGCTCTCTTAGATCATTAACCTTAGTGATGTAGTCTTGGATGTTGTCAAAGTTCTTAGGATCAAGGCTCAGATCAATTCACTATCAATTTGATAGCCTCTTACTTCATCTATAGTACCATACAATGTTCTCAATTTTTCCCAAGATTCATGATAATTTTATATGCTTCAATTTGAAACAACAAATCT
This sequence comes from Sequoia sempervirens, assembly GCA_007258455.2. Lineage (NCBI taxonomy): Eukaryota > Viridiplantae > Streptophyta > Pinopsida > Cupressales > Cupressaceae > Sequoia > Sequoia sempervirens. The sequence continues at coordinate 312,606,502 of VDFB02000015.1, forward strand.
TGAGAAACTAGTATACGAAGACACCCAAGAGCTTTGGTATGTTTGATCATCCATTTTAACTTTGTATCTGCATTTGTAGGTTTAGGTACCTTATCTTCAAAATATAGAGAGTGACCTTTAGTCATTATAGTACTCCATGCATTTTGATTCCATGTTGAAGAATTATATGATGTGAGCAAAGGAACCTTAGAATGATCCATGAAAAATGAGAGAGCGCAAGCAAATAGATCAAAAGAATGCACTAAGAGAGCCCCAAAAATTGCTTCATCAGGAAAGCCCCCAAGAAATATCTAATTTGGCACTTTATATTTAGTGTGTTTACAGTTGCTAGATGCCAAAAATATCAAGCTAGACTTGATCTTAGTGCTTACAGATGCCAAAATAGGCCACAGAATCAAGTACAATTTTTGGTACAAAATGAGATCAATCTTATCATACCACTGAGAAGTATAAAAAAAATTATGCACTTTAAAAAAAAATTGTACCCAAAAATGTTACCGTAGGAGCAAGATATGAGCTCCCAAAGTTCCCAAAATGAGGACGAAGCAGCAACACCTGGGAGAATCTACAAATTTTAGAAAAAATAAGACACTAGAATCAAAAACTAAATGAACTACTATGTAGAGCATGAAAAATTAGCCCAAATAAAAAAAAAACTGCTATGAAAAAGGAGTTAAAATGATTGAGATATCTACGTTTGAAAATAAGCTCCCAAACTGAAAATGCAAATGGTGAGGGCTAGAAAAGAAATTTAGAAAATGAAGACATCAGAAAGTTACGAGATTGAATTTGATGGCCATTTAGCCATCACCATCACCGTCGATCCCTAGGGTTAAAGTTGACGCCTACTGAAAAAGAATATACCCTGGCTATCAAAATATTCAACATAATATGCTTTTGTACCTGTTCACCAGATTTGAAGAAAAAGCTGTCAAATTTCTTGATTTGACCACTTGAACCTTTTTTTGCTGTCATAGGATTTTTATTAAAAAAACCCTGCCAAAATTTTATAGATTGACTGCTGACTTATGAGGTGGGGGTCATGGTGGCCATGTGGTTATCCACTGGGCACCTACGGGTACCACTATACCCTGAGGTCTACAGTACCTGCATAGTAGGTACTGCAGAGTATCTTGAATTTTTTTTTTTTTAAATGATTTTTAAGACCAAATTTTTTGAAAATTTAACCCTGCATATATATATATTAAAAAAAATTAGAAAATTTTACAAAAAAAATAAAATATATATATATTTTAAAATATCGTACCGATAGTGCAATAATGACGACCTAGTGGTTGTACAGCTCCCTAGGCAAAATAAATTTGCCTCACCATACAATTGCTCCAATTCAAATGATTTGACAGTCAATCCTAGGGTTTTTGGCCCTTCTAGATGCAATGGAAGGGTTGGATTTGACCCAAAATGCTCCAAAAATGTAGCTCCCTTATGGATTTGGCAACCACTCTTCAACTTCAAACCCTCATAGATTTGGCCTCGTATGTCCGATTTGGACAAAACAAAAGGAAAAATCAACTTTCTCGAACCTTTCAGATGCAATGGTGAGCTTAGATTTGCACCAAAAAGCTCTGATTTACCATCTCTCTTCAGAAAAAGACTCTCCAATGGCACCCAACCCGCTTTGATACCATGTTAGAATTGGCTATGACTACCACGATCTTGAGACCAAATGGAAAGCACAAAAACAAAGAATGGAATGTGACAAGAATAAGTTGTATTCTTATCAATATGATTCAATGATATGATTGTGATGTATACAATGTAGTAGATACCCCTTAGTTATATCGCCAAGGTGAGATAAGGGATGTCATAGGATTGTGACAAGTGTCTTAATCATATGACATGAGACAACTAATTACACTTACATAGGTTCACATGTGTTACAAGTCAAAAGATAAGATAACAACTAATGCAGCTAACACCTTCAAGAAAAACTCCTTCCTATGACCTAAGTAAACTTAACATGTGTAAATAAGTCCCCTAGTAATGAATTAACTAGGTACAAGACTTTATTTACACCAACAATTTACAATCTAAAAATCTTTAATTTCTTTGGAGATTGCATTGACTTTGTGATAATGTGGATGTAATCTTGGTTAAGCAAAGATTGGTTTTGGAAGAATGTTCCATCTTGAACACTCTATTATTTGCACAACTGATCTTAGGTCTTAGATTAGATATCTCTCTTAAACCATACATCTTTTTCTATTTCTTTGAGATTATTGTTAGAGCAAGATTCACAAAGTATCACCATTATTGCTACATTTGATGAACATTGAACCTTTCAGCATTCTATTTGTAAGGTCCCTTGTGATTACCAACATTTTCACATTTATCACTGGGTTGTTTTGCATTGTCAAGACTTCACATTAGAGACTTTGGGGTTATTTCTTGAGGCTTGCTGATTGAAATTTACCTTTCAAGAGAGATAGGATACTTGTATTTTGTCTAAGTTGTTGCAATGCTAAAACACCGTCAACACCACTTTGGACAAGTGATTTATCAAAACCTATGGCATCTTTGCTCTTATTCAAATTAGGATCATCACCACAAATAACATTATCAGTACCATCCCAAGCATCAAAGAATACTTCCATTTTAGGTTCATTAACATAGTCTAATTCTCTCTTCCAATCATCATCTAACTCAAACCAAAAATTTCCACAAGATGGTTCAAATAACTCAGGACTAATAGGGTCAGTAGGAAGGCATTTAGGCAGCTCATCAATTGATAAGTATGTTGACTCATATGTGAAAGGTTCATTACAATTTGAATGTTTTTCATTGGAAATTGAACAAGTTTCTTCACCCCCTTCCTCATCAATACATTCTTTGTTGAAAACAATCATGTCCATTTTTGCTACAAAATTTGCACACTCCATCTATGCTTCACTTAAACAATCAGGAGCAACTAGGATATGATCCTACTAGTTAGCACCATAGTTTTCATCATTTTCAACATCGATCTTATGATCAGGTTACTCAACACATATATTCTTGTCTTCAAACTCATCATCATTCACACCCTTGGCACAGTCAATATCTAACATGACTAGATTGCATTCCTGGTATCCTTCACATGGAATTTGTTCATTCACTTACAAGGGAAAAACCTCATGAGCATCAATATTATTGCATCCTTTATGCAAAGGAAAAGCTTCCAGATCATCCTCATAAAAATATTCATATTCCTTAGAAAAATATTTAGAAACCTCACTCTCCTTATTATCATTATCCCAAGGCAATTCATTTCCACATATACCATGCTCAGAGTGTTCAGAATGAAAGCTCAAACTCTCATTCTCAATTTCTTGACCATTGGTTTGTGATGAAACTTCAATAATACTTGTGAATGCATATTCTTCCTTGGAATTATTGTATTGATTTGTACCTAGACTACTTTTGAATTGGTTATGATTACTTTCCACACTCATTCCACAAGACAGAGGTCTATTATCTGATATAGCCTTTTCACTTATTAGAATTTCCTTTTAGTTTACCTTGCTCAGGAAACCATCATTGACACTTCAATATTTCATACTTTGTGCATAATCACATTTGGCCTCCTCAAAAATTATGATCCAATCAATTATTCGATCAAAATGGTGGGGCTTTAATTCCTTAGGCAAGGTACTCAATCCTAGCTCAAACATTTCATAGAATAAGTCAATACACACCGCATCTTCTGGTCTGAGATTTTTAGGAATTTCCAACAAGGCATCCAAAAACCTTTCTAACAAATCATATGGTGATTCTTCCTTATATCTTTTCATATTGGATAATCCTTGAACAAAAGACATTTTCTTAGCATTGCTTAAGCTTTGTTGATGTTCAATTTGGAATTCACCATCAGTTGCACTAGGTGAGGATGGGTGAATCAGATCAAAAAATACATTGTTATCATGACAACCACTTCTATTGACTAGTTCATTTATATGAGGTGTGTAAAAATTCCTGACATGTGTAGCCATATACCCCTTCATTATTGAATATCTCAAAAAAAATCAATGTCCATGGAAATTTGATATGCACAATGCAAAGTTGTGGGTTCCTTATCTCTCAACAAATAACTCATTTCCTCATCAAATTCTCCCAAATACATAAGCAAGAAGTCCACATCACTTAGTCTCATAATTTCAGGAATATCCCTAATTGCCTTCACAAATCATAGATTAAAAGTTGGGACTAGCTCTTCTTCATCCTTTTGGATTTCCATAAACCTTTTCCTTACTGAACCTGGATTAATCTTTTCACAAAATTGTTCTATAAATGCTACCATGAATTCATTCCATGAAAAGATAGAACACACTGGAAAATATGAAAACCAGTCTCTAACATCTTCCTTTAGAGATTAAACAAAGAATTCCATAACATCCTCATGACTTATCTCATAGTCTCCCATAAAATCAATAAATATATGCAAATGTCTATAAGTTGATTCAAAACCTTGCCTTGTGAATTTTGGAAAATGTTCCCTAACATCATTAGGAACAAGGTTTTGGAAACCCTGAATACCACTAAAGTTCACTGGTATATACCTCCAAATAGAGAAATTTCTTCAATAACATGACAAAGCTTGCACACCTTGCATGATCTTACTTGATATTCCATAGGGAGATACAAAAGAATGATACATTTTCTAGTAACCCTTTACAAACCTAAAATATAAACTTCACAATTGATCATTCACTACCTTACTCCTTGATTTTAACCCTAATTTTAGAGTTCATAACTCAAATACATCCATGCCTAGGATCTTCTAGTGGGCATACTTTTAAAAATAATCATACTTCATCATAATGTAGAAACTTCAAATTATATCTTAGAAGTATATAAAATTACCACTACCATTCCCCTTTACTAGTGCTTAATTCACTTAATAGGAAAATAAAATTTTCTCCAAATCATTCAATATGGTTTTCACACAAATTCATGCCCTATGAAAACCAAAATAGGGGAAATACCTAGTGTGGACACTAAAAAAGTAACACTTATACTATTTTTGTCTTTTTTGGGTCCTCCTTGTGACTTTTTCTTAGTCATGCCTTGATTTAGTGTTGTAATGTGGTCAACACATTCACATTAGGTCCTGGGCCCTAGCAGACTATAAGAACTTTATGATGCCTTACTTAACTGTTGTAAACTGTTGTAACACACTTTCACACTTTTACAGGACATTATTAATATATTCCATCTAAATAACCTCTTTTTATCACTTACCAAGCGTTATTTCAAAGTGTTGTAAAGTGTTGTAACAAATTTTCATGCTTTTCTAGGCTTGTCATCAATAATTTCACCCTTTCTTATGTTTAATTGGCCCCATTATACACTTACAAGCCCTACTTAAGTGTGTTTTTGAGAATAATATTGTTAAACATCATTTAATACACCTTAATTCCCAACACCCACTTAAAATGCCTAAGTGGGACCCATTTTCCACAAGGGGCGAATTAGTCCCATTTGGCTCAAAAATCAAAATTATTTCAAAATTATAGTGGGATATTATTCTCTAAGACTTGAGGTCTCCCTATGATGTGGCATTTTTGGGAAATTAAATATAGGGTTTTCTCTCTCATTTCACCCACATTCATTCATTAATTCACTCATTCATTCACTCAAGCATTCTATCAATCATCAATCAAGCATTTTAGGCATTTTCAAGCATCTTCAAGTCTACATCTATTGGAGCTTCTACTTGCATGTATTAAGATTTCCATTTGAACGGTTTTTTGAGTTGTAGCATTACATGTTCGTTAATCATTCTCTTTTCATTTCATTTCATTTTCAAGGGTTTACTTACCAAACCGGGGTTTGACCAAGGCAAACCCCTATTCACTAACCCTTAACACTTTTTCCCCTCTTTGCATGTGTTTTGCAGGTCTTGTGTGTAGATTTGTCAAAGACCAAGGTATGAAAATTTGTCAACAAATCATCAAAGTCATTCAAAGTGGTCAAAACCCTAAAAGAAGCTTGGAGAACACCTACAAGTTAGATTTTGCAGTTTTGAATCCGGAAACCTGTCAGGAGCTGAAGTGTAGATCGGGAGCTACAAATTTCACCTTTGAATTTCCCAAAATCTAGAAGTGGACTAAGTCACCATCAGTGGCGAATTAGTCCCATTGCTAGGCCTGAAAATTGGTTTCTATAGTTTTGAGTACCCTTTTTTTCTGAAGCCTGTTCTGGTAGAATTTCCCCGAAATAAGACTAAGTCACCTGGCTTAGAGTATGTGTCCTAGTGGGCTTCAAAAGTTATTTTTGTAGAATTCTAGAGCTCCTCTCCATCACTTTCCAGTTTCCAAGTGCACCTCTTTAGTCTCATTAATTTTTGTTACAATTTGTTTGCATTTTTAGTTCATTTTGCATATCACATTATATTTTCAAACACTTTGCATTTTCTTAGTTTTGCATCAATAGTTTATCTTCTTTATCAATTTCCATCCTTTGAAACAATCTCCTTTGACATATTTCAATCTCTATTGCATTGGAATCTCACATAATTGTTTTTGAGTGTGAACTTTGTGAAATCGGATTCCTCTTCCTTCATTCCCCTTTTAGGTGTGGATAAGGGAAGTTGTGACTCCATTTCCATAGTCCACATTTTGGTGAACCTAACTTTTGATCATATTTCTGATTTCAAGTGCATTTACATCCTAGGAATAGCTTACATTAGCATTGCATTGCATTTTGCATTCTTTAAATTGAATTCTAGGGTTTTAAAATTTGCATTAGTGAAAAGCTCATCTAGCTTGCATTTTTTCATTTCATTTCATTAAAAATCTATAAAATTATAGATATTCATATTATATCTGCATCTAAAAACCTAAAAATTATAAAAACCAATTCAAAAATTTAAGAAAATCACTACCTGGACTCATTCACCACCTTGGGTAACTTAGTCCAATTACACATTTTCCATTGCATTTTATGGCATTTCATCTTCAATTTCTCAGTTTTTGTCTATTGTTTATGCATTTAAGTTTACTTTCCAGAATTTCAATTTTAAGCATTTTTCTTCTTGTTAGTTTACATTGCATTTGCATTCACCCCACCTTTAGAAGCCTTTGTATGAGTGTTTGGTGTCCTATTTCCAATACCTTAATGAGAAGAATTTTGAGACTCATGTTATCCCATGATAACACACTCATTTTGGATCTTGGGTTATCTAGAGCTTCCACTCCTAGCATTGCAACTAGTACACTAGGCATGGATACTACCCTTAGCAACTCTTTGCCTTCAAATAACATGCAAGTTGACACACAGAATGATCATATCCCACAAGACAAAATAATTCAAATTCATGAAGACTTAGCACATCTCCAACATCAAGTGAGCCTTGAAAACATTTCAGCTACTGCAATTCCTACCATAGAAAACATATGTCGCATGTTTGAAAGTGAAGATGGCCTGGACTTTGTGAAACACATAGGTGAGATATATACAAAACATCTTCCTTCAAACTCTAGTTCCTCTCAACCAACCAACAATGTTGTAAGCCAAGGAGGACCTCAAACTCCTCCTCCCTTAACCATAGCCTCAATACCTACCTATACCACTCCTCACATCACAACATTGCAACAAGTTAATAATGTGATTCCTTCCTCAAGAATTCCTACTAGTATCCCTAATTCCTATGTGGCATCGCATGTACTATCTTCTTCCACAATACCATCTATAATCATTCCATTCACTTTCCCTACCACTACATACACCCCATCACCACTTTCACTTCCACCTCATACCACTTATAATGACCCTCTCATAACATAAATTTTACAAACTATTTCATCCATGAAAAAAAAATCTCCACCATAAACCAAAATCAAAATGTACCACCTACATATTATGTTTGAAGTAGCCAATTATCTTTGGAAATATTGAGAACATCAATGCCACAAGGAGTAGGGATGCCTAGATGTGAGAAATATGGAGGGAATGGAGATCCTTCTAACCATGTTAATGCCTATACCACCTTAAGTAGTGATTTTGTCCTTGATGATAAACTGTTAGCAAAACTGTTTCCTAGGACTTTAAAGGATACTGCCTTGGAATGGTTCTCAACTTTACTGAACAATTCAATTCATTCATTTAATGAAATTTTTGATGCATTTATAAATCATTTCAAAGTGCATATGACTCCCAAGAAGACCTTGGTTGATTTGATGAGATGCAAGCAAAACGAGGACAAAAAGATAATTGATGTTATCTCACACTATCAATCGCTTTATTCCCAAATCGATGTCAAGATCCCTGACCCACATCTTCAAAAGATGTTTATAGAAAATTTGCAAACTAAACTTCAAGAAAAATTTACTATGATGAAATTCCCCTCCTTCGTGCACTTGTGTACTACCCTTTTCGATTATCACAATTCAGTTAGTAGTCAAGATACAAGGTCCACTCCTAGCCGAATTGAGAAATATGAACCTGCCAATCAAAATAATTCCCAATCATTTAAAAAGAAAAACAAATGGTTCTTACAATTCAACCCCCCTCAACAACCAACTCAAACTATCAACAACCAAGTAGTTGTTAAAACTGCGGTTCCCTTTAGTTATGGAGATCTGAAAAGACAATTCACGCATTTACCTGACACCCTTCATAACACAATGTCCCAAATTTTACAACAACAAATGATTACCTTACCTATTGTCAAAGCACCTGACCCTACTAAGCCTTTACCTCCAAACTTTAAATCCAATGCTTATTTCCATTATCATCAAAAAAATGGACATGGCACAGAACATTGTAACCATCTTAAACATCTTGTGCAGGACCTCATTGATTCTAGTCATCTATCCATTGTAGGTGTTACTGATCAAGGAAATAAGTATGTTGCCCCTCTGAATCAAAACTTGCAAATTTTCATTGATCCAATTCCCAAACATAATATTTCATTTTTCAAAGCTAGTGAAACTACAAAGAATGATGTGATGAATGTCAATAATGAACATCCTGATCTTATCCCACATATTACTCATCTGAATCCTATGGATGAAATGGTACAAGTGATAGACGTTATCCCTCATAAGGGACAACCTAAGAAATCTCTTAATATTACTTTCTCCTCTAAGGACATACTTAAAAATCTCCTCAATGGTTCTCTTTACATAGTCACCCATATCTATGACAAGCCCACTAATGCCCGATACTAATAGATCCCACCTATGGTGAGAATGTGATCACCGAGGAATTTTTGGTATTACATGACCTTTATCAAGGTGACTATGATAAATTGAAAGCATGGATCAAGACACGCAATAGTTTTGCTTGCCCTACGATAGGATCGATCATCCTTCCATTACAAATAGGACCAAAAACATTGGATGTCACATTCTCCATCATCCCACGGTCAAACCAATTTCACTTGAGGCTAAGCCATTCATGGCTTCACTCAATGAAAGTTGTCCCTTCAATTATCCACAAATGCTTAAAGTTCCCATTTGACAATGAAATATTCACTATCCACCATAGTGACTTTAACCCCTATCTTCCAAAGGAAATCTTTCCTTAGAAGCCTGTTGGTCTAAGCCCATGGAACCTATAATGCCTCAACAAGACTTCTTTTTCATAGCTTACCAAAAATTCAAAGCAAAGAAAATAGCAGAATTGTCTCTCTATGACATGTCCCCTTCCACTTCTAACACTCCTATCCTAGAGGAAACCATGCTTCAACCTAAACCAGATCCAAACAACCAAGATCAACCAACACCAAAAACCTCCCCAACATCATCCAAAAGACCAAGAGACAATGAAAGTAAATTTGTCATTCCTCCTCGAATAAAACAAGTTTACAAAGCAAAAGAGAAAGTGGATGACCAACCTTTCATGGTTCCTTTCATTCCTCCCTTTAGGGAAGAAAAGCAACCTATGGTTGATCAACCCACTCCTTCACAAATACAACTTGATAACAAAACCAAAAGAAACTGAGGCACTAGAGAGCATAGGCATAAATTTCATGCTCTTGCTCACAAGTTACATGAAGACTTAAACAAATAAAATAAAAATCCACACTTGACAAAAGAAATGCATGATGACCCTCCTTCCCAACCAAAAAAAAATGATTACATACAACAATCACAACAAGAGGTAAACTCTTCAATGGACATTATCATTCGTCCTCCTATTTTGATTAATTTGGATGACGATGACGAGATTGCTAAAATTGATGAAGAGGTGCATAATGATTTGAACACATTGTTCTCCTCTTCCATGAGCTTAAATGATAAATCTCCTAAAAAGAATGTTAAGCCTAGTGCTTCCCCTAGTTTGGCATTTTCTCTTGTCCCTTTGGCTAGTTGTCCACCCTTGGCATATCATGAACATGATTGCAAGGCTAATGACTTGCTCAACGGTTGACTCGCAATTGTCTCACTAGTCTTTTGCATTTTATTTTTCTTTTGTGTGTTTGTATGTGCGTAATGTGATCCCTCGTGATGTTATGTTTGAGGTTCTCTCTCTTTGAGACACTCCTCTATTTGTACCTTCATTCTTCTCTATGTCATACATCTCTTTTTCCTTTTCTTTTGTATTTTCTTGTGTTTTCCTTTTAGGGATGATGCAAGGCATTGAGAAATTCACGTCTCTTTCATGTTGACCCAAAAGGATTTTTCTTTTTCTTTTCCTTTTCTTTTTTCTTTTCTTGTTTTTCATTTTGGGAATGATGCAAGGCATTGAGACATTCATGTCTCCTTCATGTTGACTGAAAGATTTTCCTTTTCTTTTTCATTTGGCTTGTGTGTTTCCTTTTTAGGGATGATGCAAAGCATTAAGACACCCTATGTCTCTTCCATGTTGACCCAAAAGGTTCTTTCTCTTTCTTTGTTTTCCTCTCTTTTGTTATTCTTCCAGTTCTATGTATTTGGGGGATGATGATAGTTTTGATCTCTCTAAACACATTGCAACAAAGAACATACTGACCCCAAATCCATAGATTCCTTATGTGTTTGGTGTCTTCATTTTGGGGGAAACCCCTTCCTTTCTTTTATTTTTCCTTTCCTTCACATGATGCAACCTTACTCAAAAACATATAACTTGGCATAAGGGCTTTCCAAGTTGGCTCTCATTTCTTCTTTCCTATTTTCATTTTTTATTTGCTACTTTAAATTAGTTTCTCATAGTATGGCATGTAGAAAATCCTTTAAAGTGGGTGCATACATTGTCCTTATAATTTTTCATTTTCCTTTTCTTGGTTCTTAGTGTAGACTTTTTACTTCATCACGATGCATTTGTCACTTTGTGGATGACATTGGGTGTAATTTCCTTCATAAGCATGATCTATCTTAGCATATTGCATTCCTCTTGGTGGCCTGATGTGACACACTACATCCCTAAGTTGTGAATTTTTATTCTTTGATTGGTCCTCTCTTAGAGACATTAGACATAATGTTCCCTAAGTTAAAGACCTCGCATGAACTAAGAAAGACTCCATTGAACATCCTTTGCATGTTGCATTTTTCATTTGTTAATGGCCACCTTGCATAACATAGCTTGCATGCTTGTGGTTCCATCATGTTTGTTCATTAGCTCCAAGCATACAAAGTTTTTGCTTGTCTCGTGAAGCGAAAAGTCATTTTCTTTTGTGGCACCTTATTAAAGTTATCAAGAGGTATAACTTTGGTATGGTTGAGCAGGAAGCCCATTCTGAGGCATGACTTTCCCCATAGCCACCTATGTGTGTGAGTGTATACCAGCCATGAGTGTATGTTTCTCACCTTTTAGGAATTCTCACCTGACAAACAACCATGAGTTTCGTCGCCTTAGAGTGAGTATGCATTTTTTTGGACAAACAACCTAGATGTAATCCACATCATGTTGGACAAACAATCGAATCTTGAATGATTCTTTCATTCTTTCTCTTTTCTTTCTCTCTTTCATCTTTGGCATTGTGTGCTTGTGCCTTGTCATTATTATTGATATCATGTGTGTTCCATTTAAACATGATGGTTGTCATGAGATCTTGATCTTGGGGGCTTGATCACCCCTCTTGATTATTTTTGTCCCATCTTGCTAGCATCGGTTCATAGGAAGCCCTCTTGATGTGTGTTGGTCTACTTTAGTGTGAGTTTGAAGCAGGTTCATCCTCTCACTAAAGTGGGGTCTAAATGTGGACATCCAAAATGTAACCCTTCTACTTTTTTTGTCTCATTTGGGTCCTCCTTATGACTTTGGCTTAGTTGTGCCTTGATTTAGTGTTGTAATGTGGTCAACACATTCACATTAGGTCTTGGGCCTTAGCAAACTATAAGAACTTTATGATGCCTTAAGTGTTGTAACACACTTTCACACTTTTCTAGGACCAAGTATTAATATATTTCACCTAAATAACCTCTTTTTATCACTTACCAAGCCTTATTTCAAAGTGTTGTAAAGTGTTGTAACAAACTTTCACGCTTTTCTAGGCTTGTCATCAATAAGTTGACCCTTTCTTATGTTTAGTGG
>VDFB02000015.1:312619057-312632506 GCA_007258455.2 Sequoia sempervirens
TAGTCATGCAGGCTAACTTTCTCAACATGTGGCAATTGACTAGAATATCATAGAACCTTCATTTTTTTTTTGAAATGTAGACTGGTCTCTTATTTATCTATAACTAAGGTTTGGAGGCACGACTCATCATGCAACTTGCCACATCGGCAGATCTTTTGAGAAGTGTCTAAAATTTGAATTTTTAAAGGTTCGACCAAAACTTAATCATGGAACCCCTAATAGTTGAACCAAAAAAATATCATTTGTTGCTTGTAGAATATGATATTTTTATTTAAATTAAAATTAATATACAACCTAAGTGGACCAAATACTTATTGATAACCATAAATATTTGATATCTCTACCTTTTATATTCAACACATATGGACTAATACTTGAACACAAAAAATCTATTTGTTGTTATAAAAACAACACATAATGATTTAAAATACAACTTATATTGAACAAAAATGGACCAATAGTTGAACACTAAAACTTTTTAAAAATCCTTCACATTTAATGGGAAAATACATGTTATTTATTGTGCTCACCTTTTATATTTGTGATAGGAAAAACTATTAATATAAAATTATCCAATGCTTGTACATTGATATCCCAATTTTTGTATACATAAGAACAATATTTTTTCACTATGATAACAATACTTGTTTAAATGAGTGTCTTATTTTATTAAATTAGCATTTTATTTTTTAAATGATATACTTATGGGGGAGAGTTGTGATATTTTATTTCAAAACAAAAAAATACTTATTTCACTTCTTCATGAATGTATTTATGTTTTTTTCATATAACATTTAGAGGTTCTCATGTGTTCAAGTATGGGTCCATTTTTTATCAACATTTGGTTTTTTCTTTATTTACATTTGGACTATTTATTTACAATATATAGTATAAATATGTGGTAATATTGGGTATTATCATCATGATTGAGTGCGCTACTATTGGACCCTGCATGACTATTGGGCCCTCTCCCCTAATAAATGTTTTTATTTTGCAAAGGGACAAGTTTGCATGGCCGTAGATCAATCGTCATGTCCTCTCAATCGTTCCCTGCCATCTTGCGATGACCCCACCACATTGTCTTTGATGATCACAATATCATGGGCGAGTGCCACATGTCTCATCCGGTGAAGCCGAAGGAATGATAAATACTTTGATGCATCTTTAATACATTATGTCATGGGTTACTAAAGCAGTTATAAGATGCACATGTAATAAATCAATGGAGATGTTATAATCTCGGTAGAAAGGTGCTTGATGGTTAATAACAAGCTTGGTGACTGTGTTGAACGAACAGGATTGCCGATGGTTGAGATCCACAGTTGCCATCCATCTTGTGATCAAAAGTTGTGAGGTCTTTATTGATTGCGATATCACAGGCGGGTGCCACGTGGATCTCCTTGGCAATGAGTAGTATGGTGGGGCAATGGCTACCCAACCTACAAAAAGGCATGGGCATCCACATGGCTTATGCCTACCACACTCTCATTAAGGAGAGAGATAGAGGGAGTGAGTGAGTGATCCATTTACATATTATTCTTTTATTCTTCCTCAGTTAAATATTTAGTTACCCATTTACCGTTAGCATAAATGACCCAAGAATTTAATAGAATGGATGATCAAATCATCCAGCAAATGTCTCATCTGCCAGCAAAGCTCACTAGTGCGTTGTACGAATGGCTCCAACCATATTTGATGCAGATTTAAATTTTAGTTGTCCATCCTTCAGTTAGATCAAATCATCGAATGACCATCTTCAAAACAAGCTGACACAATTGCCAACATGGCAATAAGGGTCCCACCATACCATACATTGCCAAGGAAGTCCACATGGTGGTCGCCCGCGATATCACAATCAGTAAAGATCTTGCAACTTTGGATCACGTGATGGCGAGAAACCATAGATCTTGAGTATTCGTGATCTTGTTCCTTCAACACAGTCATCAGCCTTATTATTAACCGTTGAGTAGATTTTTCATCAAGATTATAACATATTTGCTGATTTATAACATTTGCACCTCAAGAACACTTTACTAACCCATCTTTTAATGTATTAAGGCCAGATTAATTTACCACAGTATTTCCTTCATTCCTTCGGCTTCATCAAATGAGACACGTGGCGCCCACCCATGATATTGCGATCAGCAAAAACCTTGCAACTTTTGATCACGCGATGGTGGGCAACCATTAAGATCTGATGACAATTGACTGATGGTCAACCAAAATTATCACCTTCAGCCTCACCATATAGGACACATGGCACCCGCCCGTGATATCGTGATCAACCAAAGCAGTATGGTGGGGTCATCGTGGGATGGCAGGGAGCGGCTGAGATCAAATGATAGTTGATCAACGATCGTGTGAACTTCATCCTTCTACAAAACAAAACATTTATTAAAAGGACAAGGGGACATCAATAGGCGGATGGTAAACAATGACATAAGTTTTTTTTAAATGATGAAACACGGGGCCAACCAAGACTTAGGAAAATAAAACCCTGCAGAGGAAATAAAATATTAAAACAAAGGGACTCAGCCTAGATAGAATGATAGGACAAGTTATTTTAAAACCCCTCAAAAAGTAAGATTGAAATAGATCCCAACTAAGGTGTAAAATAAACACTAGGGTTTTATATGAAAATAAAGCTAAAACCACCAACCCAAGGAAAATTCTAACACCATGAAAGACCAGTAACACCAGGCAAGGTAGGAATGGAACATAAGGAGAAAAAAATAAAGTTCCATCAGAGGGGAGAGAGATAGAGGGAGTGAGTGAGAGAGAGAGACCTAAGAGAGGGAGAGGGGGTAGGAGGGAGAGTCTTGAGAGAGAGAGAGAGGGAGGGAGTGGGAGAGAGATAGAGGGTAGAGGGCTAAGGGTAGAGTGGAGAGACTTCTAGGAGAGGAGAGCAGGGGAGGGAGGCACTGAGAGATAGGAGGGCAGAGGGCTTCATGGCCTAGGGAATTTAAGGGTTAAGGGCTTAATTTTAGGCTAAGGCAGAGGGAGAGAGACTGAGATTGAGGAGGAGAGAGAGAGACCTAAGAGAGGGGAGAGGAGGCAGGAGGGAGAGACTTAGAGAGAGAGAGATAGGTGCAGAGGGTAGGAGGGCAAGGGCTCTAAGGGTTTGGGGCTCAAGGGTTAAGGGCTCTAGGGCTATGGGCAGGAGGGAGAGATAGAGGGATCCAAAGTGAGAGAGAGAGAGAGAGGAGTGGAAAGAGGAGCAGAGAGCACGTGAGGAGGGTTAAGGGTAGAGGGCAGAGCTAAGGGTTTAGGATTTAGGGTTTAGGTTTTAGGGGTTAAGGAGAGAGATAGAGGGAGGAGGAGGAGAGAGATACCTAAGATAGGAGAGGCAGGATATTGAAGATACTTGAGGAGAGAGAGAGAGGGAGGGAGTGGGAGAGAGATAGAGGGAGGGAGGGTTTAGGGTAGAGGGTAGATGGTTTAAGTGTTTAGGGTTAAGGGTGGAGGGGAGAGAGATAGAGGGAGTGGGTGAGTGAGAGAAATACTGAAGGGGTAGGAGTCGTTAGCTCTCAAAAACGCAGGCAGAATGCCTCAAGAGGCTGCCAATCTCTTGATACGCTTTAGGGTAACAGACAAGGTCAAGAGAACTCAACCTTCTACTCTTTAGGTGCTGCTAAACCTAGGCGGGTGTACCTTTCTGAATGAAGTAGACTTAACTTATGATTATTCTTCTTGCAATAATTTGTCCACAATGGCAGATGACAGTGAACAAATGAAATCAAACTTGATAGCAATCTTTTGATCTAAATCCTAAAATGCTTAATTAACAGATATAAAGAAACTAAAATGAATTCAAATGATGAAATTGCAGAGACCAGTGCCTTATTGGGTATGCGAAGTCAAATGAAACATAAGTGGGCAACTTATTCTAGAAAAAATCAAATTGATGGCATATGATATGTTTATAACTTGTATAAACATGCAAGATTATGACCATTATGCTCTACTTTAATAATCCAGATGAATCTCCATGATTACTGTGATCAACAAAAAGGATTTAATCTCTACTTGAGAGAACCAGTCAATTAATCACATAGATACAACAAATGTGCACTGATAAATTGAAAATAAGCTTGTTACTTCAATTTAAACAACCAGAAAGAATCCACTTGGAGACAGCTTAGCAATGTTTTTCAATAAACTCAACATACAATTGACACCAGAAATAACCTACCACACCAGCTGATTTTCATTGAATTCGCCATTTTAAAACATGCACATAGTCTCTGATAAGAGAAATCTATTCTAATGTATCCATCTAAAATCTACTATCTCTATCTAAGATCTGATGTAAAAATATCCTCTCTCAATTACAATTGGGGTGCATATTTATACACTAGCATCAGGAAACATATCGTTTCAAATTCATGCCAGCCCACCGTGGAAATCAGGCAAAATCCATGTCAGCCTACAATGGTTATCAAAATTTCAAATATGTTAGCCCACAACATTTGAATATAATCTCTGAGCCATTCGCTGAGACACTTTGTAAGTATGCTGAAGGAAAAATAACGCTATCACCTGCGCTCCTGTGTTTCACTCGCTTTCACCGTGACCTTTTGAGTCATGGAGATATCCTGTAGATCCCTTTATGTTTCCCCAAGAGCCCCTTTACCTTTTGTGTGTCGCTGTGACTTATCGCTCTCGGTGAGACATTATATAGACTGCCCCCTGTTTCATTGAAAATCCACATGATACATATTTGTCACCGAGACATATGAATTTTCCTGCCGATGAGTCCATCCGTCAATGTATGTCGTTGTAACCTACAACTATCAGGAAGACCCTACGTAAATTACACAATGTTTCACCGAAGGCTCCCCAAGCACACATGATCACCGAGAGAAAGCCACTCTCACACCGAAAGCCAATATAAAGAAACTCCCTCAAGCTCCGTCGGCGAGACATACACATCGATATGACCCTTCACCGAAGACCCATCTCTGGCCGAAGCAAAGCCCACATATGATGTTGGCGAGACCCACAAGACTCGCCAAGACATAATGCTAATACCGCCTAGCTCCGCCGATTAATCCTCATATGCACAAGTCAGTGAGACCCAACCCATTTGGGGAGACCTCACACAGATGAAAATACTTATGTCGATATACCATTCCTCTGTCGCCGAAACAACATGAAAGTCAGGCTGATAACTACTGATGAGCAAACTCCAATCGCTGTGACACAGAAAACGTCTTGCCGATAGGAAACACAGACATTTTATCAGAAAAACAGATCAGGGAGACCCCGATATTGTCACATCGATAAGCCTGCAGCAAACAAATGTTAGCAAAGATGCATGACTTGATGGATTCAAAGGGGCTATATGGGAAGAATATGGGTGAAATATGCACATGGTAGGACCAATCTGGAAATTTATGAGTAAAATGAACATGTAAAACACTAGATTTTTACAGTTCCAACAATGGCTCCATCTGGGGATGAATGATAGTCAGATCATTGCAAGGATCTAGAATCTTGGGTGAGCAGACCAGACACAGAATGATGAACCAGTGAGCAGAATAGAAGTGAACGGCAAGCAGATGGAAAGAATGCAAAATGAATGCAAGATGGAGGCGAACCAAAACCCTAAACTACTATGCATGGAAAATAATTTTAAAGAGGATAAATAAGAGTTGTCCATGCACTGGCAACCCTTAATCCTCTGTATTCAAATTTCACCTGTTCTGAGTTGTTACAATCTAAAACTCAAACCACACTTACCCCTATCAAACACCTGGTTTTGTCTTGAGTTCATCAGATTCTTCTTGAAGATACTCATGCAATCTCTCCTGTCACTGTTATTGCAAATTTTTAGAAAATCATCATACTCATCTTGGCCCAAAATCCTTTTACCATTCTTCAATTTATATTCTTCATCATCAGACAAATCTCTGTTATCTCCAACATACAAAATATACACATATTCAATGCAAAATCCCTCATTATCTCGCTCACTATTGTGTACTACAACACACTCTCTCAGCTGTATTAAAAATTCGCCATCAAAGTACTTTTCATGAGAATCAAAAAATTCTATCAGACCAACATTGTCTGAAACAAACAAATCTGAAACCTTTTGCACCTCTTCAATATCTCTATTCGAAGACAACACTGGATCATGACTCATATCCTTATTATCAAGCATGTGTGAACCAATCAAAGCTAGAATTCTATCATCCTTGGCATGCAAATAAACATCTTCTTCACATAAATTAGAAATTTCAAAATCACATACCTCATCCTGAATGGAAACAGACCTTTGATCAACACCAAAGGTTTCACCATCATTCCAATAAATGCATAGGGAGTCATAAGAATCTTTACACAAAGATCTTTCACTATCAAAACAAATGTAAGTTGGACACAAAACTTCAAGATCACCTTCATGTGTATATCTCTGATATTCAAGAGTTAACAAATCTGCAATTCATTCACTGACAAGTGAACAAGTCTCAACATTTTCATCACTACAGTTATACTCTTTACTTTTTTCATCATCAAAAAGAAATCCAATACCATCAGAGAATGGGAAATCAGAAACATTATCAGCACAATCATTTATTCCATCATTTTGCCTATCTGAAATTACCTTCTCTTTCTCATAAAGTGAATTTGAAAATACCTGAAACTCATTCTTGGGCATACCTTTTAAAAACATCATCTGATCCTCTTTTAACTCTTCATCATACAATGAGTTTGAAAAAATGTGGAAATCACTTTCAAATGTACAAACCTCATCATGATCAAACGTATCTTCATAACTTTCAACTGCAGCCAGAGGTATTGTATACTTACTATCTGATGAATTAACATCTCCCATTGCCTCTTCAACCTGATCTTCATAAGAGGTAAAAAAATCCCTTGACTGCAGATCAAAATCCTTAGGTTCATCATCAGAATCTGAATATTCACTGGATTCCTCACAACATGCACTACTTTCCCTGTGACAATCTGTTACGCAAGAGAAAACTCTTGTACCTTCATCTTCCTCAACATGGTGAAAGGTATCTGAAGTCAAATATACTGTGTGATCTTCTCTGTTGTTTCCCATTAGCATTCCCTCTTCTTGCATTCTTTGGGCTACAACACATTAATCTGGGGAATGTGGCTTATCACAAAAATCACCGAAGTAATTGTTACTTACCATGTAGGTTCCCTTTATCAATGGATCAGGAGCTTCCTTGTTTCCAGGCCTAGCTGTTATAGGTTTTTCTTCCTTCTAGTCTGTATTATAAGGCATGTCATGCAACCTCAGCCTCTCATTTCTATAAGTGTTCTCTTGTCTGTACTGATAATTTATGCTTTGCTGAGGAACCCTAGGGTTATCTCTTTTACTAACTATCCCAGCAGCCTTCCTATTGTTTTCAAATGTCAGTGCCATCTTCTATGCTTCAGCCAAATCTCTTGGGAATTTATTTCTCAATTCATGCCCTGTTTTAGGATCAAATGCATTCAAATAAACACTTAGTGCTATAGAATCTAGCAACTTTGATCCAGGAGGTATTTTATTCTGCAACTTATTGAACCTCCGATTAAAGTCATAAACTGTTTCATTTTGATCTTTCTAAATCCGTATTAATTCATGAAGAGCAGCATCTGGTGCCCTTGGATTCCCAAATTGCTCAAGGAATTGATCCTAAAACCCTCAGAGAGAATTAATAGAAGCTGTTGGTAGGCTATTGAACCAATCCCTAGCATCTTCAATAAGTGATATCATGAACAGCCTTATTTGTAAATCTTCATAGGGCAAACCCAAATATTGGATGAAAGCATTGAAACTTCTTAGATGCTCTTCAGCAGTGATTGCATCACTCCCTATAAACTTTGGAACAATACCTCTCCAATTTCCATCCATTGGATAAGGGGATAACTGAATCCCTGCCAAATCGAACTGTCTAATCATTGTTGTGTATTGATGAGAGGGGGCGTCAGGTCATCAATATAATCTTGCATGTTTATACAAATTATAAATAGATCATATGCCATCAATTTGATTTTTGCCAGAATAAGTTTCCCACTTCTGTTTCATTTGACTCTGCATACCCAATAAGGCACTGGTCTCTGCAATTTCATCATTTGAATTCATTTCAGTTTCTTTATATTTGTTAATTAAGCATTTTAGGATTTAGATCAGAAGATTGCTATCAAGTTTGGTTTCATTTGTTCACTATCATCTTCCATTGTGGACAAATTATTGCAAGAAGAATAATCATAAGTTAAGTCTGCTTCATTCAGAAAGGTACACCCGCCTAGGTTTAGCAGCACCTAAAGAGTATAATGTTGAGTTCTCTTGACCTTGCCTATTACCCTAAAGCATATCAAGAGATTGGCAGCCTCTTGAGGCATTCCCCCTGCATTTTTGAGAGCTAACAGGAGGGAGAGACTTGAGATAGAGTGAGTGAGTGAGAGAGAGAGAGAGACCTAAGAGAGGGAGTGGTGCTAGGAGGGAGAGACTTGAGAGAGAGAGAGAGATAAAGGAAGGGAGGGTTAAGGGCTGAGAGAGACCTAAGAGAGGGAGAGGAGGTGGGATGGAGAGACTTGGGAGAGAGAGAGAGGAGGGAGTGGAAGAGAGATAGAGGGAGGGGGGGTTAAGGGTAGAGGGTAGATGGTTTAAGAGTTTAAGGTTTAAGGGTTAAGGGTTTTGGGTTAAGGGTTAAGGGTAGAGGGAAGTGTTGGTTTTTTTTTACAATGTAACCAGGTTGGTATTCTAATCTACCTATGGAATTTCAAATCCCAATCAAGGGCAGCTTGAAGGACCTGGACCAATTGACGAGGACTTTAAAAAAGCCTCGTACACTTCGGGCTCTGCAAGACCTAGGAGGGTGATCCCTTAATGTGTTTACAACCTCCGAACCAATATCATAAACACCCTAGGGGAGGGATTAGCATATAATTTTTCCAACATAGCTTGATGGAACACTAGATCTTTTCTCATGCTTGGGAAACCTTTCAACAAAAGATGACATGAATGCACCTTACCCAAAGTATGTTTTAGGACCTCCATGCATACAAACACAAGGATTGTCATTTATCATCTTACAGCAGTGGTACCTAAGATGATGGTACTTCTCATCCCTTGGACATTTCTCTCTTCTTACAATTGGATACATCATTCCTCCTTTTGATTTTGTCAAAAATATATGAAATGATTTCTAAGTAATGCCTTATTGGGTCAATGAGATCACCAAAAGTCTAGGACTTGTCAAATGAAGGTATATTATTGACACCTATCCCTTTGCTATTCTCTTGTTAGGACTTAGTAATGACTATCCAAAGAGAAAATGAGATAGTGGTAACAACCATTTATATTATTTATCTCACTGCAATCCATTTCATGGCTATAGTCATGTTGTCACCTAGTGTAGATTTTTTTTTTTTCAAATTCATATAACATGAAGACAAACCTATAGCCTTTAATGGTACTGCTCTTATTCATGACTATGCTTTGTTCCCTTGAAGCACCATGATTTATGATGGTTTTTATGTTGAATATCATCATTAAAACACCCCTGTGCAAGTATATGCCTTCACTATTATAGCCTATTGCTGGAATGGATGATCAATGGTATGAAAAGGTAAAAATACAACTATGCTTTGCTTCCTTCACTACTTGTTGCTAATTGTTGATTTTTGTTCATATGCACTTGTACCATTGTAATGCTTGATGTCCTACATGAACATGCATGGATGTCTTGTAGCATAACCTCATAGTTGTTGTTCATATACACTTGTACTATGGCCTTGGCTTCTAATATGAGACCTCTCCTAAATCATAACTGCTTAATTATCATTTGTAACTTTTTGTTTCTTGTATGCAATCATGATCCATGTTGGATCAATCATGATGACCAAAACCCCTAAATGAAAGGTTATGATCATAGAAATTGTATCTCAATCACATGATATGATGGTTCCATTGCTGTCATAAACCTCTTGTAATGACATTTTTTCAATAGGAATATCATCTGTGTCAACTAGAGTTGATGTTTCTTGAATGTCTTTTCCTTTTATGCCTTTCCTTAAAACATCATGCATTGAATGTTATCTAGAAAATTGTTCGCCTAATGTTTGATTATGAAGGCCTTGAATAGAGCCTTGTGCAATTTTAGATTTTTTTTTTGTTGTTGTCCTTCATGAGACCATTCTAGCATGCATTGTTGGTTGCCCTTATCAATGACAATGACCTTTACCTATTGCATTCACTTTCACCAATACACCCATGAATGAATAATATCAATCCCCTTTGCCTCGTGTAGCTTTTGCAAAGGTGTTTTCCTTGTACTTGTATCATGACCTTGATTCAACCATTGCTCGTCTTTCGTTATGTGTAATAAATACACATAGTCTCCTCATTTTATCTTTATTAGACAACCACCTATCACATATGTGGGTGACCTAACAACTCACCTTCCTATGTGATGTGTGACTGTCCAATAGGGTTATGGTGAGAGGGGCTTGACAACAACTTGAAATGCTTCCTCATTGTTTAAAAGATGCATAATTGAACTTGATGCATCTATGAAGTCACTTCCTTTATAAACAGATCATGGATCTTCTTAAGAAGATTGAAGGACATATCAACATAGTATGTTGCATCTTTTGAATCTTTCCTTTCCTGTCCTGTCTTATGTTCCTTTCTGTCTTGTCTTATGTTACTAGTCTTTTATGGTGGGGTTTTTCTTTGATTGAATCCACTCTATCTATCTCCTCTACCCATAACAATTAAACCCTCTACCCTCTCTCTCTCTCTCTCTCTCTCTCTCTCTCTCTCTCTCTCTCTCTATCTCTCTCTCTCTCCCTCCTACCCCTCTCCCTCTCTTAGGTCTTTATCTATCTCTCACTCACTCCCTCTGTGTGTCTCCCCTCTACCCTTAACCCTCTAAACCTTAACCATAAACCTTAAACCCTTAACCTTAAACTCCTAAACCCTTAAACCATCTACCCTCTCGTTTAATCCTCTACCCCATATCTCTCTCCCACTCCCTCCTCTTTTCCTCTCTCTCTCCCTCTTACCCCTTCTTCATCTCTCTCTCTCACTCCTCTTATCTCCCTCCCCTCTGCCACCCTCTGCCCTCTACCATCACCCCTCTACCCTCTGCCCTCTACCCTCTACCCTCTCTCTCTCTCTCAAGTCTTTCCCTCCTACCCCCTCTCCCTCTCGAGGTCTCTCTCTCTCCACTCACTCTCTATATGTCTCCCTCTGCCACAACCTAAACTTTAAACCTTTACCCTTAAACTCACAAGCCCATGAAGCCCTCAGCGCAAACTCTAAACCCATAATATTAGGTGTGTATTAAAACATTATAAAAGTATAAATTTTTGTGGAGTTCTTAGGAATTGAATGATAAATGGCGATGAATGGGAGAAAATCTAAGGCACTTTAATATTTTTAAACTAAAAAGTTAGAGTTCAATTAGGATTAGTGTTCACTTAGGGTTAGGTTTAGGGTTCAATTAATGTTCAATTTGGGTTAGGATTGAGGATGAGGTTGGGGTTTAATTAAGGTTATGAATTCAATAAGAGTACAAATAGGGTAAAGGTTAAGGTTAGGGTTGGGGTTAAGGTTCAATTAGGATAATAATTAGTGTTAGGGTTAGGATTAGAGTTCAACTGTAGTTAAAAGTTAGGGTTATGGTACAATTAGGACTACTATTCAATAAATGTTCAATTAGGGTTAATACTTAATTAAGGTTAGTTTTAAAGTTCAATAAGGGTTTGGGTTAGGGTTGGGATTATGAATCAAGTAGGTTTGGGTTAGGGTTTGATTAGAGTTAGGTTTAGGTTTTAGTTAGAGTTAGGGTTAGGGTTAGGGGTAGAATTCAATTATGCTTAGTGGTCAATTACAATTAGATTTAGTGTTCAATTAGGGTAAGGGTTAGAGTCCAAATAGGGTTAGGGTTTAACTAAGGTTAGGAGTAGAATAGAATAAATTTTTGTGTTTAATTATGATATCTAGAATTTAGTATAATTTTAGAAAATGAAATGATTTGGACACAAAGAAAAAAAATAGAAAAGTTGATTTTATATAGATCTTATTTCTTAATTTATTCTAAAATTCTAATTAATAATTGTTTAATTAATTTAAAATCAATATTTTTATTTAATTTAATTTAATTGTATTAGATCATTGAAGAGTAAAACTAAATAGATAATAAATATTTTTTATGAATTTTTAAAATTAAATTTAGTTTAATTTTATTTGTAATGTAAAATATTAAAATTTTAGATTGAAATGCTAAAATTTATTTTAAAATATTTATAATTAATGTTGAATTTATAAACTAATATTAAGACATTAATAAATATAACCCTAATAATATGTTATTAGGATTAGGGTTAGTGTTAGTATTAAATTAGGGTTAGAATTATGGTTTAATTGTGTTAGGGTTTAATTAGGGTTAGTGCTCATTAAGGGTTAGGGTTTAAATATATTCAATTGGGGTTAGGGTTCAATTAGGGCTATGATTTAGATAGGCTTAGGGTTAGGGTTAGAAATAGTGTTTAATTAGTCTTAGAGTTAAAAATAGGGTTCAATTAGGCTTAGGGTTAAAATTACGATTCAATTAGGGTTAGGGTCCAATTAAAGGTAGGATTATATTTCAATTAGGGCTATGATTCAATTATGGTTAGGGTTTTGGTAAATTATAATTATCTCACATATATGAGTTTGGGGTTACAGCTAGGATCTTGATTTAATTAAGCTCAGGCTTAAGGTTAAGGTTGGGGTTTAATTAAGCTCAAGGTTAGGGTTAAGCTTAAGGTCATGGTTTGATTAGGGTTATAATTAGAGTTAAGGTTATCATGAGAACTATGGTTAGTGTTAAACTAAGGATTATGAATAGCATTAGAATTATGGTTAGGGTTAGAATTATAATTAAGATTATAATTAGGGTTAGAATGAGAAGGGTTAGGATTATAATTAGGGTTAGGATTGATTAGCATTAGGGTTAAAGGTTAGGTTAGGTTTACCATTTAATTAGAGTTGGGGTTCTAGGATAAAGCTTGGGTTCAATGATAGGGTTAGGGTTGGGGTTAGAGTTAAAGTTAAATTAAAATAGGGTTAGGGTTCAATTAGGTTTAAGGTTAAGGTTAGATTAGGGTTATGATTCAATCTCAACAATAATTCTCACTCTAACTCTAACCCTGAACTTAATTGTAAAACTAACACTGACACTGTTTTTAACCCCAACCCTAACTAAATATATATCTAACCCTGACCTTAATTCTATAACTAAAAGTAATTCTAATCTTGTCTTCCATGTTGTGCTGAAAATGCTACTAGCATATATATATTATTTATTAATATATACAAAATACCCCTTCTCCCTCTCTTAGGTCTTTCTCTCACTCACTCACTCCCTCTATCTCTCTCCCCTCCACCCTTAACCCTAAACCCTTAAGCCATCTACCCTCTACCCTTAACCCTCC
>VDFB02000015.1:312637085-312713503 GCA_007258455.2 Sequoia sempervirens
GGCCTACTCCTTTTCACTCTTCCTGAGTTAAATATACATTTACCCATTTCTAGTACTCTTCATCAGTTGGCCAATCAAAATTGATCACCTCATTCACCTTGACACTATAAGGTTTGTACTTAACTACCACCTAATTCGCTTCTCTTTCAAAAGACTCCAAGAATGAGTTGGTGCTAATGATTTTTTCCATACAGCTCACCAACAAATCATAATCTAAGTTACCATGTTTTTTAGGGTTTTGTAGTCAAAACATGATATACAGGGGCTCTTACACTTTTTGTGATTACTGTAGCTTATGTAAGAGGCCCCATGGATACTGTTGTAATTGTAGGATACATGAATAGGGCATAGGATGAGAAATAAAGAAGGTATAGCTAATGTCCTCAATATTTTTGTGAAGAAAAGCATGTGAAATGAGAGGTTCAAGCCTAGGTTTCAACAAAACATGTATGGGAGATCTGATTTTATGAATTTTTATCCATGTGCAGACCTAATGGGTTGTTTCTGAACACTGAATATAAATGATATACATACACACACACACAAATATATATATATATATATATATATATATATATATATATATATATATATATATATATATATATATAATAATGTATGTATGTATGTATGTATGTATGTATATGTATTTTTAAATGTAAATGTAAATGCAATTACTGGATGCTCTCCTAGAACAATAAATGCAACATATCATTAAAGAAATCTATATCTATGTATATAAATGTGTTTTTCTAAATGCAAGTGTAAATGCAAAGAGCATATGGTTTTGTAGTGTTATAGATACAACATATCCATAGATTAATGTAATTGAAATTCTAAAGTCTTCAACACATAATATGAAATAGATCAAACTATTAAACTACATGAGAAATAAATGAAAACAATAAATGCATATGTATGTGTATTTGTAAATGTAAGTGTAAAATAAATAAGAATAATGAAAATTATAAAAGAATATAAGGAAATTTATCCTCCCTTCTTGGTAGTGATAACCTCCTCCACACACAATCCTTAAAAATTATGAATAGAGGAATATAATCTTTGAAGAACTCAAAGTTGATTCTCTCCTGCCTGATGCAATTAGTCATTTTATCCTTACAAACATTTATAGTGATTACTAGAGGCACATAGACCAATTCTTTAGAATAGAAGAATTTGATCATACTTTTCCAATGATGGCATTATGAGAAAACCTTAGGTTAAATGAATAATTCCTAGCTAAGTTCTTTAAATCATGTCCAACCGTATAAGAGAAGACCACTGCTATGTGTACCTGGATACCATGGAGAGAAGGCTCTTTGGGCTCTTTCATCAATCATCCTGCAACAAAACATGCCAAGAATCTCCTAGCAATTAGACATAGGAGATTTAAGATGACTTAAAAAATTGTAAGCATAAACTTATGATGACTTAACCGGTTACAGATACACACTCCTCCCCATTAACCACTTAGACATATGGAAATTAAATGTAAATTTGCTCATAGCTATTTTTAGTCATGTAGGTGTCCAATAAACCACTTGGTGGTGTTTCCCTTCAAGTTTATTTACTTGAATGAAGAGAAAAAGTCCTTTGATTACAATTAGAGAATACATTTGAGGCCTTGGTTGTGTAACTAGTGGACCATAGTCATATTTAACACTTTTTACAAAGTTTGGGAGTTAAAATGTTAAGCAGATTTGATTTGTGATTGACACATTTGGACGGTAGTAACAATAACTTGCAATCTATCAAGACTTGATTACCTTATAACCTATAAAATTCTAGTGATGAAATGATAGATTAATCATAATGTCACCATGGGAGCACAAAACTTGCAAGTAAGTTGTCATGAGGTCTTTAATTATAACATAAGTTCATTCATGGTTTTATATTTTGTACTCTTTTATGTCATGAACTAAAATATGTGTTGTTTTTACAAGATTATTTGCCTCCTCATGATGCTCCTGGCCATGATTAGGGTACTGCAAGTGTTGCCTGAGGAGTAGGAGTTGGTACAAGTGTCCATCCTGATCTTCCTATGCATACATCACATCATCTGACCCCATCATCCGTGCCTATATTGTCGTCTGAAATGTTGGCAACACATACCATGCAGGCATCTATTAATGCATCCTTTGGCAGTGAACACATGCCAGAACATGTGTCAAAACATGTACCTGGGGATGCAGAGGCCACTAGTACTGGTGATGTTTTAGCAACATTTCCTAGATCTTCATGTATTACTAGTACGGGAACATTGTTGGTCACATTTCTAGTGACCGAGGATTTCGTTCCCATAAAGATAGAGAAGGTCCCAGGTACTTTAAAATGTTTTAATTATTATTATATATAATCCAATTGAAATTTACTTATTGATCGCTCTTTTTAGACTATTGATCCCATGATCATTTTGTAGGAAATGATGTTTTTATAAACATCTAAGTGATATTACATTGGAGCTCTTCGGGCCACCATACATACATGGTGGAATGCCCAAAATCAAGATTTAAAAGATTAGCTCATTAACCATTTAGTTGTGTTGTTCAGTGATAAAACATTCAACCGAACCAAGTTCCTTAAGAAAGATGGTACCTATCAAAAGTATGTGAGGGACCAATATAGGTCACATTTAGAGAAGAACAAAAGTCTGAAGCATCCCCATGATTAGAGTGGAAGGACACGGTGTCGAGATGGAAAGGAGAAGCTGAAAATAAAAAGGAAAAGACACCACTTAGGGCCAAAGGGAAGGTGTCACGATACTATCTACAATGTAATTATATACTGATTACTCTTTCTTTTTACATAATCTAATGTATTTCAAACCTTTCATAGGCTGCCCGACACATCGAAGGAAACAAAGGAAAGAATAGAAAAACACGGGCAACACAAACTTGGCTCTGGTGGTTATATGAAATTAGCCGCACGAATTGTAAGTATCAATAAATGAAATAAACTATCCAAATAATAAATTGAAAACAATTTTGGTTTTATCACACCATAGAAGCAAAATTCATGATCTTATGCAAAAATGTAGGGCTCTGAATTCAACAAAGTTCCCATAGAAGATGACCTAAAGATTGCCTTCCAGCAAGGCTATGGAGCCGTGGCTAAACACCTAAGAGTCTTGACTGGGAAAACACAACCTTCCACTACATTTGACACGCAAGTAAATAAACTCAATAAATTTTATTTAAAATTGAATACTTGTGCAATCTATTCAATCTTAATTTCCACCATAAAGTAATTACATGCCTATTTTTTTTAAACAATTAAGCAATGATAATAGTGCACATGACATTGGAATGTAGCCTGGTGAGGGTGGAGCACAACCTGCATATGAAGGTCATGGTCTGCATCCCAGTACTTTAGAGCATGTAGAGCATGATCAACATGTTGAGCATGATCAGGCTAGAGAAGATCAGGAAAATGATGTGGCCCCATCAAGTAAAGAGGACCACTCTAAAGTTGTTTTAAACATATTTAATTGCAATTGGTGTATTAATTAATGTAACCTTTCGTGTTTCAACTTTAGAGCATGTAGAGCATGATCAACATGTTGAGCATGATCAGGAACATGATGTGGCCCCATCAGGTAAAGAGGACCACTCTCATGTTCTTTTAAACATATTTAAGTTTAATTGGTGTATTAATTAATGTAACCTTTCGTGTTTCAACTGCAAATCAGGATTTAGAGGGTGTTTAGCATGTCGATCATGAGTCTATAACAGAAGTTCAGGAACATGATGTGGACCCATCAGGTAAAGAGAACCACTCTAATGTTCTTTTAATTAATGAAATACTTGTAACAATAATAATAAAACATATCAGTTTAACATTTATTTGTTATTGTAGCAGACCCCCCCTTGCAATGGCGTCCACGTCGTGAGCAGACGACTAGACGTACATTAAGATCACAAGAAGAGGGAAGAACAACTAAAGGGGGGACAGATGATTTAGAAAATGATACTCCACTTCAGATTTTTTTAGCTTTAAAAAGAAAAAAGAAAAAAAGTGTTTTTAATCATATCATGACAACCATATTTTTGATAATATGTAAAAACTGAAAGAATGAATATTATATGTTAATGAATGAATGTGAATATGTTAATTAATGAATGTTATATGTTAATGAATGAATGTTATATGTTATTAATGGATGAATGAATGAATGTTATATGTTATTAATGGATGAATGAATGATTAATGTTATATGATTGGGCATGGGGAATTGAGAGTGATGTGAGGGGGGGGGAGGGGCCAAATGAACTTCCACCATCACATGGTTGTCCCTGTTAAGTAGAGAATATTAAACTATTCTCGAAACAAAGAGAAGCTCAATAAGGTAATGCACTTTCAATATAGAAAATGCATCATTTGAAGCATCAAACCAATATGCAAAGATGAAAGAAAGTGCTAACTTGCTATGGTGGCAGAAAAATGATTCTTTATACCTTGAATCCATACTCTACATCATAATTTGAAGTTGTTTTCATTCCAATGTTCTGAGTTTAGTTTGTTTGTATGGCTTTGTATGAATACCACATTGTGTTGTGTGTAGATTTGGTTTCAAATCTCTATTTCTTTTGTTTTTAGTGGTGACATAACTCTAAAATTTGACTTTTGTGCATAACAGGTTAGTGGAAAAATTCCACCGGCTCTGAAGGGTTTAGAAGGCTCGATTGAGATGGAAATACGGATATTTGGATCTTGTTGTTGATGGGAGGCTTAGAGCTTAACCATGAAATTTTGTACCATGCAGAAGTATGCAAAGTTTCTCTACTTCCATTCATTCTTGATCATAAATGTTGTAAATGATATTAATGCTTCAAACTTAAGATTTGTTTCACTGTTATAATGATCAAAATGTTATACTTTTCTATACATTCAAGCATTCTCTTTCCCCCTACCCTTTGCTCTCTCTCCCCTCCTTTTAAGAATTTTCTTTGTGATAAAAGATTCACATTTCTGTCTCATTTACACAAATTTATCTGAAGCACTAGGAGTGAATAAAGATATGTAAAGGATGATGGATTATGTCTAAACAACAACTTTCCATCTTATAGCTAATTAAATCCTTAATATTTGAATAGTTTTAGAGCTTGAATAATGCTTGTTTATGCATGTGTAGCAATAAGGGAGCCTATGTGAAGATTGAAATTTAAAACATCACTTTGGTATTTTTCCTTAGGCAGTGAAATGATATTTTGAGTAATACAAACCTACACACACATTGATATTTTTTGGCATTGCATTGAGGAAATTTTTTTCTTTTATACCTACCCTCGGTTAGACATGGAGGTATATAATATTGGTTTCTGGGTTTATTCTATAAGTAGTTAATTTCCGCGAGGAAGACTAAAATCTTCTTAATGTCTTGTGTTAGGTGTGAAAGCATATGAATCACTTGTTGAAGGTACCATTTTGTATTCATCCAAAAATTGGTTTGTTATTTTTTTTATGTTTCTTGCATATTTTTTTTTAGGCTCTAGAGATGTAGCTCAGCTCTTTCCTTTGCACTTTTCATCTATTTTGATGATTACAGTAGATTGTCCTCATAATTTTTCATACATGTAGATCTGTTTGTAACCTTATTTTCTACCAATCAATTTGAAAACCACTCACATAATAAGGACCATTTCACTAACTTGTAGTCATCCATTACTTCATATGTTGCAGGTTGTGTCTGTGTTCCAATAAATCCTAATGATTGCAAGAACTTTAATCCTACAGGTGTACCCAATCTTTCTCAAGTAAAAGTATTACCTTATTTTATCGTACTTTAAATGGTTAATTGAAGGTGCTTCTTTAGATATGGATAGTTGAACCCTAGATTAAAATATGGTATTAGATGGGTGAGTATAATGATAAAATTAGGAGTCCATTGAACAAAATTACGAATAATTTCGGTCTATGAATAGTATTACAATTATAATTATTTCTCCTTTACCTATAACATTAATGAAAAAGATAGATCCTATAAATCTAACCATGAAAGTGTTGAAATCTGCCAATATCGCAAGACTCAAAACTATCAAACATATTCTTTTTGAATGTTTTAATGCTCAGGAAATTTGGTACTTATTCTGCCATAAGCTGAAGGTCTAGAATAGCAATGGTAAAATTAATTGGCATGATATTCTATTTTGTAATTTCAAGCTCAAGTTTGATTGTAAAGCTATTTGGTATTTCTTATCCAATGAGATCATGTGGCATTTGTGGAAGGTGAGAAATGATGATAAATTTAAGGGTATCAAGAGGGTACTTACTGAGTCTTGCAAGAGACTCACTTTCTACTTGTTGCTCTGCAGGTTTCAACTCTTGTGGAGATCTCAATGGATAATTTCTTGAAGTCAATAACTGAAGGTGCTGCTAACAATACCAGAGAGGATCTGAGAAGTGGACCCACCTGTAGGTTGAGCTTGGAAGAGACCGTGTTGTTCCAACAGACATTTGATGAGCTCCAGAGAGCAATTGATGAAGCTGCAAGCCCAGAAAGACAGCGCGGCCCCCAGCAGTTGGACCCCCAAGGAGAAACAATGGCAAACCTTGATATTGAAGAAGTCAGCAATGAGGAGAATGTAATCAACACTATGTATTGTTTACGCTGATTTGAATAGCAAGCAATATGTGGTGTTGTTAACAACAATTTGTATTGTCTATGCTGGTTTTGAAAACAATTGGTGCTTTTTGGTTTCTTTCTTGTTGTGTAAAGTACTGATACAGTATATTTCTTGTTATGGAAATGCTTTGATGTTGTACTGATCCTAATGCGGATAGGCATTTTCATGATATGTAATGGACCTTAAACTATTTTCAATAAAAAAAAAAAAGATAGTAGATATTGGAAGTTCATTACATGTCTCATGTATGTGTTAGTATTTTAATTTTGTTTAAGTTGTTCAAGAGCTTGATTAGGTCAAGAATATGTTCTATAAGCTCTGTTCTCTTGACACTGCTCAGCATTTTCCCTAAACATTTTCTCTTCAATCCATACGTTTCTTAACTCCTTCCCTTGTTAGCCCTTGGTTGTTCTCAAGTGTAAATCTTTTTCTATGCATCTTGTAGTCTGTATGTATGATCAATCATCTCTTATGAAGCATGGATAACCTTTCATGGAATTGTTGTTGTTGTTACCCAATTTTCACCCATGGGCTCAATCAGGTAGGGCAACCTATGTTTCAGGTGTTATGAAGTCCAAATGGAGACATTGTTGTGCATGATTGAATCATACCCCTGATGCATTTCTCAAGGAGCTCAGTTGAAAAGTCTGCCTCAGTCAAGCTTGGCATAAAATTCCTCTAAGGAGAAAGTCGGCAAGACCTTCCAGTTGTCTTGCTGACTAGCAGGGGTTCTATTCATTTTGAAATGTCTCGATCGGTAAGACATTTTAATCATTGTGAGATTTTGTATCTCCCTCCGCATGGGAAGTATCTTGCCGACAGGAGGAGACTCATCAGTGGGAGGTCTTCCCAATCAAAAAAAGGTTTGGCCGAATGAAGGGAGCTCACCAAAGGTTTTGGGCCTACCAAGATGTCTCACCAATAAGTAGTGGTCTCCTCGAAAGAAGGCCCGAGCTCGCCAAGAGATGAGACCTTCCGCACAAAATCCCGGCGGTAGAATTGGTCTCTCTGAAATGGCTGGCGTCGGGGTAATGTCCTGCCAACCCGGTAAGGTCCCGCTGAAAGGGTAAGATCTCGATGTAATGAGGTGGCTTCGATGAAAGGTCCTGCCGATAGACGAAATTCTTACCAACAGTTGTTCACAAGGCCATCGACGGGGAGGAAAATATTACCTTTGGAAAAAGGTCTGGCTGAACAAGAAAGGTTTCGCGGAGGGTTCATGGCTCGGTGTAACATCTTGGCGACTGCCGAGGTCTCGGTGAAAAGGCGTAGCTTCGAGGGGTGTCTTCCCGACAAGAAAAGAAGTCTCAGCGAAGGATGGGAGTTTTCCATAATGTCTCGGTGACCAATTAGAGTCCTTTCGAAAGATTTAGGTTGGCGAAAGGTCTCGCCGACACAGAAAGGTCCCGCTGAAATACAATGAGCTCAGGGAGAGGAAGGGAGCTCGCTATGAGGTCCCACCGATAGTGGGGTTCCTTTGGTATATAATTTGAGCTCGTTGTGAGGTCTCCCCGACCTGATAATGTTTCACTGAAGGCTAGGGGTCTCGCCGAAGAAATAGGAGCTTAGAAAAATGTCTCAGTGACCGAATGATGTCTCACCGAAATGAAGTGCCTTCGACGTAGGATGGTGATCTTGGGGAGATGTACTACTGACAAACATAGGTCTCAATGAAACAAAGGAGCCCGATGAAAGGTTTGGCCTGTAAGGAAAAATTGGAGGGCATCTCATAGAAACCTCCAAATAGTAGTTCCTTCGGTAACTTTCATTTCAATTAGGTTGCCTCAAAGACACGTACAACTATGTCCTCACTCAGAATAGACATAGTTCATTTCCCACATTGATCCTTCTGAGAGAAGCACATGTAAATTCAACTGCATGCATTAACAGATTCTAC
Organism: Sequoia sempervirens; assembly: GCA_007258455.2. Classification (NCBI taxonomy): domain Eukaryota; kingdom Viridiplantae; phylum Streptophyta; class Pinopsida; order Cupressales; family Cupressaceae; genus Sequoia; species Sequoia sempervirens. Next base: position 312,645,606 of record VDFB02000015.1, read on the forward strand.
AACAAGAACCAACAGACATGAAAGATGAGACAGAAACCAGAACAAACAGATTTACGTAGGAAAAATCCTTTCGGATAAAAAACCCCACACTCCAAAGATCGAGCCATTGTATTATTCAGCAACAAATGATTACAATACAATTTTAGGCTCATAGCCTTTTTAGAGATTACATCTTGTTCATTCTAGATACAACTGTTAGCAACTGATCACTCAGTACATAGGAGAGAGTTCGGCAGCATAATCGTGCCTCTACTTCAGCCTCATGGCCTTGGCCTCTCAGCCATCCACTCGGCTCTCTCACTTCTTCTCTTTGGCTCTTTCTATATCTTCACTTCAGAACATCCAATGCATACCTATATGCATTCGTTCTCAACAGCCTCTGTGAATCGGTTTGCTTCCAACTGTCAGATCACAACTATCGAATCAACTAGCTCAACATCGTAGATGTTTCCACTTCCTTGCATATAAGATAATATGTCCAGGTCACACCATGTAGGATAGCCTTCAAATGGTCAAGGGCATTCAACGTGTGTTGGCATGTCGATGAGACACTAATCGTGTCTCCCCGATGCCAACACAGCTAGCATTCGATATCACCAAGAGTCATACCTATCGGCAAGAGGTTACATCGAGTCCAGAGAGCTATTGCTAAGACTTCACCATGTCACCAAGACCTCACACCGAAGATCACAAGGTATTTCGAAGAGTTCATCAGTCGGCAAGACTATCGCTCTTCGCCTAGATATTACACCGAAGCCTTCAAGTCACATCGACCTCAGCATTCTCATTGGCGAGACAATCGCCATTCGATGAGACATCATACCGAAGCTCTAGAGTCACATCGACCTCAGAAATCCCAAAGGCAAGACTATCGCTCTTCGCCAAGACTTCATATCGATGCCTTTAAGTCATACCGAAGACCTACCGTCGGCCAGACATTCCACATTCGCCAAGAGATCATACCAAGGTTCCAAAGTCATACCGAAACCTCTGACGTCCATCGCATTCCTATCAGCATCCATCTAACAGTTGGCAAGACTTCCCTCTATTGCCAAGAGGTTTGGTCGAGTCTCCTCAAGTTTCACCGAAGCACCTGACAATCGGCAAGACGTTCATCTTTCGCCAAGACTTCACTCCGAGAAAACATTTCTTATCGAGTCGGCAAGACTTTTGTCTTTCTCCAAGACCTCACATCGAGCACCCATGTCTTACCAAGTCAATAAGACATTTTACCTTTGCCAAGACCTTTCACCAAGCGAACATGCCATACCGAAGACCTTTTACTATCGGTGAGACTTACTGCTTTTTCCAATACATCACACCGAGCCTTCATGTGTTACTCTGAGTGCATACTGTTGGCAAGAGAATCAACCTTCGGCAAGACTTCTTACCGAGGCTTTCCATGTTACCCCGAACTCACTGTTCACCAAGAGTCATGCTGAACACATCCCACACCATTAGTGAGACAAATGCCCGTCGCCAAGAGGTCATAGCGAACCCCTTTCATTATCCTGATGACTCAGCTATCGGCAAGACATTTCCCTATCACCAAGACTTCACGCTAAAGTCTCCAGGTTACCCCGAGGACTCCAAGTGAAATCTCATTGGTGTGACTTCTCCCTGTCGCCAAGAGTTCATAGCAAACCCTTATGTCACTCCAAAGACTCCTAGTGTATAACTGTTAGTGATACCAACCCTTCATCATTGAGACTTCTTCCTGAGACCTTTGTGTTACCCCGATGACCATATGCTATTGGTGAGACATTCCTCATCGATATGAGTCATACCAAACATCCAAGACTCTCCCCGACACCCGATAAGAACATTTTGTCGGCCAGAGGTCTCCACTGGACAAAAGGTCACAACGAATACATCTAGGTCATAGTGATAGACTTCATTCAGCAAGACATCATCTCTGTCTTAGCGACATGAGAAAAACACAAGGTTATTAAACTGCCAGTCGGCCAAACAAAAGGAATGACACAGCGACCATGCTTTCTCAGAGGTTTCATCCTGTGAGATTGAGGCAATAATTCCAACAATCTCCCACTTGACAAAGATCACACAGGCACTTCCAAAGCAACTAGAAACTAGGATCACACTAGCTCCACCAGTTCAGACTCCACAATACTCAAGACACCTGACCAACAAGTCTCCATAGATAACAGTCCACCAGACAATCTACAACAAACACCAAGCATCCAACTGCAACTCACTATCCAACAAAGCAACCGAAATGCAACCAATCACAGCCTTCCATGACACCCCATAGATCTCAAACATGCTCTCATACTCCATCTAGAAATCTACACCGACATCCAAGATTTCCACCATTCAGGCAACAAACCCTGTCATCTTCCAACATGCCACCTATGGAAGAAAGATTCAAGCCAATGTGAATAATGACCATTCCAATGAACACAAGCAAAAGATCTTAGTGATATCATCAATCAGATACCACTACCACTACATTGTGCTCAAATGCTATATAGAAGTAATATCAACTTCAAAGCTTCAAACAAAGCACAACAGTGAAGTCATTCTCCAGAAACAAGATAAAAAACTTCAGTTAGAACAACAAACAGACTGATTGCTTCCATCCAACTGATAAACCCATGCGACTAAAAATAGCACTCACAGCTCGTGCTATTCCATCCAATCACACATAGCTCAAAGGTATCAACATTAGTAAACTCATACCAAACTAGAACCAACTCATCAATAGAGAATGCAAGCTCCAAGTGTCAACTAGTCTAAGAAGACAAGACACATACAGGAACTCCCACTGCCTGAGTACTCCAGATCTTAAGATCAAAGGCATCGCAAGTCTACTAATTAACAGCACATAGAAAATGCAACCATGTAGTACCAAGGAAATATCCACAATGATATGCACAACCTGCAACACAATGCTACAAGAAACATTTCTCTCACCACAAACCTTCATGGCCATGAAGAGAACCTCTGCACATCATCTTCCTGTAGAACATCCTCCTACATGCACTTCTAACAGCCAGCTATGTCAAGAATGATCTTTTTCACATCCTAAAAGAAAAGCCTTAACAACATCCATCCGGTCAATCACCAAGATCAAACCATCTTTAAAAAACATGGATGTAAGTCTCTCAAAGAAGATCAAACTAGTTCACTTCCCATTTTAGGAAATCAACCATACATCATCTCCTACCAACTCTCATCAGTAAACAAGGAGATAAAAGAAAACTGTACAACTTCCACTATGAATCCTCCAGAACCATTAGACAACAATTCAAGATCCATATCATGAAAGTGAACATAAAGCACATCTGAAGGAGATAAAGGGCCAAATACCTTTCAGATAAATTGTCGAGTAGACCAAGAGTGGGAATGAGAATACTCCTTTATGATATACAAGCCATCATGACTATTCCAAGAGCAATCTCCTCATTGGTCTCTGTTGAACTCATTTTCAACAAAGGTGTAGACTTCTCGGACTTTCTGCTAAAAACTTCACCAAGAATAACAAGTAGCAACACTTCTCTCATAAGAGAAAGACAGCCTCACCTTATTCTTCATGTATCCATGAGTACTAGCAACCGATCATCTCATGCTAAACTTCAACTGCATTACTGCACTATCACGAAGTACCAAGCAAGTAATCAAGGCACCCAATACACAAAGAATTACCAGACCACTATCAAAGCTCCAATCATCTGAATCAGGAACTTATCATGACACCATGATCTACATATCCCTTTAGGAGATACCATGCTTCAGGTGACTTCACCATAGTCTCAAGTACAATGCACAATGCCAAAACTCCAGTACACAAACAAGAGTATACCATGACATAAAGCAAATAAACTCAAAACCAACATCACTTGTCAAGCACCACCAACACCTCAACCAAAGACTCCAAGCGTCCTCCATGGTTCCAAGATGTTGCACATCTTCAAATGATGTCCATGCAAATTCAAAAGAATCCTTCTGTAGCAGCAGGATCAAAAAGCTCTCCCTAGAAACATCTGCAACACCAAAGAAGACTATTCACCACCAAGTGATGAATCCATAGTCACTGCTAAAGCTTCCACTAAAATGTGACATCCGAGCTCTCCAAGCATCATGACCACCTACTACAGGTTCCCTTAACCGACTATTCAGGTACTCATTGAATATCCATCCTCTCATCTCAAAACAGTCACACCAAAGCACAAGTGACCAACGACAAGGTCAGCTAACAAATTTGCACCAGCAATGAATCAACCTCGTGGATAAAGACAATCCACATCCAAGTTATCTCACTGTAGCCAATGGGTAGCTAATCCACCAACCGCATAACTCGAAGATCACAAACATCGAATAGGAAAACCCTTCATCACATTGGAAATTGCAACACTGAGATATCAAAGAGAATAACCATGTAGACAACATGACTAAAACATCAGATCACACCAGATCTGATTTTCCAATCATGTCCCCAACGAGCACCATAATCAAGGGACCCACAAGCACCACCTCAAGAATGTTGAGTGACAAATCACGTACCAACACTCCCATGCAGAGAAGAAATAACACCTCCTCAAACCATGCACCAAGCATGCATGGAGAACTGCCACTATCTCGTCCAGCAACACCCCAAAAGGCCAGTGTCTAGACAATAGCTTAACAGCAACTCCACATGGTCACAAGTTTTGCTTAACCATGTAAAACCTTCAAAACCATAGAGCCATGCAAGTACAAAACATCCTTAGAAAGAAAATAACAGTTCAGGAAATCCAGGCCCCTTTCAAGCCAAATCTAAACCACTACCATGTACATGCATCTGAGAAAGAGAGAAAGGCTATTTCAAAAGTTTGCAAATCAACTAATGATTAACTCCATAGCCTTTAAGTATTTGAGGTTAACAGGAAACAGCGCCTTCCAACACCAGGAACCACCACCTAGCATAAGTACTCTCTTCCATGGCTGAGAAACAAACTAGGCTTCTCCATATCACCCAGGAGCCTGTCACACAGACACCCAATATGAAAGCTTTACTGCTACACAACCATGAAGCATAGAAATCCACCTCATACTCCAAGGTTAAACCGCTACCAATCAAGAGACATAGATCACAACATGATCAACTCCCTTTTCCATCTTTACCATCCTTCAAGCTGCGTGTTGTCTCTGAATATCACAAGACTTCCACTCACCAAAGGATCAATAAATCAGTTCATTCCTCCAGATTTCCTCCAGCATAACAAACTGAGAAATCTTCACAGGAGAAATACCCAGAACCAACAACTAGAAGAAGGCTCTGATACCACTTGTAAGGAAAAATTGGAGGGCATCTCATAGAAACCTCCAAACAGTAGTGCCTTCGGTAACTTTCATTTCGATTAGGTTGCCTCAAAGACACGTACAACTATGTCCTAAAGCATAACAGGCACAGTTCATTTCCCACATTGATCCTTCTGAGAGAAGCACATGTAAATTCAATAGCATGCATTAACAGATTCTACAACAAGAAACCAATAGACATGAAAGATGAGACATAAACTAGAACAAACAGATTTACATGGGGAAAAATCCTTTCGGATAAAAAACCCCACACTCCAAAGATTGAGCCATTGTATTATTCAACAACAAACAGTTACAATACAATTTCAGGCTCATATCCTTTTCAGAGATTACATCTTGTTTATTTTGGATACAACTATTAGCAACTGATCACTCAGTACACAGGAGAGAGTTCGGCAACATAATCCTACCTCTGCTTCGACCTCATGGCCTCGGCCTCTCAGCCAGCCACTCGGCTTTCTCTCTTCTTTTCGACTCTTTCTATATCTTCACTTTAGAACGTCCAATGCATACCTATATGCATTCGTTCTCAACGGCCTCTGTGAATCGGTTTGCTTCCAACTGTCTGATCACAACTATCGAATCAACCAGCTCAGCATCGTAGATGTTTCCACTTCCTTGCATAGAAGATAATACGTCCAGGTCACACCACGTAGGACAGCCTTCAAACAGTCAAGGGCATTCAACCTATGTTGGAATGTCGATGAGACACTAATTGTGTCTCCCTGATGCCAACACATCCATCATTCGATATCGCCAAGAGTCATACCTATCGGCAAGAGGTTACATTGAGTCCAGAGAGCTATCACTAAGACTTCGCCATGTTGCCAAGACCTCACACCGAAGATCACAAGGTATTTTGAAGAGTTCATTAGTCGGCAAGACTATCGCTCTTTGCCCAGATATTACACTGAAGCCTTCAAGTCACATCAACCTTAGCATTCTCATTGGCAAGACAATCGCCATTCAATGAGACATCATACCGAAGCTCCAGAGTCACATCAACCTCAGCAATCCCATCGGCAAGACTATCGCTCTTCACCAAGACTTCATATTGATGCCTTTAAGTCATACCGAAGACCTACCATCGGCTAGACATTCCACATTCGCCAGGAGATCATACCGAGGTTCCAAAGTCATACCAAAACCTCTGATGTCCATCGCATTCCTATCGGCATCCATCTAATAGTCGGCAAGACTTCCCTCTATTGCTAAGAGGTTTCGCCGAGTCTCCTCATGTTTCACCGAAGCACCTAACAGTCGGCAAGACATTCGTCTTTCACCAAGACTTCACTCTGAGCAAACAAGTCTTACCAAGTTGGCAATACTTTTGTCTTTTGTCGAGACCTCACATCGAGCACCCATTTCTTACCAAGTCGGTAAGACATTTGACCTTCGCCAAGACCTTTCACCAAGCGAACATTCCATACCAAAAACCTTTTACTATCGGCGAGACTTACTGCTTTTGCCAATACATCACGCTAAGCCTTCATGTGTTACTCTGAGTGCATACTGTTGGCAAGAGAATCAACCTTCGGCAAGACTTCTTACCGAGGCTTTCCATGTTACCCCGAACTCACTGTTCACCAAGAGTCATGCCGAACACATCCCACACCGTCGGTGAGACAAATGCACGTCACCAAGAGGTCATAGCGAACCCCTTTCGTTATCCCGATGACTCAGCTGTCGGTGAGACATTTCCCTGTCGCCAAGACTTCATGCCAAAGTCTCCAGGTTACCCCGAGGACTCCAAGTGAAAGCTCATCAGTGTGACTTCTCCCTATCGCCAAGAGTTCATAGCGAACCCTTATGTCACTCTAAAGACTCCTAGTGTATAACCGTCAGTGAGACCAACCCTTCATCACTGAGACTTCTTCCCGAGACCTTTGTGTTACCCCGATGACCATATGTTATCGGTGAGACATTCCTCATCGATATGAGTCATACCAAACATCCAAGACTCTCCCAGACACCCGATAAGAACATTCTGTCGGCCAGAGGTCTCCACTCGACAAAAGGTCACAGCGATAGACTTCATTCAGCAAGACATCAGCTCTGTCTCAGTGACATGAGCAAAACACAAGGTTATTAAACTACCAGTCGGCCAGACAATAGGAATGTCACAGCGACCATGCTTTCTCAGAGGTTTCAGCCTGTGAGATTGAGGCAATAATTCCAACATGGCCAAGAGGCCAAGGTCTCGGGGACGATATGGGGGGCTTTGCTATAAGGTCTCACCATCAAGGTGAGGTCTCACCAAGGTGAAGTGGTCTTGGCGAAGGAAACAAGCTCAGCGAGAGGTCTTGCCAGCTAGTGGTGGTCTCCCCAACAAGAGAGGAAGCGGCATCGGCGAAAGAAGGTGTTCGCCGTGATGTCTTTCCGACCCGATAGGGTCTTGCCGAGATGAAGTGACCTCACCGAGAGAGTTTGACATCGGTCTAACATCTGGAAAATAGGGAAAAGTCTTGCTGAAGGAGTTGCACTAGCTGATAGAAGGCTCGGTCGGTGTAATGTCTCACCGACCGAAGGTGGTCTCGCCGAAGCGGAATGAATTCGACATGAGGTCTTCCCGACTGCAGGGGAGTCTTGCTGAAACGAAAGGATGTGAGCTCGGGGCAAAGGAAAGTAGAGTCGCCATGATCTCTCGGCGAAGGTATGAGATCCTATCGACCAATGAAGGGTCTTGGTATAGTGTTTTGCCTTCGGCAAAAGGTCTCACTGACACATGGGGGTCTCACCAAAGAAATAGGAGCACAGCGGTATAATGATGAGGGCTCGCCGTAAGGTCTTCCCAAATGTGAAAGGCCTTGCCGATGGTCTAGGTGACTGCCACTATGGATGTCAATATGACTTTTGGGCTCGCTATGAACTCTTGTCGATGGTAGTGAGCTATGCCGATAACCGCTGAAGGGCATAATCGCATTGGGGAGACACGGTTAGTGTCTCACCAACATGCGATTCAATCTGAATGACCTTTGACCATCTGGCGCCCCCATGAAGCATATGTTCAACCAATCAGAGTGAGCTATAGGCAACCCATGGTAGTTTGACCAGTGAGAAGAAGATCAACAAAATGAAAGCGGTGTGGATCTGCTCTGAGCTCAAGAGCATTCAAAGTAGCTCGACAGGGAGGTTAGAGGATAGACACGAGACCAGAAGTTAATGCGGGAATTGCAAAAGATCAAGGAGGCCATTCCTAGAGCAACTCTTCACCGACATGGACAGCAGGGATTCACTTGAATGCAGCATTAACTTCATTCAAAAGATCTAAGGGCAGATCTTTTTTGAAGACCGATATTTTGTAGACCCTAAAAATCAAGGGGCGACACTTTTGTATATATGGCATTTTTTGCCTTTTTGTAGATAGTTTTGGCTTGTATATTTTTATGCTTTGTGACTTTTGAGAGTCCTTAAAAGGAGAATACTGAGTTTTGTAACTCATTTACAGACAATTGTATGTACAGTTTCACCTTTGGAGATCAATAAAGAAAGAAACTTTTTCCTTCTCAGTTATCTATTTCATTGAGTGTGTTGAATGATTGATAAATTTGCATGTGAGTTTCACTTATTCCTTGTTAATTTTCTCATTAATAGCACTTTTAAGCAAAGATGTGTATGTTGTAGGTTATAGGTTATGTTAGTGATACAGACAGTTTTAGTTGTGAGGAGAATTTATCATCCTTCTAGGACTGTATGTATCGTAGCTTTCTTATAAAACACTTATGCAATATCATATGAGTATTGAGTTGTGCACATCAGCTTTTACTAGTTGATTGAAAATTGTGTGTTAAGCGATGTTCATGTTTGAACAAATTTGGTGTATCACCATAGGAGTAGTTTCTAATTTATGTATTCTTTCTCCCTTTACCTCACAAAGATTAATAGTTTAGGTGATAACACAAAGGAAGCCGGCCTTCTCCATAGGTTGACCTCTGTTTACAAGAAACCCACATCTTTAGAGGTCTTCCCATGTTACACTAGATTATTGAATTTTATATTCAACAGGGTACAAAATTCAGGTGATAACAGTTTTGGCACACCCGGTGGGACCGTGAACTACTTCTCAGCTCATGTTTATGTATTTTATTGCTGCTATTTGGTGTGTAAAGCAGTAGTTTCAGCCTTTTGGAGACATTTTCTTTACATACCTGGCGACTCTAGGAGAATAACAATTGGTTTCAAGTAGACTAAGTGCTAGTATGTTCTTATTTCCAGAAAATCATATCTAGTTTTCTTATTTTACAAGAAATTTTAATGCATTTCTAGCTTCTATGAATGCTCCAAAATGTCTACATTTTATGAAGACATGTTCTATCATCCAGCTTGTCATGAAACTGCTAATCATCCCTCATTTCATGAAAATTCTGCTCATATACCCAATTATCAGCCATATCAAAATGACTATGCAACTATTTTTAGTCCAAGTATCTTTGCTACAGGAGATTATCAATATTCCCCACAAGTTTTCCACCCTCCCACCCCTGCTCAGTTTGTGCATCAGCCTATATATGTCCAACAACAGTTTCAGCAAAACCATCATAATGCCAACCAACATGTTTGTTCACATGCCCAATCTCAAGGAGATAACAACATGTGCATCGATGACATAATCTATGATTTTCAAAGACAAATGTGGGAGACTGAAGGATAGTAGGAGATTGATTGGCAACAAGAACAAAAAGCTTACCAAGCTTAGACAAGTCAAGAGGAGTGGGAGGCCAAAAAGAGGCAATTTGAAGAGAACCTTACCCAACAACTGGCTGCAAAAGATGCAGAAATGAGGCTAAAATTTTCTAAACAAGAGGTTCCTAAGTACAATTTTTCCAGCTCTAGGAAAATTCAACCTCTCGAATCCCCTAGTAAGTCTTCTCAGGTTGAAATTCCAAACTTTAAGGGATTCAATTCAATGCAAGAGAATGCACTACCTAAACAAGATCAGTCCATCATCCCTCAAGAGTGGCCCATTGATTCAGATGACTTACTCCTCATGGAGAGGATCAGCAAAGTAAATCCAATGCAGTTAGCTGTAGCATGTTACCGACTACAGCAAGAAAAGCTCAAACAGGAGGAGGGGCAGAAAGTAGGACAGCAAATAGTTAAATAAGGAAAGGATGCTCAAGTTCAATTTTTTGTTTCTTTATTTGATGAACTTCCACAATTTATAGGTGAAGACGAGTAGTGCTTGATTGAACTTACCTCAATGCCTAGTTTTGAGCTGCAAAGTGAGGAGCTCACAATAGATTGGCTTGTTGAACTTCCTAGTCTTGTGGATGATGATAGAGACACCCTGCTTGAACTAACACTAGTGTTAAATCTTGGACAACCAGAAGATGAAATTTGCTTTGATAGGTTGTTCATTCATCAAAAGGAAGATGGGGGCAGCTTGGTCTTAAGAGGTGAAAGGGTTGGTACCTGTGAAAACATCCATGAAGAGGGGCATGATCAACAAAAGCATGTTTTGAAAGGTACGGGTACTCCTTTAAGTGTTCAAGGAGAAAATTATGAGATTGATGTAGAACATGTCATGCATGAGGATGTTGATCAGGAACTTGAAGAGGATATTTTTTCAAGCATAGTGGAGGAGTTTTGGTCAAAGCTTGATGTCAAGCCATCATTAACTAAATTCGGAGAGTGTGAGCAGCATAACCAAGTGGAAGGAGCTGCCATAGTTTCATTTGAATCACACAAGGTAGCTCATTCTAATCATCATGGGGTTATGACTATGGAAGCAGCTGATCAAAGTAGACCCAATAGGATTGGCTTGAGGGCTATTCTTTCACAAGGATGCCCGATCAGGAATCTAGCCAAAATGGAGACCAGCAAAGATATTGATACCTTGCTTGCACCCAAGCATGAGGGTACTGTTGAGGAGGAGCACACTCAAATTACCTTTCCACCTCAGAAAGAGAATCTTTACATTCCATATGAAAGGGGTAGTAAGCTTGAATATGTTCTGCAAGAGATCTTGCAGCTATCCGTTGAATTGTCATGCATGCTTCATTTCTTTTTAGTTGTTCTCCAGCATAGCAAACATTGTAATTTTTTTAGAAAAGGAAGTTATTTTACCCAACCTGTCAATGGGTTCATTTGACCAGCTTCTTTGCTGGTTAGAATAGGGTAGGTTAGTTTCATTTTAAATGCATCTTTGTTTTCCCTAAGTTCTTTTGAGCACAGTTAGATAGTTTGCTTCTTTTGTGTTGGGTTTTCATAAATTTCAAGGGTGTCTCTTGTTGCTCTATTGAGTTATAACAATTTGTAATGTTGTTTTCAAGTGGTGTTGGTTCTCTAATGACTCCATGCCCAATGGACAAGTTTAGGCTACTAGTTTTCATGTTTAGCAAGCAAACATCCAGCAAAGGTCACCAGAAATGTTACCCAAATTTCACCTACGAGCTCAATCAAGCAGGGCAACCTATGTTTCAGGTGTTATGAAGTCCAAATGGAGACATTGTTGTGCATGATTGAATCATACCCCTGATGCATTTCTCAAGGAGCTCAGTTGAAAATTCTGCCTTAGTCAAGTTTGGCATAAAATTTCTCTAAGGAGAAAGTCGGCAAGACCTTCCAGTTGTCTTGCTGACTAGCAAGGGATCTATTCATTTTGAAATGTCCTGGTTGGCAAGACATTTTAATCACTGTCATATTTTGTATCTCCCTCCACATGGGAAGTATCTCGCCGACAGGAGGAGACTCATCGGCGGGAGGTCTTGCCAATCAAAAAAAGGTTTGGCCGAATGAAGGGAGCTCGCTGAAGGTTTTGGGCCTCCAAGATGTCTCACCGACAAGTGGTGGTCTCCCCGAAAGAAGGCTCGAGCTCGCCAAGAAATGAGACCTTCAGCACGAAGTCCCAGCGGCAGAATTGGTCTCGCCGAAATGGTCGGCGTCAGGGTGATGTCCTGTCGACCCAGTAAGGTCCTGCCGAAAGGGTAAGATCTCAATGTAATGAGGTGGCTTCGATGAAAGGTCCTACCGACAAACGAAAGCCTTGCCGACAGTTGTTCACAAGGTCATCGGTGGGGAGGAAAATATTGCCTTCGGAAAAAGGTCTGGCTAAAGAGGAAAGGTTTCGCTGAGGGTTCATGGCTCGGCATAACGTCTTGGCGACTATTGAGGTCTCGGCGAAAAGGCGTAGCTTCGAGGGGTGTCTTCCTAACAAGAAAAGAAGTCTCAGCAGAGGATAGGAGTTCGCCGTAATGTCTCGGCGACCAAGCAGATTCCTGCCGAAAGATTTAGGTTTAGCGAAAGGTCTCACCGACACAAAAAGGTCCCGCCAAAATAGAATGAGCTCGAGGAGACAAGGGGAGCTTGCTATGAGGTCCTGCTAACAGCGGGGTGCCTTCGGTATATATTTTGAGCTCGTTGTGAGGTCTCCCCGACTCAATAATGTCTCGCCGAAGGCTGGGGGTCTCGCTGAAGAAATAGGAGCTCTGAAAGATGTCTCGGCAACTGAATGATGTCTCACCGAAATGGAGTGCCTTTGGCGTAGGATGGTGATTTCAAGGAGATTTCCTATTGACAAACATAGGTCTCAGCAAAACAAAGGAGCCTAGCAAAAGGTCTGGCCGACAGGTCAAGGTCTCGGCGACGGTATGGGGGGCTTAGATGTAAGGTCTCACCGTCGGGGTGAGGTCTCGACGAGGTGAAGCAGTTTTGGTGAAGGAAACAAGCTCGGTGAGAGGTCTCGCCGACTAGTGGTGGTCTCCCCGACAAGAGAGGAAGTGGCATCGGCGAAAGAAGGTGTTCGCCATGATGTCTTGCCGACCCGATAGGGTCTTGCGAAGATGAAGTGACCTCGCCAAGAGAGTTTGACATCGATCTGACGTCTGGCCGACAGGGCGAAGTCTTGCCGAAGGAGTTGCACTCACTGACAGAAGGCTCGGTCGGTGTAATGTCTCACTGACCGAAGGTGGTCTCGCTGAAGCAGAATGAATTCAACATGAGTTCTTCCCGACTACAGGGGAGTCTTTCCAAAACGAAAGGATGTGAGCTCAAGGCAAAGGAAAGTAGAGTCGCCATGATCTCTCGGTGAAGGTATGAGATCCTGCCGACCAATGAAGGGTCTCGGTATAGTGTTTTTCCTTCGGCAGAAGGTCTCACCGACACATGGGGGTCTCGCTGAAGAAATAGGAGCACAACAATATAATGATGAGGGCTCGCCGTAAGGTCTTCCCAAATGTGAAAGGCCTTGCCGATGGTCTAGGTGACCGCCACTATGGATGTCGATATGACTTTTCGGCTCGCTATGAACTCTGGCCGATGATAGTGAGCTATACCAATAATCGCTAAAGGGAATAATCGCATCGGGGAGACATAGTCAGTGTCTCACCGACATGCAATTCAATCTGAATGACCTTTGACAGTTGATAACAGTTGTAATTAGAAAGTTTCCATTGTGAGAATAATCATTTAATTTGTATAGAAGTAAGTCTTTATCATATTATTTGACTTGGTATTGTAAACTTGTCTTTGCAGGATTCTCTCAGGGGGAACGGCAGAACTGTGATGATAGGTAGAGTTGTTTCTTAACTCCTTCCCTTGTTAGCCCTTGGTTGTTCTCAAGTGTAATGCTTTTTTCTATGCATCTTGTAGTCTGTATGTATGATCAGTCATCTCTTATGAAGCATGGATAACCTTTCATGGAATTGTTGTTGTAATTAGACAATTGCCATTGTGAGAATGATCATTTAATTTGTATGGAAGTAAGTCTTTTTCAGATTATTTGACTTGGTATCTATTCTATGATTTAAAGAACCCCAAAATAAGAAAATTAATAGGCTCCATTTGTTTACTTGCTCTTAGACACTTGTTTAATCGGTGAGACCCTCAAAATGTCTTGTTGATAACCAGTAGTGTTGAAAACTCCTAAAGAGGTCAGATCGGTGTGACATTGGATCTGTCTTGTTGATGGAAGTCATCAGCAAGACATGGACTATCAGAGTGATTTTTCTATCCTGTGCCGATGATTGATCTCTCACCGATGGATTGGCTTCAGTGGTCATCGCCAAGAGTCTCTGTGATGGTATATTTCAATGAATATTTTTAAAAAAAAATTGCATTATTTCATCACAATTTCGACGAATCACCGAAAAGGTCCGACGAAGTTGCTATAGCTGCGACGAAGGCTTCATTGTAACTCCTTGCCCGATTCATCAAAATTTTGATGAAGTCCAACAATGAATCACAAAAAAGGTCTGACGAAGGATTCGTCGTAACACCTTGCCACTTTCATTGCAATTTTCGATGAAGGACACCAACGAATCATAGAAAAGGTCCAACGAAGTTGCTTAGCTGTGACAAAGGCTTCGTCGTAACTCCTTACCCATTTCATCGCAATTTCGACGAACTCCATTGACAAATCACATAAAAGGTTTGACGAAGTTGCTTAGCTGCAACGAAGGATTTGTTGTAACTCCTTGCCCATTTCATTGAAATGGTGACGAACTTCTGTTGTTGCTTCGACGCTTCGGAAGAGCCGTTGCAATTGCATTTTGGTTGTAATTCATCGGTGGATACATGAAGTTTTCGTCAATATTCCGATGAACATCCGAGTCATTTTATGATGCCGACGACCAACGAATTTGTGTCGTTATTTCGACATTTAATGCGTCATTGAAATTTCGACGAAAAAATAGTGATGAAATTGTTTTCGTTATTTCGTCACTTTTTTGACAAATATTTGTCGAATGACCGATGAACATTCATCGGAAAATGGAGCCAAATTCAGTAGTGCCATGTGAATTCTTCAAACAATCAACCCCTGCAAACCCTAGGAAACTAAAACCTATGGATCCCACAATAGCCTTTCCAAACTAGCCAATTGATACTCATTCAACACATAAAAATATCCAGACACCAACTTACTCAGGAGAAACTATCTTCAATGCTTCTGTAACTTTCTCGCCATAGTTCCTCACGCTATCTTCTTCTTAGACTTAGCTTAATTTCTTAGCTCCTAATTGTAATTGTGATGAAATATATGGTCATCAACTCTTCATTATAACGAGCAATTTGAGCCTGCTTAACATTAATGCTTGAGGAAGGCTTGCCCAAGCGAGCCGACAATCAACTACTCAATTTTGAATCTCAACCATTGATCATATGTCGAGATAAATCGACAAATAAATAAAATCAAGGTAATTGATTATGAAGAAGTCGGTTGCATGTGCATGTTGCCTTTTTCTAATCAAAGAAGCCCATGTGGATATGCATCCACTCTATCTACACTTTTAGTCATCCATTTAGCATTAAAGAAAACTTGTCTTGTCAAGTTTTCCCATTCACCCATGGGAATTAATCCACTTGTAACATATCAATGGGGCAACGGGGAGTGGTCATGATATGATCTCAAACCATCGGCCCGTAATTTTCGTTAACTCAATATCACCCTCCTAGGTGTACCATCTTCTGACAAAATTGACAGTCGGAATCAACAACAATCCTCAAATCTTGAACACATGCCAAAAGAAATTAATTCAAATATGGCACCATTTAGCCTTCATGTCCCCTTGGAAATTTTTATTAATACTTTTCCCTTATTAATGTCCCTCTAGTCCTTTAGATTATTCCATGTGGCAGTCGCTTGCTTCCTCGCTGAGAAATGAGAAGCACAAATGGGTCTCGCACGGGATAGCAAGGAGTGGTCAGGATTGACCCACGTCACCCACTATCAATCATCGATCCTTGCTTCAATAAGATGTTTACTTCCTTAAAAGCCAAGTGAGTCCCTCCACAAAGGGACAAATGTCAACAGGCCGCTAGCCCGTGACATTATTTTAAGATAAAATAAAATTGAATGAGGTGGCAGGGAGCAGTCCTGATGAAACCACATCACCAAATGATCATGTTGATTTTATCAATTCATTACCTTTTGTCCCTTCAAAAGTGTTGGGCCCACCAATGAAGAGAGCACATGGCATTTGCCCGCCAGCCTATTGGAATAATTAAATGAGAAATAGAATAGAACAGGGGCACGGGGAATGGTGAGTATTTGCTTGCGGTGATCGAACGGTCATCATAAAATCGTAAAATATTCACATGTCAAATATGTTAGTTCTTAAGAAGGGCCCATCACGAGGCAAACGATGGACGGGGACATAGAGATTAAAACTAAAACTTTGGCGAATGATTGGAAAATATTAAAACCTGAACCTAGGCCTCAACAAATATTTAAATGAATATCAACCCATAATTAGCATAAAGTAACATTTGCAATAAAGCAACATGAAACAGCGAGATATTAGGACTCAGGGGCTAGTTACTTCATGGGTTCCAATGGCAAAGGATGTAACTTAAAAGACCGGGTACCAACGATAAGGGGTCAATGATGAATTAGAACATTGGCAAGGACATGGGCTTAAGGGCTATTCAAGAAGGGTTCCTAGCAACATAAACCCTAAGGCATTGATGAGAGATAAAAACCTAAGCCCAAAGACATGGGATTAATCCAAATTCTGCAAGATTTGAAATGCAACCAAAGTATTTTTAGGGGTTCCATCACAACCAACCATAGTGTCTTAATCTTTTCCTTTAGGGATGAGTTTGATAAGGCCTTGGTTAATAATGGGACCCAAAGAACCAATCTCAGTTCCTTCTAGATAGACATAGTAGAAGTCTTCAAGAATGTAAGGCCACAAGTCTTTGTATAATTCAACTACTAGACTATCCATTCTCAGGCTCTTCTTAACACCCATGTTATAAAGAGCTTCATCAAATTATTCCATGGAGAGGGGTTTGTCAATAAAGTTACTTTAATCTTCAACAATCTTATGAGGAATACACTCAACCACACTATCTTCAACAATGGATATTATGGGGTCATCTATTGTTTCATCAATGAATGGCTATATATAGTATTCCAAAAATGTTTTCATGATGTTAGAGTGGTTGTTTAGAGGGGTTCCATTAGTTATTTAATGAAAAAAATTGCTCTCTTTTTTGTTTATGTTTCAAAAATTGAAAGAACAATTTAGAGCCTCAATCACCATCTTTGATCCATTGGAGATGGGAATGAACTTGTGTCGCCTTACCTTTGTAGATAGTCAACTTTCTAAGCAGATGCTCAGTATGTGCCACAAATTGTTGGATTGAAAGGTCATGGGGATTCGAAGCCAGTAGATACCGACCACGAACCAATTTTCCATTAAGAGTTTTTTCTAGCCTTTTCTACATTTAGCAAAAACCATTTGACCATACTCACGAAGGAAAGAGATATAGCAAGTGATAACTCTTTCCCACCAACTAATCCACCTATCATGTTGTGGTTTGAGTTCCTCATTTTAGGTGGCTAAAAGACCATCAATGCAATCTTGATAATTGAGGTGAGTAACATTGAGATTGAAGGGGAGGTCATTAGGAAGGGATGGGGAATTGGAGAAGGATAGAGTGGTGAAGATGGGAAGTGATTAGAAAGGCTGGTTGCAAGGTCAAGCTAGACTAAAAGACCCGACAAGGAAGGCAAAATATAACCATTTGGGGGATATATAGAATCTTGCAAGACGATCATCTTCCTCAAAAACCCTTCATGATAAGTAGACCAAGTATGTACCAATGGGGCATGTGAAGGTCCTTTTTACCCAAAAGAGGATTGTAAACACCTAGAGCATTGTGTATGAGAGTCCAAGCATCAAACCTTGGGAAATTGGAACAAGTGGGAAGGATTGTCCCAACTAAGGTAAGTGGGGTGTTCTGCTATATTAAAATCACCCCCTAATACCCATTCGGTGGTGGGGAGGGAAAGATGCATCCAATCCCAAAATAAAGTTCTTTTTGAGGGTGTGTTGGGGGCATAGATTGAGCAAAATCCATATAAGGTACCCTGAATAGTAAAATTTACCCAAATACAATAGTTATTTGAGTCACTCTCAAAAGAAACCACATGTTTAACAAGCCAAGGGGCAAGACCAAGGACAACACTACCACAACCATCATAATGATTGGTGTGAAAGAAGAGGGATTAATTCTGCCAAATGGAAGCAAGAGTGGCTTTTAAATGAACAACACTAGCTTGAACCTCTTGAACCATGATAATATCAAAGTGGTGACTCTGGATAGACCTTCTAACATGATATTTTAGAGAGGGGATTGTTAACCCCTAAAAATTCCTGGATTTGATATTACAATTTATTGAGGAGTTTGGAAGGGTTTCCTCATCCACCAAGAGTGCTTTAAACTGTTTTTATGATTGACAAGCTTGAAGGGACAAAGGGAGAGCTGAATTAGATATGTCACGAGAGGAAGATCGGGAATGGGATCAAGCATGCAAGAGGGGGGTTGGATGCAAGGGGGAACCCAACTCAAAACCGCTAGAGGTAGTTGAAAGGAGGATATTTTTCCATCACTTAACTAACCTCAAGCTATCACCAAGAGCCACATCTCTAAAAGAGGGGGAGTCATGGGGAGGAGGTGAAGAAAGAGTGAAAGGTTGATGGGGGTAGAAGAGGGTGGATGGATAAAATTGGAAGGAGTTGGAGATGAATTTTTAAAGGCAGACGGAGGCTTAGGTGAAGCAACAATGAAAAAAGAAATGTCAAGGTGGGAATCAATGGGAGGCTGAGGCATAGAATGAGGCTTGCGATAAGTGTAGTCTTGGATAACATGACCTTCCCGATGATAGTAGAAACATGCATTAGGCTTATTGAGGTAGGAAATATGGTGATCAATCTCAAACCCAGAACCCACAAGTTTGATGGTATCAAGAAGGGGTTGGGTTAGGTCCATGTCAATGCAAGCTCAAGGCTGGACACATAGGCTAGACCACTTATCAATGTTATATTTGCACGATAAAACCTTACCCAGTTGAGAGGCTATTTCATTCATGAAAGGGAGGAATGCTAAATTCAAGAAAGGGAACTCGACCCACAACAGATATTTTGATTTCAAGATGCCCTAAGGATGGAAGTCAAGGTCCCAGGCTTGGACATAGCAAATCTGACCATAGATTATCCATGAACAATATTGAAGGACTGTTCGAGCGTGTTCAGGATCCTTAAATGTGCAGGTTATGTAGCCTCTACCTAGACCCTTAAAAGATTCTATTACCCAACCTTTAAGCTCCCGAGTGTTATGGGTCCATTTAAAAAATTCCTGTTCTAGAGGGACTCCTCTAAGAAAAAAAAGAATCGCTATTTTTTCTTTGCAGTCAGAAATAACATCCATTAAATATCATCTGGCAATTTGAAAGAAATGAATTTACCTTCAAAACTGTCATCGAAAAGGGATGAGGCATTTGGGTTTTGGATGTTTTTGTCTTGTCTGACTCCATTCTAGCCTGGCGTGTTGGACGAGACCCCACCTTGCTGGGATGAAGTCGACTACAGTGGAAGTTTGTCGAGATTCTTTGTGTCTAGTTGTGTATCCAAAATTTTAGTACCACTGTCTACATTATTTAGGCCCTTGGTTTTGTCGTTTACCATCGCTTCGTGCTCCCTCACCTTTTTTTCATTATGGATACCCTGGGATTCAACGGATCAATTTTGGTTTTAGAAGATTGCACTGCTTGTGGGGCCTTAGAGCAGGTTGTTTTGGTGTAAGGCTTAAACACTAGACGGGTCCCAAACGTCAGGTTTTTCGATAAACTCCAGACTGGTACATCGTGAGCCAAGAGAAATCTACCATTGTTCACAGAAAATTTTCTGGTTCACTAGGGTTTTTGTTGTTTCCTTTCTTCACGGATGAATTCGTTAATTAAAACTTAAGAAACCTAACTTTTGGACCCATATTTATCATATTTTCTTTGTGTTTCTCTCATCTTAGATTGAGATAAGAAGTGTTTTTCTATATTTATCTTCCTTTAAAATGCATCATGAGTTCAATGTAATTTTATCAAAAAGAAAACTTTTACATTGGTTAAGAGACTTAAAAATTTTAGGTTTCTTATTTGTAGTAATAAAAGTACTATAAATTTAATTCATCATTGCATAAGGGAGTACATCACAAGTGGAGCGATGACTATTAAGAAGACTTATTGGATCACCAAGTGCCTAGAGTATGGCATTAATGTTAAGCCCACTAAGTTGATTAGATGAAAAACCTTATGCTAATGCCTAATAAAGGATGTTATAATTCCCAAGAAATGTGTCTATTAGATTGGTGCAAGAGCACCTTGGTCATCAAATACCTTTCATAGGCACATTTGTAAAAGATGAATGTTCAAATGTAAATGGCATTGTAAGGGTCATATAGGAGTCATTTTAGATGTAAATGAGTCATTGAAAGGTCTTCAAGAGGTAAATAGAGTCAAATTACAAAAAATGTCATTTTTGTGCAAAAATTGTAAAAACGGGGAATGACAAGAAATTGGAAAAAAGGATGTAAAAGCATATGTCAAGGCCATGTATTTTAATTCCTAAATAGCTCCTTAGGTGGTCACAAAAGTAGATTTTCAAAATGTCTAAAATGGGAAAAGTTGTCAATGATATAGAAAGGCAAAAATAGCACAAAATCAAGGAAGTTGAGAAGTCTTTTTGTGGGAAATTCAAGGGATAGGTCGTTGGATTTCAAAAGGAAGTTGCCTTAACTCTTTGAAACATCTATAAAACATTGGGAAGGCAGAGAAAAGACTGTGACTTTGTATTCTTGTAATCAAACTTTAAAATAAAGATACCTGTTCTACATTTTCTGAGTTTTTTTATTATTAACCAGTCCCTGTACGGACTGTATTGAGGCTTAGAAGTTATAAATTTATTTAATTTTGTAGGGCAGTAAATCATTTATCATCCTAGCAGTGTTTTGAAAAGATTTATTCAGTTTTGAAGTTTTGAAAACAAGAATTTATTAAACCCTTAAACTAGGGTTTGAGA
The DNA here is from genome assembly GCA_007258455.2 of Sequoia sempervirens. Taxonomy (NCBI): domain Eukaryota; kingdom Viridiplantae; phylum Streptophyta; class Pinopsida; order Cupressales; family Cupressaceae; genus Sequoia; species Sequoia sempervirens. The sequence continues at coordinate 312,666,725 of VDFB02000015.1, forward strand.
ATCTTTTAAAAGAATAAAGCCTCTATCCCATCGATGTAGGTGTAGTAAGTCGATGGGATGGATTGAATAAGGTTTCTTATTGTGTGTTTAGTGTTTTTTTTTATGTGATGGCAAGACAATGAAGGTAAAAGTGCAAGGATATGGTTGTTGATCCAACCTAATTATGAATTTGTCATGCAAGAAAGGTGCTTGCAGGTCAGTGTATGAAGAAAAACCTTTAAGGGAGGCTTGGTGATGAATCTCAGACCATAGGAAGACTTATTCAAACATGTTTTAAGTGATGGAAAAGAGGAAAAAGGTTTGCATGGTGGATTTCTAAGAAACCTTATTTTGTGAAGCCTTGAAAAGCAAATAATGAGGGTTTTATTGTTTAGAGCAATATTGTGCTTAACTACCTTTAAAATTTGGTTATTCTTGAGCTTTGAGTCAGGTTAATGGACTGTTTGGGGTTATTGAGTATTCTTTGGATGTTTAAAGACCACTTACTTTGATAAAATGGCCTAATTGAGGGTTTTTACCAATAGACAGCGGGTTGTTTCTTCTATGTTTTCTAAAAAAAGTGGTAATTATTTTGGGATATGTTTAAATACTCTGAAATGGGTTTCTAAATCTGTAAAGAGTTTGTGTTGTTGCAAAATGATTAGAACTATATCACCCGATTTAAGGCTTTGATTACCTATAAGGAAATTGATGGAATGATTGCTAAAACAGGGAATTTGTCAAAACACAGTTATTTGTGATTAGATTTGTGATGAAATTGTTTGCATAATGGAATTGAAGTTGTATCAATGCTTGAATAAAGTTGAGAGCCCGGCAGAGTTTGATAGTATTGGCGATTTGGACATGTGAGTTCAATGTGTATGAATGGTGTCTTGAGTGCAGAGTAGGAAAATCTGATGGTTATGTATTAGGTGTATTGAATGGTTTCAATTAAAACATGATGAATGTTGTGTTTTGGAATGCTTGATGATAGTTTGAAGGCTAGATTACATTGGTTTGTTGTTATTGAGGAATAAGGTGCATAGATGGGAAGATTTTATGCACGATTAAAGAATGGACAAAGTTTCCCGATCTGATAATTGTTTGTTTCAGTATAAATAGTGTGGATAAAAGTAATGGAAAGTTTGTTGAGAGATTGGAAGCAAGATAGAGTGGATGTTTTCTTTTTCCTAAATTGAATCAAGTTGACAAGAGTGGTGAGTTGGATGAATAGTGTAAGTATAGATTGATTCACAATTTCTAATGGAGTCATTGAATTGGTACAATTAATTGGTTGATGAATAAGTTGTGTTTAAGTCTGATGATGATGTGGTATGATGTTTTAGAGAAATTGATGATTGTTTGCTTTGTGGATTGATCAAAGAATCTGATGGATTTTGTTGAGTAAAGAAGTGAATTTTGATGAAAGAATAGTGAAGTAAAGTTTCTTGTTCAATTTGATCTTCTCTTGATTGAATTGGGTCTGTTGTACCCTAATTTTGTGTGATTTGGGCAATTGATATTGCATCAAATTGGTATCATAGCTAGAAGGCTCTGGGAAAAGAGAAAGTTTTTGATTAAGTTGTTGCTGATAGTTGGTTGAGATTGTTGGTTGGTTGCAGGTGCTTGATCCATCTAAGTTGCAGAGAGAGTTTGTGGTTGTGTGCATGTTAAGAAAGAACCTAGTTGATGGTTTCCAAAAGACTAGGGAGAGAAAAGCGGAGACACCTAGGTGAGGCAAGAAAGTATGTTGAGTTGTGTTGCAGTTAGAACCAAATGGATAGTTGTCTAAGGAAGCACTAGAAGAGTTGCAGCCATGTTGAAGAGTACTCCACTGATGGGAGTAGTAGAGATGATGAAGACAAGAAGTCAGAGAAGGTCAAGGATGATTGCTGAAGAGAAGTAGTTTGCAAGGACAGTCATGTATCCTTGGTTGAGAAAATAGTTGGTGGTAAAAGGGAAATCTTGTGTCCTTTTGAGGAAGAAAAGAAGAATGTGAACCTGATGATAAAGAATGAGGACGATAAAAGGAAAAGAGAAGACAAGCTGAAGAAAAGTGAAGACAGATAGAGTTGCAGATAAAGACAAAGTGAAGATGAAGAACAAGTTAATGTGTTTCCAAGGGACTTGGAAAGTTTTGTTGGTTGGTTGTATGGTGCAAGAGCAGCTTGGTCAACAAATACCTTTCATAGGCACATTTGTAAAAGATGAATGTTCAAATGTAAATGGCATTGTAAGGGTCATATAAGAGTCATTTTAGATGTAAATGAGTCATTGAAAGGTCTTCAGGAGGTAAATAGAGTCAAATTACAAAAAATGTCATTTTTGTGCAAAAATTGTAAAAATGGGGAAATGACAGGAAATTGGAAAAAAAGGATGTAAAAGCATATGTCAAGGTCATTTATTTAAAGTCCTAAATATCTCCTTAGGTGGTCACAAAAGTAGATTTTCAAAATGTCTAAAATGGGAAAAGTTGTCAATGATATAAAAAATTAAAAATAACACAAAATCAGGGAAGTTAAAAAGTCTTTTTGTGGGAAAATCAAGAGATAGGTTGTTGGATTTAAAAAGGCACTTGCCTTAACTATTTGAAACATCTATAAAACATTGGAAAGGCCGAGAAAAGAGTGTGACTTTGTATTCTTGTAATCAAACTTTAAAATAAAGATCATTGTTCTAAATTTTCTGAGATTTTTTCTTATTAACCAATCCCTGTACAGACTGTACTAAGGATTTGAAGTTATAAATTTGTTTGATTTTGTAGGGTATTGAATCATTTATCATCCTAGCAGTGTTTTGAAGAGATTTATTTAGTTTTGAAGTTTTGAAAACAAGAATTCATTAAACCCTTAAACTAGGGTTTGAGAGTCTTTTAAGAGAATAAAGCCTCCATCCCATCGATGTAGGTGTAGTAAGTCGATGGGATGGATTGAATACGGTTTCTTCTTGTGTGTTTAGTGTTTTTTTTTATGTAATGGCAGGACAGTGAAGGTAAAAGTGCAAGGATATGGTTGTTGCTCCAACCAAATTCTAAGTTTGCCATGCAAGAAAGGTGCCTATAGGTCAGTGTATGAAGAAACACCTTTAAGGGAGGCTTGGTGATGAATCTCAGACCATAGGAAGACTTATTTAAACATGTTTTAAGTGATGGAAAAGAGGAAAAAGGTTTGCATGGTGGATTTCTAAGAAACCCTGTTTTGTGAAGCCTTGAAAAGCAAATAATGAGGGTTTTATTGTTTAGAGCAATATTGTGCTCAACTACCTTTAAAAGTTGGTTATTCTTGAGCTTTGAGTTAGGTTAATGGACTGTTTGGGGTTATTGAGTATTCTTTGGATGTTTAAAGACCACTTACTTTGATAAAATGGCCTAATTGAGGGTTTTTACCAGTGGACAGCGGGTTGTTTCTTCTATGTTTTCTAAAAAAAGTGGTAATTCTTTTGGGATATGTTTAAATACTCTAAAATGGGTTTCTAAATCTATAAATATTTTGTGTTGTTGCAAAATGATTAGAACTATATCACCTGATTTAAGGCTTTGATTACCTACAAGGAAATTGATGGGATGATTGCTAAAATAGGGAATTTGTCAAAACAAAGTTATTTGTGATTAGATTTGTGATGAAATTGTTTGCATAATGGAATTGAAGTTGTATCAATGCTTGAATAAAGTTGAGAGCCCGGCAGAGTTTGATAGTATTGGTGATTTGGACATGTGAGTTCAATGTGTATGAATGGTGTCTTGAGTACAGAGTAGGAAAATCTGATAGTTCTGTATTAGATGTATTGAATGGTTTCAATTAAAACATGATGAATGTTGTGTTTTGGAATGCTTGATGATAGTTTGAAGGCTAGATTACATTGGTTTGTTGTTATTGAGGAATAAGGTGCATAGATGGGAAGATTTTATGCATGATTAAAGAATGGACAAAGTTTCTCGATCTGATAATTGTTTGTTTCAATCTAAATAGTGTGGATAAAAGTAATTGCAGGTTTGTTTAGAGCTTCGAAGCAAGATAGAGTAGATGTTGCATTTTTCCTAAATTGAATCAAGTTGACAAGAGTGGTGAGTTGGATGAATAGTGTAAGTATAGATTGATTCACAATTTCTAATGGAGTCATTGAATTGGTACAATCAATTGGTTGTTGAATAAGTTGTGTTTAAGTCTGATGATGATGTGGTATGATGTTTTGGAGAAATGGATGATTGTTTGCTTTGTGGATTGATCAAAGAATTTGATGGATTTTGTTGAGTAAAGAAGTGAATTTTGATGAAAGAATAGTGAAGTAAAGTTGCTTGTTCATTTTGATCTTCTCTTGATTGAATTAGGTCAGTTGTACCCTGAGTTTGTGTGGTTTGGGCAATTGATATTGCATCATAGATTAACCCAATGATGCCAAAATAATTGAATAGAAGATGTATTAGACTATGTCATTAACGTTAATCCCATTGAGTTTGATCAAAAGAAAAACCTTCTGCCAATATCTAGTAAAGGATGTTATAGTCCCCAATAAATATATCTAGTAAATTAACCCAGTGATGCCAAAATAATTGAATAGAAGATGTATTAGAGTATGGCATTAATATTAATCCCACTCAGTTGATTAGATGAAAAATCTTACAACAATGTCTAGTAAAGGATGTTATAATTCCCAAGAAATATACCTAATAGATTAACCCAATGATGCCAAAATAATTGAATAGAAGATGCATTAGATTCTAAAAAACATAAGATATTTTGAAATGGGCCAATACACAATTGGCTCAAGACTACTACCCAAAAAATATTAGATCATTTAACATCCCCTAAAAGTTAACAAATGGGATATTACAAAAAAGAAACCATGATGAAGTTTTACTAAGATGCATTAAAACTAAAAGAGTGACAATTCTTCTTCATGAATTTCACAAATGCTCATAAGGAGGGCATTACTTAGCTCAAACAATGGTAACCAAGTTCATGAGAGCTAGCTATTATTGACCCAGTATGTTTGTAGATGTGCATATATGTGTAAGGAGATGTGAAGAATGTCAATTCTTTATAGGTAAAAAGAGAAGTAGACCTTTGCCATTGAAACATATTATAAAAGATGATCTAATTTTCCCAATGGGGATTGACTTTATTGGCATGATTAAGCTTCTTGCCAATGCAAGACATAAGTGGATCTTAATAGCTAGTTATTACTTTTCTAGGTGAGCAAAAGTAATTCCACTAAAAAATGCTCTTGAGAATGTTATCATAGACTTCTTGGAGGGGATTGTCACAAGATTTGGTGTCCCAAACATAATGATAATAGACAATAATAAGGCATTTATTGGGGCAAAGATCATATATTTTTCATGTAGATATGACACCTATTTAATGACTTCATCCAACAACTATCCTGAAGGAAATGGGTTAACTAAATTGAAACTAACAAAAACTTAATTAAAATTATCAAAAGAATAGGGGTTGATCAGTAGAGAGGATGTAAAACACTTAAAGAAAGTCTTATGAACAAAAAAAGGTTATTCCAAAGAAAGCCCTAAAGACTTCACCATACATTTTGATCTACAATAAATAAACAAAACTATTATCATTTGTGAAAATCTTTACAATAGAATTTCTCCTCTAAATGGAGTTGGAAAATAATGATACAATGATAACTAGAATAGACGAGCTACTGAAATTTGAAAAAACAAAAAATAAGTTTCAGAAGCATCAAGAAATTGTAAAAAGATGGTTTGATAAAAAGAAAATAGCTCAAGATTTCAAAGTTAAGAGATTTAATTTTCTAAGTGGGATGAAAATAGATTAACGAGGGAAGACACAATATGTTTGTCTCCACATGGAGTGGACCATATGTAATCACCACATGAAACAAGAGTGCTTTTGACTTTTCTAAACCAAATGATCTTGTCCTCCTAATCCATGTCAATGTGATTTAATTAAAACTTCATTCTTAAAAATGTTGATGAAAATTTGTAAAAATGTGTATATATTGTTGGTTTTTTGGTGTGTTTTTTCCTCTATAAGTATGTATTATACGATCCAACAAGGCAGGAAGGAGCCCAGATTGCCCAGATTGCCAAGTGTCATTCAGTAATGAGATCAGAAAAAGGAATTAATCTATAGGTTAGAGGAGTGTCAGTCATTGAATCTTGTGCTAAGGGCTTCCACACCGTCCCATTGAAGCAAAGGACTAAAGGCTAATGTAATGACCAACAAAGAATCTCCAACATTTAATATGCCCAGTGTCAAGATCATGCTGCTTCTGTCAGTCAATAGCTCCCATGATTGGCTAATATGGGAGAAAAATAACCTAATCCATCGATAAAGAATAGAAGGCCCCAGATCAACGATCCATGAGATTTCATATTGTATCTGTCAGTCTAAAGCATCCAGAATAGTCAGATCATCAAGATTGAATGTAAGTCGTCAAATCCTGATATGCAAAAGAAAAAATAAAGACTGGTCACCTATGGAGGGCTCCCTGTGACATCATGAGGGCCACATGTCAACACCCCAAGCACTACAAAAAGGGAATTAAGCTGTCAGTTGGAGAAGACTCACCATTAGCAGAGCTAAAGGAGACAACAAATCCACACTATCATATCAAAAGCAAAATTTCTAAATCTACAGCCTGTGAAGGCTTGGAGACTGTCAGAAATGGTTATCATCTTGATCTAGGGGCAACCATTGGACCAGAAGAACGCAGAGAATAAGTACCTTTTAAAAGACAATACATGCCCATTATGATGTCGAGATGACATATGCCATGCTCTCAAGCGATAGTTAAAAAGAGAAGAGAGCTATCAGTAAACAAATCCAGACCATTGGTCCATGTCACCAGCTGGGTTATGGAGGGAAAATAATTTCAAATTCAAAAGATGGTGCAGCCCACCAACCCTACTCGCAAAGTTACTGCAATGGATGAAATAACTGAAGGGAACTAGGTATACAAGCAGTTTACTTTTCCAATTCTTCATGTTTTCATTTAGCCTTCAAGGTTTTAGAGCAACCCAATAAAGGAAAGGAAAAAAGGAAAGATTCTTTTTATAGTCCACGATACCAAGCAATCTGGTTTTGGGTCTATAGATGGCTTACAGTAAATGGGACAACCATATTTTCCCTGCAGGAGGCTCATGCTCCACAATGTGAGGCATACATACCCTACCCCCTACAAGATTTGAACTTGTGACCTCTCTTTCAAGAGTACAAATTCTCCACTAGAGCAACCCAAGAGAAGCTGAGAGTCATAGAGGAGAAATAGACTTTCAGGTCCAAAAAGAGAAGGTGAAGTCCGAAAAGAAGGGTGCCCTATAGAAGGTGTCAAGACTATCATCATCAAATCCTTAATAGAGTGGTCTATCTCAAATTCTTTAATCTTCTTATACTTCTACTCAAACTTCTACTTATATAGAAAACCTTAAGACTAAAGTCTCAATCCCCCTTGGTTATTATAATTAGGGATTTTATTCTTGATGTGGTTGATACAATCTTTATCCAAAACTGATTAAAACCACCACATCTTTAATGTAGGGTGCTTACAAGAGGCTCAAGCTTAGAGATGATGAATCCTTTAGAGTCATGATATGGACCACTGCTTTAGCCAAGTATATGGTCCTTGTAGTTCACTCTTGCCCTAAGTTGATTGCTACCTACATCAAGAATTATATTTTGAAAAATAAGCAAATTAAATGTATAGTGGTAAAGTGAGAACCCAAACCATAAAAATCATTGTTTCTTTAGAGATGATCTACAAAGTATTGATCATCCACTTAGGCCAATACCACTTTAACCTAGAAAAGACAAATTCTTAGGATAGCATTGACAAAAAACTAGAGTTTGTTAACAAAGAAACTAATAGCCAAGACCAACAATTAATAGATTTTTCCATCCCCCTCTATCATGCTCACAATCTTTCATGAGCAAGACACCCCAAAATGTAACCATATAAAAATTAACATGAGAAAACTTCACAATGGTAAGAGCCATGTGTGCACATGTATTGTCACCACATACAACACATGCGGAAATTTCATGTTGGTGATGCACATGGAACATGAAAGGATAAATGAGTGCATGTAGCATGTAACTCCAAAGCATCACACCTTGGGAGGTGGAAGTCTTCTAAGAGGTAGGTGGTTTCAATATGATTGATGCCTTGGAGGAACAACATCCACCCCTTAGGGTTCCTTAAGTGAAGCACTGAGGGAATGCCTCCAAAGGATAATACCATCCTTAGCTTGTTTGAATTGTATATCCACATGCATGAAGTAGAATTAATCAATGGCACTCATGCTAAACGCAAGGTAACAATCTTCACACAATAACCAAGAATATATAATCTTTGATAAGTAAAGTATTGTGTTTACAACAATAAGTTAAATAATAATGTTCTTGTTCAGCTAACATGTAGTAATAAAGCTGAATTTGTATAAAAATTTCTATGTAAGCAATATAATAATTATATAAATAATCATATTTTCCTATAAAGAAAATGATGCTCCATTTAAATGACACCTCCCTAATGGCTCATTACAATCTAAGTTCCTAACCTTTCCACAATACAACTTGCTTCTTAATCCAATTTGTCGAATTACTTTAGCTTGTGAGTTTAATTGTAGCCAAGTGATCATTAAGAATCTCTCTTATGCTTAACAAGAGAGAGAGAGAGAGAGAGAGAGAGAGAGAGATTGAATCTAGTAGACTACCTATGATTTGATAATTGAAATTGCATTTAGAGTGGAGGTTAGTGGATATGTTATTACATAAGCAGTGCACTATTATAGTAATTATAAACCATTAATTGTAGATCATTTAAATTATTGATATTCATTTTTGTACAAAAGCAATGAAGCGATATTAGATAATAGTACATTGTTATAAAATTGTGTTATTAATTATAGATAGCTTTTTGAGTAGTACCAATCATTTTGGTATAAAAATAATGAAGAGAGAGTAGATAGTGAATGTAACATTGGCAAGCTTGTGAATCAATTTTTGCAAACAAATTGTTATTCACATATGATAAATTATTTTGGTTCAAAATATTAAAAATAAATTTATTTTTAGTACATGTAATACTTGTGAATTTTTGAAGAGTAGTACATTATATAGGGTTATTCTTAGTACACAAATTGAAGTCATAAAATAGCTCTACGTCAAAGTTAAAATTTATATTGTAGTAAATAAATTAGCTATTAAGTAGATACTTAAATATCAAAAATTTAATGGGTCTCTTTCAGATAGATGTATTTAAGATATCTATGCTAGCTATTATTTTTATTTTTGTTGGTTTGGGTGATTTGGGTTGTGTTCCACACGGAAATAGAAAACACCTTGTTCAATAAATCAAGTCTCTTTGTGAGAAGTAATAAATGTAGTCATAATATGTATTTTCAATGTGTGAACTTCATTCATACCACTTATCTAGTGTCCAAGTTCTTGTAAAATGTGTGCTCAATGAGGCACAAGTGGGTGCTTCATTCAAGATCCAACATCCATGCCTCTACTGCATAGAGGGTTGACATTATTTCTTACTTCTAGCAAATTTGTCATTTATTTCTTACTTTTAATCTATCTAATCATGTTGACACTAATGCAATAGGTGCTAGAAGAGGATACACTAAACTTTACATGACAATTAAGTAGGAACCACAAAAAAAAATAGCATGAATTAATAACCTATTATAACAAAGAATTGTTCCTAATCATATACATCAAACCAATTGACACTTTTATATCATTGGTTGAGATTGATTTGCATAGGCTATCTAGTTTAGCTTCATGCATGTGGAAAGTATCAAGTTTGTATCAACTTGGCTAGTCATGAAAACTTATCTACCATGATTGACAATCTTGAAATGATTATTGTATTGTTCATTACTTTTTATCATTGGTTGAGATTGGCAAAGCTTGAATTGATTATATTGTATTGTTCTTTGTTTTTATGCAATATGTCCTCATGGTTGGGGTGATGTTTGTTAGCTCTCAAAAATGCAAGCGGAAAACCTCAAGAGGCTTCCAATCTCTTGGCATGTTTTTAGGGTAACAGACAAAGCCAAATGGTTTAAGCTTTCTACTCTTTAGGTGCTGCTAGACCTAGGCGGGTGTACCTATATGAATGAAGCAGACTTAATGTGCTTATCTCTCTTGAAATATTTTTCCCACAATGGCAGATGGAGGTGGACAAATAAAACTAAATTTGGTATAAATTGTATAGCAATATTCAAGACTAAATCCTAATATGTTCAGTTAATAGATGTAAATAAAATGAATGAATCTAAATGGTGAGAAATGCAGAGACTAGTGCCTTATTGGGTATGCGGAGTCAAATGAAATAGCAATGTGCAACCTCTTTCTGGAAAACACTCAAATTGTTGGCATATGTTTTGTTTATAACTTGTATAAACATGCAAGACTGTGATTGCTAAGCTCTTCTTAATAATCCAGATGAATTTCCCTGATTACTGTAATCAACCAAAAGGATTTAATCTTTTCTTGAAAGAACCAATCAATTAACCACACAGATACAGCAAATGTGCACTGATAAATTGAATATTAACTTGTTATACCAATTTAAACAACCAAAAAGCATCAATCATGGAGACAACTTAGTAATACTTTCGATAAGCACAACAAACAATTGACACCAGAAATAAGCAGCCACATCAACTAATTTTCATTGATATCTCCATTTTGAAATCATACATCATAGTCTCTGTTCTAAAAATTTTATTCTACTGAATCCATTTCTAACCTATCTACTATATATCTCCTATCTAAAATCTCATCTCTAATTACAATCGAAAATGGATATTTATACATTTGTGTCTGAAAAGACACATCGTTTCGCATTCCAATGTCGGCAAGCAACAGTATTCGGGCCTTTGTTAATACTCGCCAAATATTCACCGTGACACCTTGTAGCTATGTCAAAGTCCAAAGTCCTATCGACAAATGTCCCTTTGATCATTTTGTTTCACTATGACCCATGGAGTCAGGGAGACGTCTCATAGATCACCTTGTGTCTCACCGAGATATGTTCTTTTGTATACTTTCTGGTCGCTGTAACATTCTGTTGTCGAGGAGACATCCCATAGACACCTTATGTCTCATCGAGAAATCTCCTTAATGTATGTTCCGGTCGCCAAGACATAACCATTCTCTCACCAAAGAAGCAGTACATCGGCGTGACAAAACAGATCGGCAAGACTACAAGACCTTATGCCGATAACCCTTGGTAGAATCCCATTGTGCAATGCCGGTGAGACCGGAGGTACTCAGTGACACCTCACACCAATAGAATCTTTTTGCACACTTTATCGGTGAGACCTGATGCACTCGCCAAGACCTTACTCTGAAACACTTTAGTCTTACCGAAATACCTCATGATGCATTCCTGTCGTTGAGACATATAGGCTTTCTCACCAATGAAATAACATATCGGCATGACATTTGAGTCAGTAAGACTGTATAACCTTACCCCGATAACCTTTGGTAGAGCACATTCATATTTTCAGCGAGACCAGAGCCACTCACCAAGACATCTCTCTGATGCAAAAGTTTCTCACCAAGATGTATATCCTTATCGGTGGTCGGCAAGACACATCAAACTCGCCAAGACCACACACCGAAGACAACTCTTGCTGAAGTGTTTGCTCATTCTGCAATAGTCGGTGAGACATGAAGAGTTCGCCGAGACTTCACCCCGAAGAAAATATCTTGCCGATATGTGTATCCTTCTGCCACCGGTTGGTGAGACATAAAGATCTCGCTAAGACCTCACCCCGAAGAAGACTTTTCTTGTTGATGGGGAAACCCTTAGTCACCAAAACAATAAAAGTGTCCTACCGAAAGGCACCTGCATGTGAATTCCAATCGTCGTGACATCCCTGAGGTCTTGCCGATAGGCAACAGCAGACACATATTAACAAAAATGCATTATGGGTCGAGGAGACCCTGATAATCTCATGTCGATATGGACTATTATGTGAAATACTCAGACCTAGATGGATTTTATGGGATAAAAATGGGCAGAATGTGAGAAAAATATTATGAAGAGAGGCCCTGAGTATATGCTAAGGACTCGATTGGAAACTCAGGGGTATGAAACAACTTGTGAAATTATTTAGAATTTTACAATTCTAACAGTGGCTCCGTCTGGGGATGAATGGTTGTAAAATCATTGCAAGGATCCAACTCTCCAGGTGAGCAGACCAAACTCAAGGTGATGGATTATGTGAGCAAGATGGAATGAATGGAAATGAGAGTGACCCTACACTACTATACATGGAAAAAATTATTTTGAAAGAAGGAAAATCAGGATTGTCCTTGTACTGGAAAGTCCTGTTCCTTTTATTTCCTAAACTACTGTGCATGGAAGATATAATTTTAAGAGGATTGTCAAGGATTGTCCATGCACTGGCAACCCTTAATCCTCTATATTGTTCAAGAGAAAAAATGCTTTAGAAATTGCCCATGTACAAGCAATTCCTGATCTTCACCAGTCATATTCTGTAGATAATCTGAATCTTCACCTCTCTTTCCAACAACCACAAAAGGTCCCAGCCACAAGGCTTCAAATTTCCCATGCTTGCCTTTCTCCTGACACCTTGCATTCCACATCAGTACCAAATCATCTTCCTCAAATTTTCTATCTTTTTCCTTTTTATCAAATAGATACTTCATCTATGTCTGTAACTTTATGTTTTGATTTTGGGAAACTCTCCTTATTTCATCAAGTCCAGCTAGTTGCTCCATTCTCTCCTCCATAGGTTCTGGAATATCCAAATCTTCCTAAAGGACAAACTTGTAGACTGGTAACAAATTCTACAAAGGCGTCCTAGCCTGTGTTCCGTACACTAATTCAAATGGAGATTTTCCAATTGCCTTTTTTACAGTAATCCTATCAGCCCAAACAGCCAGTTTTAATTTTGAATCCCAAGCTTTCTTGTTCTAACCTAACATCCTCCTTATAATCTTCAGAAGACTTTTATTGCTAGACTCTACTTGACCATTAGCTTGTGGATGGTAAGGGGTTGCATAAGAAATGGTAATACCATATGTGCTACAAAAGTTTTTGAATTCATCTGACTTGAAACACATCCCATTGTCTATGATCAACCTTAGTGGTGTACCAAACCTGGTAATGATGTTATCCATTAAGAAACTTGTTACCACTTTACTTGTAGCCTATTTAGTTGGGATTGCTTCTACCCATTTGGGAAAATAATCAGTGGCCACCAGTATCCATTTATGTCCTCCACTCGATTTTTCTTGTATCTCTCCAATGAAATCAATTCCCCATTGATGAAAAGAGGCATCAGCCTGCAAGGGTCGAAGTGGCAAAGCTCCCTGATACTTCAATTTTCTAGAGAATTTCTGGCAGGCCTCACACTTTCTTACATACATGTAAAAGAGTCATTAAAAACCTTTGGCCAGTAATAACCTGCCCTGAGAATTTTATGCGCAGTTGTCTTTGTTGAGTAGTTTCCTTCACAAACCCCCTCATGCATTTCACTCAAGACATGTCTGGCTTGTGATTCATCCAAACATAACAATAATATACCATCCCTATTCTTCCAAAATAGGTCTCCATCCATGAAGACATACTTAGATGCCTGTAACTTCAAAGTTCTTTTCTGGTTGTCACTCAATTCCTCTGGACACTTCATGTATTTAAGGTAATGCATGATATCTGCATACCATGGAGTATGCTCAATGCTCGCATTTGCAGTCTCTTCTTCTACATTGCAAATTTGATTTGCTTCAATGTTCGCTTCTGCCATTAACCTAGCCAAGCCCTGACCTCTTACCAATTTAGTAATTTGTATCTCCATGTCAAACTCTTGGATTTTGTTAATCCATCTACACCTTTTTCCTGTTACTTCAGACTATGTGAGAATATCCTTGACAACTGCATGAGGAACATAAGCAACCACCTTTGCTCCAACAAGATATGGCCTGAAAGCTTTTGTAGCTTTCATTAATGCAAATGCTTGTTTCTCCATTATATCGTACTTTAATTCTAACCCTTGTAATGACTTACTGAAGAAAGACACAGGCTGTTCATAACCATCCTCATTCTTCGATAACATAACAACAACAATAGTGTGCATTGAGGCGAATGAAAATATCTGAAAAGGTTTTGCAAAATTCGGAGACTTAAGGATAGGATCTTCCTTGATGGCCCTTTTTATGGATATAAAAGCTTCCAAGGCTTCTGCAATCCACTCTACCTTTTGTCCTTTCTTCAACATCTTTGATATGGGTTTAATGATCTCAACAAAGTTAGAAACAAATCTCCTAACAAAATTAATCTGTCTAAAGAATGACTGTATAGCCTTAACAGTTTTAGGGACAAGAACTTTATCAATGGCCTCAACCCTCTCAGGATCTATCTGAATCCCTTCTTTTGAAACAATATGTCCCAAGAGTTTACCCTCTGTGACTGCAAAAATGACACTTCTTAGGGTTCAAACTGATACCATATTCTAAGGCTTTAATAAATACCTTCTCCAGATGTTGAACATGATCTTCAGCCTTTTTTGAATAAGCAGTCAGATCATCCTGATACACCACCATGATAGCATTGATCAAATCTGCAAATGCCACATCCATAGCTCTTTGGAAAGTTGCTCCTGCATTTGTAAAACCAAATGGCATTCTCATGTAAACATATGTCCCCCAAGGAGTTGTAAATGTCGTCTTATATTGCTCAGATCCCTTGACCTTGACTTGGTTATATCTTGAAAACCCATCCATCATAGACAACAGTTCGCACCCTGTTACCTTATGCAATATAGCCTCCATATTGGGTAGAGGATAATTATCTTTGAGGGATGCTATGTTTAGATTTCTGAAATCTACACATAGCCTGATATCTCCATTTTTCTTTCTCACAGGGACCAAGTTTGAGACCCATGTTGAATGCCTGATTGGTTTAATGATTCCCCATCTCTGAGCTTTTCCAATTCTTCCTGCATTTTAGGCTCCAATGTTGGATTTATGGGTCTTTTCTTTTGTCTGAATGGCTTAGCATCTGGCTTCAATGGTATTTCATGTTGAAATAAATCTTCTCTATATGCTTTTAGATCTTCATAAGACCAAGCAAACACATGTTTATATTTTCTCAGCAACTCTATCAACATTCTTCTAATTGTAGGGCTTATCTTCTTCCCTATGTACACCTTTCTTGGTGTCATCTCAATCCCCAAGTTAATCTCTTCAATATCCTCCCTATTTACCGGTGCTTGCTTTATGAGGGATCGATCATTTCCATCATACACCCTCTCCAATGCCACTAAGCCCTTAGGAAGCTTATTTGTTTTAATCTATAAGATCTCCTTCCCAAATACTGTTTGATTCCCATCCACTTCTTCAACAAAAGTGTTGAAATCAATCTCTTGGGCTTCATATTGATCTATACAATGGAGGAATTTCAAAAATTCAGTATCATCATTAAAGACCTGCCAACTATATATGTTATAAGGGATTGCAGGTCTTGTCTTGAACTCAATTTGTGACACTCCAGCCAATGTAATGTCATCTCTTTTTAGTGCCACATTTGCTAAAAAATCTGCCATTATGTTCTTTGACCTATCAATCCACTCAATTGAGAAGGAATCAAACAACTCAATTGTGTCCCATACAACATTCTTGTATTGTTTCAGTCTTTTATGTTTTGCTGCATATTTTGACTTAATTTGTGAAACAACCAACTCAGAATCCCCTAGGATAGCCAACAACTTGATTTTATGTTTCACAGCTATATTCAAAGTTGTTATTAAAGCTTCATATTCTGCCACATTGTTTGTACATTCAAATGTTAACAGGAATGAATACTTAAATGTAATACCTTCAGGCGAAACAAACACAATCCCAGCTCCATTACCTTCTTGGCTGCATGCTCCATCAAAATACATTTTCCACACATCATTGCAACTTTGTGCCACATGCTTTTCAATTGGGTCACTATTGGTTAATTCTGGCTGGGCTAGTTCTATCTTAAAACTCCCAAGATGATCGACATCACAAAAACAATTGATTTGATCTTGCGGAACACAGTCAACAACTTGGTTCATCCTTGGCTCCCTGTATAACTTCATTTCCTGACCATTTACCGAAATTGTTGCTTAAGATAAATCAAACTGGACATTTCCACCCACCGCTGCTATCCACTGTCTTAATATAAGCATCCCAAATTGAGGAGGGGTGTCAATTATTGTTATATCAGTATTATATGCCACCTGAGGATAAGCAGCTAACTTGACTTCAACATCTTTCATTATACCCACCACAGGAACATGTCTGTTATCCATTGCATAGCACTTCCCTCCAGTAGTATCCACCCACATACCAAGTTGTTTCATAACTCCTACTGGCATAATATTCATGGCAGGGCCAGAGTCTATCATGTAGCTCCTCAACAATTTGTTATTTATTAGTAATGTAGTGAAAAAAGGATCAACTGGTGGGGGATTTAACACCGAATTACTAAGGCACACTTCTGGGATATTTACCTTCTCTTGCTTATTTTTAGCAGCCATCTTACTTTTAGAATTTATATGTTTTTCATTTCCATTCATTATTAATTGAACAACATTGTCTCTATATTCCTTAATTTTCATCATCTCAAGTAGTGGAACAAACATCTTTACCTGAGATAAAGCCTGAGTGAAGTCAAAAGAAGAACCTTCTACCTTAATCATTTTATTTTGTTCTGATGTTTCTCCTTTTTTCTCTTCTTTTTCTCTTTTACTTGGTTGATCAGTCTTTTTCATTTCTTTATGTAATTCCTTTACTTCCTCCTTTTGGATAGGCTCCTGTTCGCTTTTATCATTTTGTTTGTTTTTTGTTTTCTTTGAAGCTCCTTGTGTCACTTTTTGATCCTTCATAAATATTCCCCTAGGGACACCTTCCTTCTCATTTACTGTCCTATTTATCAACCAGTACTTACTCTTTGCTTCTTCAACTGCAGCAACAGTTAATCTCTCTATCTCCTCTTCAATCCTCATGCTGCCCTAAGTAGGCATCTCATCAGAATGTTGCTATGTATAATATTCCTTAGAATCATAAAGGATCTGTTGTTCAGCCATGTGGACATTGTATTTCTGATTTAAAACATCATACTCATAACCTTCATCCTCTGAAGATGATTACCTCTCCTCCACATGGTGAAAAGTATTTGAAGTCAAATACACTATGTGATCTTCTCCACTGTTTCCCATCAACATTCCTTCTTTTTGCATTATTTGGGCTACAACACAATAATCTGGGGAATGTGGCTTATCACAAACTTCACAAAAATAATTGTTACTCACCATATAAGTTCCCTTCTTCCTTAATGGATCAGGAGTCTCTTTGTTTCTAGGCCTATCTGTTATAGGTTTTCCATCTTTCCAATTTGTATTATAGGGCATGTCATGTAACCTAGGCCTTTCATTTTTGTATGTGTTCTCCTGTTTGTATTGATAATTATTGGTTTGTTGAGGAGCCCTATGATTGTCTCTTTTATTAATCATCCCAGCAGCCCTCCTATTGTTTTCAATTGTTAATGTTGTCTTCTGGGCTTCAACCAAGTCTCTTGGGAACCTATTTCTCAGTTCATACCCTATTTTAGGATCGAACGTATTCAAATAAACACTCAATGCCATAGAGTCTAGAAATTTTGATCCAGGAGGTATTTTATTCTGCAGTTTATTGAATCTTCGGTTGAAATCATAAATTGAGTCATTGAGTCATTTTTTTGAATTCGCATCAATTCATGAAGAGCAGCATCAGGTGCACTTTGATTCCCATATTGCTCGAGGAATCGGTCCTGAAATATTTGGAGAGAATCAATAGAGGTTGTTGTTAGGTTGTTGAACCAATCCCTAGCTTCTTCAATAAGCGACATCATGAATAGCCTCATATGTAAATCTTCATAAGGTACATCCAAATCTTGAATGAAGGAATTGAAACTCCTTAAATGGTCCTCAGCAGAAATTGCACTACTCCCTGTAAGCTTAGGCACCAGACCTCTCCAACTACCATCCATAGGGTAAGGGTATAATGGAAACCCTGCTAAATCAAACTGTCTGATCATTGTCATATACTGGTGAGGGGGTGGGTTAGGTGGGTACTGGTACATTGGATTATTGTATTGTGTATTATGATGTGGCACATGATGTTGACCATGAGGTGGTTGTATATTTGTATATTGTGTGGGAATATGAGGTGGATGATTTGGCTGTCTGTATTGATTCCCTACTTGATGGTGAGAGGCCCTTGGTGGATCAAAAGGCCCTACACCGTGATTACCCTGTTTATGAGGTGGTACATATTTTGGGCAACCAGCTGTCTAAGTAATGTTATGAGCTTTCTGCAATTTGAATTCTCTCAATGATTGTATCATCTGGGCTTTCTCTTGTTCTTCTCTTTCCTTTCTTTGAGATTCAAACCACGCTTTTACTTCTTCATAAGTTAAAGAGCCATAATCATCTTGAGGAGTTTCATGATCAGTGGGTCCATTCTGATTACCTTCCATTTTTTGATCATATTCATGCTGAATTCTGATTCCCTCAGCTTCAAATTTAGCATGCCACTCTACCTGTTTATAAGGATTGTAAAAGGGATTTCTTTGATCTTCTGGGGTACAAGGTTCTGCAATTATCTCTCCATGTATCATAACGGTCATATGTTTCACCATGAGTTATTGATGATTTGTCTTTGTTCGTCATGCACATGTCCTCACTTATCCTTTTACCCTTATCAACCCTATCATCCTTGTGTGTCCATTTACTGCTGCCAGCAGGAGCCCCAGTACAACCTCCCCTATATTGAGATCTTCTTCCATTCATGTTGCAATGTTTTTATTAGTCGCCACTCACTTTCTTAAAAGTGAGAAAAGTTTTTTACTTGTTATTCCCAGCGGAGTCTATTTAGGATTTCTAACTCTATGATTAAGGCGCAGATTCTAAGTCAATTACCCAGTAGAGTCGGCAATTTGTTAGCTCTCAAAAACACAAGCGGAAAACCTCAAAAGGCTGCCAATCTCTTGGTACCTTTTTAGGGTAACAGACAAAGCCAAATGGTTTAAGCTTTCTACTCTTTAGGTGCTACTAGACCTAGGCAAGTGTACCTATATGAATGAAGCAGACTTAATGTGCTTACCTCTCTTGAAATATTTTTCCCACAATGGCAGATGGAGGTGGACAAATAAAACTAAATTTGGTATAAATTATATAGCAATATTCAAGACTAAATCCTAATATGTTCAGTTAACAAATGTAAAGAAAATGAATGAATCTAAATGGTGAGAAATGCAGAGACTAGTGCCTTATTGGGTATGCGGAGTCAAATGAAATAGCAATGTGCAACCTCTTTCTGGAAAACACTCAAATTGTTTTCATATGTTTTGTTTATAACTTGTATAAACATGCAAGACTGTGATTGCTAAGCTCTTCTTAATAATCCAAATGAATTTCCCTGATTACTGTAATCAACCAAAAGGATTTAATCTTTTCTTGAAAGAACCAATCAATTAACCACACAAATACAACAAATGTGCACTGATAAATTGAATATAAACTTGTTATACCAATTTAAACAACCAGAAAGCATCAATCATGGAGACAACTTAGTAATACTTTCGATAAGCACAACAGACAATTGACACTAGAAATAAGCAGCCACATCAACTAATTTTCATTGATATCTCCATTTTGAGATCTTACATCATAGTCTCTATTCTGAAAATTTTATTCTACTGAATCCATTTCTAACCTATCTACTATATATCTCCTATCTAAAATCTCATCTCTGATTACAATCAAAAATGGATATTTATACATTTATGTCTGAAAAGACACATCGCTTCGCATTCCAATGTCAGCAAGCAATAGTATTCGGGCCTTTGTTAATACTCGCCAGATATTCACCGTGACACCTTGTAGTTATGCCGAAGTCCAAAGTCCTATCGACAGATGTCCCTTTGATCCTTTTGTTTTGTTGTGACCCATGGAGTCGGGGAGACGTCTCATAGATCACCTTGTGTCTCACCGAGATATGTTCTTTTGTATACTTTCCAGTCGCTGTAACATTCTGTTGTCGGGGAGACGTCCCATAGACACCTTATTTCTCATCGAGAAATCTCCTTAATGTATGTTCTAGTCGCTAAGACATAACCATTCTCTCACCAAAGAAGCAGTACGTCAGCGTGACAAAACAGAT
Source organism: Sequoia sempervirens (assembly GCA_007258455.2). Taxonomy (NCBI): domain Eukaryota; kingdom Viridiplantae; phylum Streptophyta; class Pinopsida; order Cupressales; family Cupressaceae; genus Sequoia; species Sequoia sempervirens. Next base: position 312,686,902 of record VDFB02000015.1, read on the forward strand.
CGGCAAGACTGCAAAACCTTATGTCAATAACCCTTGGTAGAATCGCATTGTGCAATGTCGGCGAGATCGGAGGTACTCGGTGAGACCTCACACCGATAGAATCTTTTTGTGCTTTGTTGGCGAGACCCGATGCACTCACCAAGACCTTACTCCGAAACACTTTAGTCTTACCGAAATACCTTGTGATGCATTCCTGTCGCTGAGACATATAAGCTTTCTCGCCGATGAAACAACATATCAGTGTGACATTCGAGTCGGTAAGACTGTATAACCTTACCCCGATAACCTTTGGTAGAGAACATTCATATTTTCGGCGAGACCAGAGCCACTCGCCAAGACATCTCTCTGATGCAAAAGTTTCTCACCGAGATGTATATCCTTATCGACGGTCAGCAAGACACATCAAACTCGCCAAGACCACACACCGAAGATACAACTCTTGCCGAAGTGTTTGCTCATTCCGCAATAGTTGGTGAGACATGAAGAGTTCGCCGAGACTTCACCCCAAAGAAAATCTCTTGCCGATATGTGTATCCTTCTACCGCCAGTCGGTGAGACATAAAGATCCATCTAAGACCTCACCCCGAAGAAGACTTTTCTTGCCAATGGGGAAACCCTTAGTCGCCGAAACAATAAAAGTGTCCTGCCGAAAGGCACCTGTATGTGAATTCCAATCGCTGTGACATCCCTGAGGTCTTGTCGATAGGCAACAACAAACACATATTAACAAAATTGCATTATGGGTCGGGGAGACCCTGATAATCTCATGCCGATATGGACTATTATGTGAAATACTCAGACCTAGATGGATTTAATGGGATAAAAATAGGAAAAATGTGAGCAAAATATTATGAAGAGAGGCCCTGAGTATATGGTGAGGACTCGATTGGAAACTCAGGGGTATGAAACAACTTGTGAAATTATTTAGAATTTTACAGTTCTAACAATGTTAACCACATGAATTAAGTTATTATATTTGTTCTCATTCAATAGAGATAGTGAGAAAGGAAAAAGAAAAAAACTATTTTTTTTAATAGCTTATTTATTGCACAAGGGGAGTATGGTAGTTGTTCTTAATGTGACCATAAACCTATTAAATATATATTTAATATGTTATACATCTTGTTCCTTACTATTCTTGGTGCATTTATCATCAAGGATTTAAGGAATCAACATGTGTGTTTATTTCACCATAATAAATTATCTAACTAACTAATTACTTTAAAAATATATTTTCCTTTTCAACTCTAAAGTACATAGCATCTAAATGATAGTTGAACATGCTCACGCTGCTGCATTACAATTCTTGGACAATATGTGGTCAAATGTCATTTATAAAAAAAAAATTGTACATTTAGTGATACTATACCCTTTGCCATCAAGGAATCAACATGTGTGTTAATTTCACCATTACACATTATCTAACTAACCTAATTATTTATTTATTTATTTTATTTCCTTTTCAACGGTAAAGTACATAACATCTAAATGTCATTTATTAATTTCCTTTTTGTACATTTAGTTATAATATACTCTTTGCCTTAATTAGAGTGAGATAAATACATGCTTTTTCTTTTGAATTTAACAAGTCACATTGTGTCAAGTTCTTGCTAATAATTTAAGGATTTAGAATGACTTTGTTGTAAGTTGATCAATTTAAAATTGGATTTTGCATTGTTGGATTTTGACTATTAGAGCAAAGACTTGAATGTACTACCGCAATCATTAGAAAAATTAAGCTGAAATACAAATATTTTGGTTTTTGGAACTTTGCTAAGGAGATATGTAGTTTCTAAATTTCCCATTGTCAAGGGAATTTGTATCCAAGATTTGTGGCTCTCATAAAATACAATAATCTAAAAATGATGAGAAAAATAGTAATTAGATACATCTACAACACATGTCGTGGGTAGCTTCCTTAGTCACACACATTGCAATTTTGGTTTAGAAAAAAAACACATCCCAACATATGAAATGTTCAAAGCAACAATCATCAGCATCTAAGCTTTTGATTGTGGAGGGTGACAATGCTATTGGTTGTGTGTTGCACCTAATAAACCTTTATAATATCATATGCACTATTAAAAATTTCTTTGTGATTAACAAATTTATTGTATTTATTAAAAAATCGTTCGAATTAAGTGATATGATTCACCAAAACTTATTTAACAATATTTACTATAGAATGGAGAAAGAAAGAATTAATAAAAATAAAATGTTAAAATATTCTAATTGATCATCCTTTGTTTCTTTAAAAATATTAAAAGTCTTTATTTTAGGAAGAAATAATAAATCAAATTGAATATAATAGACTCAATAATTTACCCAATGTATAATATGATAAAATAGTTATTTGCTCAATGTATAATTTGATAAAATAGTTATTTATAAAAAAATATCTTAGATATTAAGAAAATGGTTTAAAAAAAATAAAAATTAAAACAATTAATTTACAAATATTGTTTTTCAAATTGTAACAATATTTCTATTTAAATCTTATAAATTTTCAGTGTAAATTAAATTATAAAATAAACAAAATTCCAATTAAATCATAATTAGACTGTAATAAGTAAATGAAATTTTTTATTGTCAAAATTCGTTGAACAGGATTGACTCTCCCACAATCTATACTGTGCAAGAAACTAAATTTGAATGTGATTCATTACAATGGTCCTCCGTCAATTTATACATCCCCAGTATCTAATACAAGAAAAATCTCAAAAATTTATTATTAGAGTTAATAACCTGTATTTCAGGCTCTTAGGTGTAGACTAGACCGGTTGGGCAATTGAAAGACATGATAATTCTGGCACATTCTAAATCCAATTGACCTGTTATATACATTTGTGTACAGTCTAAAGATTATCGAAAACTTGCCCTGTAATTGGAGCCACCTCTTAAGGCTGCCTCCAGGCGACTGGGCTTACCAATTCCTCTGGGTTTTTTTTAAATACTTCAGAAAAACACATCAAATATGCAAATGAGATGGATGAATAGATTATCTCTGGCACACTTGAAAAACGAAGGGATCAAAGAAAATAACGACCTTGAGCCTAAGAAATTTTAGAAAACAGAGTTACCCAACAAGAGATCCAGAGAAACAGAACCATGGCCTCGGTCTTAAGAAATTGTTAACATACAGAGCTACCAAATAAGAGATCAAGAGAAAAACATGTCCTTGGACTGACTAAACGTTAAATCTGCAACACCACCCATCCTCCCTAGACCTAGAAATGGGGTTTTAATCATACAATCGCCAAAATTTGTTTTATCAACGATTGTGATTTTTGGGTGCAATTATAGAACTAAATGATAACAGAGGAAGTACTATAGATAGATCATATTGCCAGAGAACCATGATTTCATAGATGTGAAAAACCGAGACAGACACTTCTGATCAGAAACTCCAAGCAAAAAGAGTTGCCCTGCAACGTTCTGCACAAAAATTAATCAAGATTGGTGCTCAAGGAAAACAACAAACAAGGTCAGGACACCACGAGATTCGTAGTCCGAAAATCTTCAAAAAAACAAACAACCAGAGACAAATGGATTACAAGTCTGATGTGCTGCTAAAGGATAGAGTAAATATACTTAGCGGGCGATTCCAAAACCTTGCACGCCTGTTATATGGTTTTCCGGCATCCACTGGCATCTTCAGATCTAAGGACACTCCTTCAGCACATGGGCCTATTCTAATCTGATGCCTAAAGTTCTGATCTGCGGTACTTATTTTACAGATTTACAACAGCCCATGAACAAACCCAGAAAGTCGGATCACAACATTAGGAATTAGATCACATATTTAACTCAACCAAGGCACACAACAATGGGGGATAAATGCAGGACCTCTGTTCTGGCCAAAAACTACATTGGTTGTTTTGGTAAACAGAATCGAGCGAAAGGGGCTCTGCATTGAGTGATTCTGCGAGGCAAACAAGAGATCCGCCATTGAGACCCCTCACATCCATGGAAAATAGAAATCGATTCCCAAAAATTCATTATTAAATGTACCCACAAGGCAATCAACCATAGAAATCACTGAAAACTCCTGTTTAATGAAGCCCACTAAGGAAATTACTCAGAACACAAATAAAACAGCTGCGATCAATGAAACCCACAAAGCAGTCAAACACGGAAATCAGTCAATGTCAAAGCAAACCTACAAAATCAACCATATAAATAACTCAAAACCCAATAAACAGCCGTGCTCAACAGAACCCACACGGCAATCACTAACAACATTAGAGGGAAACCAAAAAAGCCAAAATCGAATTGGCAATTCATATGCATGGATTCTCTGATCACAGGGAGCCCAAGAGATTACAAAACCAAACAACAAAATAGGAAACATTAATCCAAACCAAAAAAGCATTGCAGAAAGTTGAATTCAATCCCTAGAAGAAAGGTTCTAGTAAGCCTCACAGGATTGATCAAAACACCTAGTGAGTAGTGGGCACTGTTTCTAACAATCAAACTAATTGGTGGAAGTGTCAAACAGATGTTGTCTCTACAATCTGTTGCAGGGTATATCTAGCAGCAAAACTAAGTGAGGAGTCCCATGGATTGTGTTTTCCACTCTTGAGTTTTTTAGGAATATTTAAAGGGGTGGTCTTATGAATTTTGTACTGTAATTTAAGTTTAGAAGTTTAAGTTTTGAAATTTATGGAAGCTGGTGTTCTGATGAATTTTATTATTTTGCATGTTCAATTCAAAAGAGTGAATAAATATAGAATAATAAAAAAAATGTTGGAGATCTAAAAACTTCAAATGATTGACAAGTGGCAAAAAAAGCCTTAGTTACCCATTTGGAATCTTATCCTATTTTCGTGAAGCAGCAACTGCTTAAAAATTGTAAAAACCTTTGCAAAATTTGGGGGACTAGAAATAAGCAGCTACTGCAAATGAAAAAAAATTGATATCTGACACCACATATTAATTTCCCTCCTTTTTTATATTATTTCATTTTTTCCCTCCTAAATTATCCTTCTGGTACAAAATATTGTTTACATTTTCTCTACTCAAATCATTGTTGGCACTGCTTTCTATCTGAATACAGTTTTCTCTGAATAAATTTTCTGAAGGATACGTTATATACAAATTTAATTAAGGTATATTATGTTAACCAGTATAGCATGCTTTATATTTGTTGCAGTTGTTATTTGGTTGACAATGTTTTAAAACTGTAGACTCTCAGATCCGTATTCTCCAATGTTTGTCATCCTTCAATCATAATTTTCATATTTTTATTTATTTTAGTTTTTAAAGTTGCATCCAATGCCCTCAGAGGTGCCTACTGTAAGGTTTTCACTTCCTAAATGAGGTGATCTAGGATTAGCATTCTCTGATGTCAATGAAACTTGAGAATCCTGATCTTCACCCACACGTACATGAGGTACAATTCAACTCTATCCATGTGCATCCCTCTTCTTTCCTCATTGGGCCTCATCCATACATCAACTCTATCTTCACTTCTTGATCCAGACAATTCAAATGAATCATTCCTGCCAGCATCAAACTGACCAGATCGAGACCCAGGCCTCTCTAAATATTCAAAAGGGTTTCCTGCTGTAGATCCAGGCCTACTATCTCCACCTTTCTTCCAAGATCCCTATAAATGTTCAAAAGGTCCCCCTGATGCCGATTTGGGCCTACTATCTAGAAGTAATGAAAATAACCAAAAGAAAAACAGTAAGGAGTAATTATTCTAGAAATGAAGCAAGAATACATGCAAATTCATGAACAAGAAAATTTATTTGGGGGGTACATCAAACAATTTGAAGTTTACTTCAACTGGAAAAGGGTGTATAAAACTTCCACTTATGGCACATGTATTATGGCAGAACACCTGTGAAGCATTTTCAAGAGGCAATGAAATTGTCTGTAGTATTAAAAAAATTCACATAACTTGTTAACATAGACGAGAATCCTCTAAAGTCATAAATCCAAGATATAGCCTACCCAAAAAGAAAAAATCCTCTGAAGCTGTAAAATCAAATTTTCAAGAGATGGAAATCCACCCAGTGTACTAGAACTGCCTTTTAGTATTAAGAAAATCGCACAACTTGTTACCATAGATAAGAAGTATATGGCCAACCTAGAGTGAATGCACGCTTGTACTCAGCATAGCCTTCAAAATAAAAACTTCAAAAAATCCTTTTTAGGACCCAAAAAAAAAAAAAAAAGTAAAAGACGCAGAAATAAAGATAAAATAGAAATAATTGTTTTCCAAATGTTAGTCACAACAAAGAAAAAACATTTTTTGGTTCGTAGGGGCCAAAGGGCACCCATATTTTGTCAGCTAACCAATGATCATTGACAAATTATAATGCAAAGATAAACATCATAAAATAATATATCGTATGTTTGGAGAATTGAACATACACCTTAGAAGAGATATCCTTCCACATCACATAAGTCATAAATGCTAACAAATGGCTCATGTAACATCTAACTAGTCAGTGTTGAGTGCTGAAGCCCAACGGGCATCTTTTTTTTCCCTCCAAGCAGTTGTCTTTTCGTATTCCACTTCTTGGAGTAAATTGTAACTTTATTTATGCTGCACTTTTCATTTGTAATTGTTGTTGTTGAGAATAATAATATTCCTCTGCTCAGTGTGGATGTAGCCATAGTTTTGGTGAACCACGATAAAATCCTGTTGTCATTTTGTTTATGTTCTTCGATTTGCAGTTGCTCTGTTTCTGCACTTTCGTTTTTTCGCTTGTCATTCTTTTCAATTGGTATCAGAGCTGTACGGTGACGGTATAGCTGATTGGGAAATTGGTGATGAATTTCCTGAACTATGGAGGAAGCGAAGATAGAGAAATTCTCGGGTCAGAATTTCGGTTTGTGGAAGGTGCAAATGGAGTCATTGCTGATAAAGCAAGACCTCTCACTCGCGCTTGATGGGAAAGTGAAGAAGCCAAGTTCTATGACAGATGAGGAGTGGGAGAAGTTGGACAGGAAGGCAAAGGCGACAATTTTCCTCTCACTGTCCAGTAATGTATTGTTCAATGTTTCAACAGAAAAAACTTCGAAGGAATTGTGGGATAAACTTTCTTCGATGTACGAGATGGCTTCAACGTCTAATAAAGTTTTTATTATGAAAAGGTTGTATAACTTAAAAATGAAAGAAGGTGGAATTGTGTCCAACCACCTTAATGATTTCAATACGCTGGTTACTCAATTAGTCTCTGTGGGCATCAGCCTTGATGATGAAATTAAAGCAATTTTATTGCTATGTTCGCTACCGAATAGCTGGGAGGGAGTTGTTATGGCTGTGAGTACTTCTGTGGCTGCAAAAAACAAATTGAAGTTTGATGATGTTGCTGCTACTCTTCTCAGCGAAGATATGCGAAGGAAGAACCAAGAGAACTCTTCAGGTGAAGCTCTAACTGCTGTTAGTAGAGGAAGGCCTCGTCATAGAGGCAAAGACAATAATAGAAGAAGATCTAAATCTGCAAAAAGATCAAAATCAAGAGGCAGAATTGGCGATTGCTAGTTTTGTGGTAAGCCTGGTCATACTAAAAAAGATTGTTATTCCTATAAGAAAGCACAAGAAAAGGTTAAAGACAGCGAGGTTAATGTTTATGAACACAATGATAGTGTTTTGGTTTTGTCTGTAAGCGAAGTTACTTCAGACTTGTGGGTTTTAGATTCGGGTGCATCTTTTCATGCTACCTCTTGTACGGATGCCTTCTCTAATTATCAAGCAGGACAGTTTGGGAATGTTTATTTGGGGGATAACAAATCTTTAGAGATTGTTGGTAAAGGGGATGTTCTCTTACAATCCCAGAATGGTACCACATGGCTTTTGCAAGATGTTAGACATATTCCAAAACTCAAGAAGAACTTGATTTCTGTCAGCCAACTTTTTTCACAAGACTGCAATACTTTTTTCTTTCCGGATTCGTGGAAAGTCAATAAGGGTGCTCTGCAAATTGCCAAAGGAGATAGAGTGGGCAGCTTATATGTTTTTGAGAATGATTCTCAAGTGGGAGCTGCTATGGCACTAACAAACAATAAGACCGTACTTTGGCACCAACGTCTTGGACACATGAGTAAAAAAGGTCTTGAAGTGATGGTTAGAAGAGATCAATTACCGGGTTTGCAATCAGTGGATTTGGACTTTTGCCAACATTGTCTTTATGGCAAACAGAAAAGGGTCAGCTTTTTGAAGACGGGACGTGAAAAGCGTACTTCACCTTTGGAGCTTGTCTACTCGGATGTCTTTGGACCGACTGAGGTAACTTCTCTTGGAGGGGCAAACTATTTTGTAACTTTCCTTGATGACTGCACTAGGAAAGTTTGGATTTTTATGATTAACAGGAAGTCTGAAGTTTTTAGCAAATTCAAAATTTTTAAAGCTTTGGTTGAAAATCAAAGTGGACATAACATCAAATGTTTGCAAACGGATAACGGTGGTGAATTTTGTTCACTAGAGTTTGATAATTTTTGTGCTGAGAATGGTATTCGGAGGATCAAAATTGTTCCTTTTACACCTCAAGAAAATGGGGCTGCAGAGAGGTTAAATAGAACAATTTTGGAGAAAGCACGTTGTATGCTTTCCAATGCAGGATTGGGAAAAGAGTTCTGGGCTGAAGCTTGCAACACAACCGTTTATTTAATTAATCGAAGTCCCTCATCGCGGTTAGATTTTGGTATTCCAGAGGAGGAGTGGCTTGGAAAGCGTATCTCCTATTCACATCTTCGGGTGTTTGGATGTGAAGCATTTGCTCTTATTCCCAAGGAGAAAAGATCCAAACTGGACCCCAAATCTCAGAAGTGCATCTTTGTTGGGTATGGCGAAGATCAGTATGGATTTCGATTGTGGGATCCTGTCGCCAATAAGATTACTCGCAGCAAGGATGTGGTTTTTAATGAGCATGTTTTTCCAGCTTTGCAGACACAGGCAGTAATTCCTAAGGAATATGTTCCTTTCTCAGTTTTTGCCAATGATTATTCAAATGGATCACCTGGAGGTAATTCGCAGGCTGGTAATATAGGTGGAATTACTTGTTCACCCACCTCTGTTTTATCCCCTGCCCCTTCTATGTCATCATCTCTGTTTTCTCCTAATGATGATTCGCAGCCATTGTTTGAGCACTGTTCTCCACAGTCTTCTTCTACTGGTGATTCACAACCTCCACCTCTTGTTGCGCCAACCCCTCTTGCACATTATGTGCCTTGCTCTTGTGGTACGCTGCCTCCAACGCAGCCTTCACGCCTTTCTTCAGAGTCTTCACCGCACTCTTCACATTCTTCGCAGCCTTCACTACAAAGTGCGCGATTTTTACATTCTACGCAGCCCCTAATGCAAAATGCGCGACCTTCATATGACTCGCAGTCTCCAATACAAAGTTCGCGTCCTTTAAGGATTCCTACGCAGGGGCCGCCTCTCTTCCATGCCACGTTGCCAGTTATGGTTAATTCGCAGCCTTCTGGAACTCTTTCGCTGCCCTCCTCGCAGACTTGTTTTCAGTCTACCCCGCTTTCCTGTGTTGATGCGCGGGTTCCTTTGTCTGTTGCAGAGTCTTCTTTGGTCAATGCGCGGGCTCCTTGGACTGTTGCAGAGTCTTTTCTTAATTCGCAGCCTTCTTGTCTCAATTCGCAACCTTCTTTTTCGCCGCTTTCCGGAATTGCCCCACCAATTGGTACGCATGACCATGGCAAAGTGTATGGGAAAAACGTTGGGGACTTTACCTAAGCAACAGGAAATGTGCGGATGCAGGGGCCTGTTTCTATAGAAGATAACCAGAGGCAGAGTCATCAAGAGAATGTTCCGACCAGAGGTGTTTTGCAGAATGCGATAGACAATGTTCAAAATCAACTACAATGAATGAATCTGGATGATTCTATTTTGCCACAAGAAGGTCCTCAGTTACGGCGGTCTACCCGGGAGAAGAGATGTCCTTCAAAATTTTCTGATTATGACTTATTGTTTTCAGAAGAGGCTGAGCCTGAGCTTTTACTCTCCGATCAACCTGAACCGGCTACTTTCAAAGAAGCGTGTTAGGCAGTTGATTCTGATAAATGGCTTGTTGCAATGCAAGATGAAATGACTTTGTTGCAGGCTAACGACACTTGGGATTTAGTGCCGCTTCCGCCTAATCGCAGACCCTTGAAAAATCGTTGGGTGTATAAGTTAAAAGAAGAGGATGCAGGCAGGAAACGTTATCGAGCTAGGCTGGTTGTCAAAGGGTACGCTCAACAGAAAGGCATTGATTTTAATGAGATTTTCTCTCCAGTTGTCAGAATGAATACAATACGAGCAGTTTTGGGATTGGTTGCAGTTTGGGATCTTGAACTTGACCAGTTGGACGTCAAGACAGCTTTTCTACATGGTGATGTTGCTGAAGAGTTGTACATGGAGCAGCCGGAAGGTTTTAAACAACAAGGACAGGAAAATCTTTATTGCAGGCTGAAGCGCAGCTTGTATGGGCTCAAACAAGCCCTGCGACAGTGGTATATTAAATTTGATTGCTTCATGACTGAGCACAAGTTTGTCAGGTGTGACGCAGATCCATGTGTTTATTACAAGCAGATTTCTACTGGTGAATTTGTTATTCTCTTGCTTTATGTAGATGACATGTTAGTAGCTGGTAATAGTAAGAGGATTGTTTCTGAGTTGAAGGAGCAATTAGCTACACGGTTTGCTATGAAATATTTAGGTGCAGCCAAGAAGATTCTTGGCATGACGATCAGTAGAGATAGACGAAAGAAAGAACTATTATTATCACAAGAGGCATATCTTAACAAGGTTATTGATAGATTTGGTATGGCTGATGCAAAAGTTGTTTCTCTTCCTCTTGCTGCTCATTTTTGTTTGTCTTCTGATTTGAGTCCAAAAACCCAAGAGGATAAAGATTTTATGGAGAATATTCCTTATCGATCTGCAGTTGGCAGTATTATGTATGCCATGGTTTCCACTCGTCCTGACATTGCTCATGCAGTGGGAGTTGTGAGCAGGTTTATGAGCAATCCCGGAAAGTCTCATTGGGAAGCAGTCAAATGGATTTTAAGGTATCTTAAAGGTACTGCTGGTTATGCTTTGTGTTTTGGTGGAAATAATGTTCAGTTGCAAGGTTTCACTGATTCTGATCTTGGCGGAGATTTGGATAAACGCCGGTCTACCACTGGCTATGTTTTTTTATTTGCTGGTGCAGCCATTAGTTGGGTCTCAAGGCTGCAACATTTTGTTGCTCTTTCTTCTGCTGAAGCTGAGTATTTGGCTCTCTCCGAAGGTGCTAGGGAGATGATTTGGTTACAGCTATTGTTTAGCGATTTGAGGTGTCACCAACGAGAGTATGTTCTATTTTGTGATAGCTGTAGTGCCATTTTTATGGCTCACAATCATTCATCTCAGCAGCGTTCCAAACACATTGACCGTCATGCTCATTACGTTCGTCATGTGGTTGAAGAAGGCAAGTTAAAGATTGTAAAAATTGACACAAAGGTCAATCCGGCAGATATTTTTACCAAAATTGTAGGCAAAGAGAAGTTCGAATGCGCCAGGACTTCTCTTGGTCTGGTTAAGAAGAAGTAACCATAAATTTTGAGCAGGGGAATGGTTGGCAGTTGCAGCATCCGTTGGACTTCAAGTGGGAGATTTTTTGAGTGCTAAAGCCCAACGGGCATCTTTTTTTTCCCTCCAAGCAGTTGTCTTTTCGTATTCCACTTCTTGGAGTAAATTGTAACTTTATTTATGCTGCACTTTTCATTTGTAATTGCTGTTGTTGAGAATAATAATATTCCTCTGCTCAGTGTGGATGTAGCCATAGTTTTGGTGAACCACGATAAAATCCTGTTGTCATTTTGTTTATGTTCTTCGATTTGCAGTTGCTCTGTTTCTGCACTTTCATTTTTTCGCTTGTCATTCTTTTCAGTCAGGGACCTCTAAAAATTAAGTACAAAACTCTAGTGCCATATATAAGTATCAAAACAACTATATGTGGGGCCAATGGGATGCTTAAAGATGCAAAACTAGCTCATGAACAAGGCACAACTGCACCAGTTAGGCTCAGACACTATCAATTCCCAACTGGAACGTACTTCCAATTTTCCACGGTTTCTTAATTGTAGTGGTATATCATCAATATTCCGAGTCAAGTCACACATCTTGATCCACACCCACATGTACATGAGGTACAATTTTGATTTGATTTATTTACTTATATGTTTAATTGTATATCTTTTTTTTCTCAAAATTGTTTCCTCTTTGTTTGTCTCCTCACATTTTTTAACCTAATATCAAACCTCCCATATATCCTCAGCTAGTTGAGTTATTCTTCAATCAAAATCTTATGACTAAATATATTGTTTTTTTCCATACCTTTTAATTGTCAAGTTTTCATATTGTAAGGGTGCAGAGTATAAGTTTAGCTACTGTAGTTGTTATGGGACCTTAAACCAAATGTGACCTTTTTGTTATGTATAAGTCTAGCTACTACAATAGTTGTTATTTCACCTTTGCGTGAATGAGCTATATTTCTCCTCTCCTTATTTATAGAATTAGTTTTCTTAAAATTTTGGATTGGTATAACTGACACAAAATCATATTGTGAATTTTGTTGTTTTAATGTAGGTACCAACCACTTATTATTTTTCATGGATAATACTACATACCATCCAATTCCTCAATGTGGTTTCGTAAATTTCACTTCATTACTTTCACAAGACAATGTAGGTGAAAATTTGTTCTCCACTAATGATGACTATTACCCAGAGTTTGTTCCTAGTACACAAGGGATCAAAGAAGTGGTCACAGAAGAAGTGATAATTGGAAAGGAAACTCCAACCAATGGAGTAGAAGTCACAAAAAATCAGTTTCATGTAACTCCTCAAGCAAAAAATAGAGTTTGTTGGAGCATTGCAAACACAATGGTTCTAATTGAAGCTAAAAGAATTGAAAGAGAAACACAATCAAGTGGTAGTGCAATGAGAAAAGCATTAAGTTCCACTGAAAAAGTGGAAAATTATTCAAGAATATTGTTTTGCTCATGGTGTTCCTCGCACAACAAACCAATGTCTAGATCATTGGGAGCATATTTAGCCTAATTACAAAAAAAATAGAATATGACAAGTCATGAGAGGGGTGACAAGAAACTTCTTACAAAGTTCATTGTTGAACTTTATGATGCAATGGACACCACATTTGGTAAAGATCTAGCCATCAATCCAGGAAATATCACTATTGACTCTTCTAATACAAGTTATGCATTTGATGAGAAAAATCCTCCAAATGAATATGAGCCATTGCACGAACTTGAAACACCAGATATGGATGGTAATGACTAGTCTAAAAATGGTAGTGAAAAAGAAAAACAATGCATAGGGAAAAAATGCAAATCAATTTCCAATGTAATAGGCATGAAGGATGTTATTGTAGACAACAATAGATGTTGGTTTCTACTCTGTAAATGGCTGAGGAGGGACACATGAAACACCATGAAAAACACATGAAGAAGGATGATTCAATTGAAGAAAGGCTATTGAAACTTGAAGAGCAAAAAATTAATGTGCAAATGAGCATGGTTTCAACAGTAAACAATATTGGCCAAGCAATATTGAAAATCAGCCAATCATATGAAAAAGAAGATTGACTTCGTGTTTGCTAATGTCATAGAACTATAAAATAAAATAAATAAATGTATGAAACTGTCCTTTTTGGAATATTTTATTATAATTTTCTCCCTAAATGCTACCACTTGAGAACTTATAAATAAGTGCCTTGAGCACATAATTTGTGAATGAGAGTTCATGTCAGACTATTTTGTGGTGCATGAATGTCAATTGATGGTAGCCTATGTTGCAATGTTTATGTTCAGCTTATTGCTCATATTTTTGTAATTGTGTTAGTTTACTTGAATTAAGTAATTTGTTATTCATTAAGTAATAGCTTTGGATACCACTTAGCAATTTATTTATTAGAATCTTGTGATGTTCATTGATCTGATGTTAGGATCAAGGACTATTGCATGTGAATAATAACTCTTACAATTATTAAACTAAGGGTCTTGAAATCAAAATTAAAATGCTCAGATAACATAACCGAATTAAAGTGAAGTAATTGATACAAGAGAGAAAAGGGAGAGAAGACAAAACACAAGTTGATAACAGAGTTTGCCAAGATGGCTGCATCTTTGGGTCCCTCTCCAATAGAGCCACTGATCCTTGATTATGCTTCAGAAACAATTACAAGGCTTCAACTGATAAAAGTCTCCTCACAACTCTCAAATGATAATGAATTACAAAATTCCTCTTACACAAGTACAACAAGCTTGACTGCAAGCTCCAAATGCACAAAGACAACAATTCACTATCAAAGTCCTAACTTCAATTCTCTCATCTCCTAGGAATTCTCTCTTGCCATTCTCCACCTTTTGGATTGCTTCTCACAAAGCATAAACTGAACTCTAAACACCTACACTTGCACTCTCACCCCCTTTTTGAACAAAAATTTGTCCCTTATGGCTAAAACCATAAAATTTGTAATTTTCCCCCTTAAAACCAATTTCCCTTATTTTTACAAATAAAAACATAACCATTACCCCCTTTAAAAAAAAATCTTTGTCTTTAAGCCCTTATTACCTTCCATTCGGACTCCATATTGTTTTATTTGGTTTTGGTTTGTTTGGGGTGGTTTTTCTTTAACCATATAAGGTTCTTAACCCATATTTGGGCTTAACAAATGTTTAAATAAAACTAACCACATAAATATTCGTAAAACCATAAATGGCATAGCAGTGTCCTTACCTTTTAGTGGGTGAGTGGTCTAGGGTTCAAACCCTGCCATTTTCCTTTCTCTATTAACCATTTGAAAGTCGTTCACTTCAAAACAAACCGGTTGCTAATAATGTCAAGGATAACTATGTAGGTGTAACGATGAAATGGTGTGCTTGTAATATGGGGGTCGGGGGTTCGAACCCCACCAAATTTTGTTAAAATGAACAAACCACCCAACTGACGAAGACCAGGTATGAGGCACCATGTGGCTCTATTCTATCCGTTGCCAAACACACGTGGAGATGCTGACTAGATTGCCATGCACTATATGTACTACTGACTAGACTTGCCTGTCACCTACCACATCATTGTACGAATGCCACATTTCAAGTGTTGATTGGTCCACATCATCGTTATCACATCAGCATGCAACATTACCATCTGTATGACCTAGTCACATGTTTACCACCAACTTTTACTTGTGACATCTTTTGTGTACAGGCTCGGATTTTGAAGAAACAAACATCCTTGGGTTTGTGTCGTCGAGCCCTTTGATTTTACACCAATTTCAACTAATTTCAAGATGATAGTTTTTTTGCCTTTCTAACAGCCTCAAGTACCAATTTGACCAAACTTTGACTGGCCATAACTTGAGCATATGGACTTCTTTTAACCCCATTCAAGTTGCATTGGATCCAAATTTCCAAGATCTTCACGATGACACTGAATTCTAGAGCATAATAGACACTTCAATTTTTTACGTCGAGTATCCCCCTAGATCAACGCTCCCCACTAAAGAACTTTTGGACCTCCAAAAGTTACATATTGAGAAATT
The DNA here is from genome assembly GCA_007258455.2 of Sequoia sempervirens. NCBI lineage: Eukaryota > Viridiplantae > Streptophyta > Pinopsida > Cupressales > Cupressaceae > Sequoia > Sequoia sempervirens. The sequence continues at coordinate 312,702,458 of VDFB02000015.1, forward strand.
AAGCGAGGGCATAGCCTCCCCACTTGCCATGTATCATTTGTCCATCTAAACACCTGGCTCATCACCACAATCAAGACTACAATAATGTTGTTAAACATATGCATCATTCCACCACTTCCATAAGCATCTGCATCAACTGTTACAGTCATTAACCAATAACCACTAACTAATATCAAGCTGAATAACAATGTAGATACAAAAGAAAATGAAGCAACAACATGTCTTTCTTTCATAGCAGGAACATTTTGACCCAAGGGAACATCAATGCTTTCATTTAGCACTTCCTTATGTTGTGTTGTCGGTGTGTCCTGCCAACATCTTATTAGTCTTGGTTACCTCAAGTTCATGTCTAGAATCACCTGACTTGGAAAACATAAGAAATAAGTCTTTACTTGCATTAACCACTCTTTTCAACTTCCCTATTTTTGCAAAAGATCTACCAGTCTTGATCTTGTGAGAATGCACAATATACTTGATGCCATCTTTAAACAAATGATAATGATTAAGTTCCCTATAGAAAATAGCCTTCCAATCATACAAATACAGGCTTCCCAACACTATCCCATAGACATCTAGTGGAACCACATCAATTTGCACCTCATCAAAAAACTTACTTGTGATCGTGAATCTTAAAGTACATTGCCTTGTGACTTGCAATTCATTGTTTTCGTAAACCCAACCTAGTGGGTAAGGCCTTTGATGCAGTGTAGTTTTCAATCCCAAACTCCTTACAACATCTTCTGAGATGAGGTTAATTTGAGACCCACTATCTATGAGAGTATTCATTTTAGTGTGCTTAGCAACCACCCTTATGTGAAATAGCTCATTTATTTTCTTATCTTCATGAACATTATAGACTTGAGAAGAAGAAGCACAATTAACAACAAAAACATTGGTAGTAAAATTCTTACCTTTCAATCTCATTGTTGTTATCTTATTTTCATCTTCAGACTTTGAACCAAGATCCATAACAACATTTGCGGTCTCCTTTTTTCCTTTTTGTTTATGAGCCCATTTCGGCTTCAATTCTGGATGCAACTTCTAGCAATGATTTGCATCATGACCTTCCCTATCACAATGAGAGAATGTGAGCTTATCATCCTTCTTCTTAATGGTAGCTATCTTCTTCCCCTTTCCTGTATCTTCAAATTTACCTTTATACTTAGATGGCTTCTTGTCAAGCTTATCAATAAAAGTACTCTTACCTCTTGACTCCAAGTGTGTGGCCTGAACACATACTTCATCTAGATTACTAGGATGCAAGACCAAAATAGAATGTCATAGATAAGAGTGAAGACCGCCTATGAACTTAAGCAATGTATCCTAGGTGTACAATGGAACATTCAATGCAATAGCCCTCTTCCTGAATTCATGGGTGTACTCTTGGACAATTTGACCTTTCCCTTGCCTAAACATTTTCCAGTCCATCATTAACTGTTGCATATGGCCTAGGGGATAAAATTGCTTCTTAAGAGCATTAACAAATTCTACCCAAGTTAAACTAACTCTACCATGTTGTGATATTTTTACCTGAGTTCTACTCTAGACCACTAGGTGAGAGTTGTTCCTCCCAACTGAAGAGTAGCTAACTAGATCCTAAAAGCATCATCAAAGATATTTTGGACTCTACAATAGACTTCTACTTGTTGAACCGAGTCATCTAATTTCTTAGCATTCAATTCCCTACAATACATAGGAAAATCAAAATTTACATCTAATTTAATTTTAGGCTTATGTGCACCCTTGATAGGATTAGAAGAAGTAGAATCAATAGAAGAAGAAGGCAAAGATGGAGAAGAAGGAGAAGATGGAGAAGGAGTTCCATCACCTCCTAGTCTTTTCCCTTTATCCTTTTGATCTTCATACTTCTCTTGCTTCGAAGTATCTCCTTTTCCACACTTCTTCAGTTCCCACTTTTCCTACCTTTCCTAAAAAGAACTTCTACCATTGCCTTCATTTCAAGAAAATATTTTTGAAAACTCTTCTCATCAAGTTCTAGACTCTGTCCAGCTTTTGATCCTTCCATCTTTGGAAAATTTCATTTACCGATCTTAGGATTGTATTTTGCAAGTGTACCTTCACCTCACTAGCTCCTAGATCACATTATCATTCACCTTTGCAAGCACTAATCACAACAAAGCTCTGATACCACTTGATCTAATGTTAGGATCTAGGACTGTTACACGTGAATAATAACTCTTACAATTATTAAACTAAGGGTCTTCAAATCATAATTAAAATGCTCAAATATCATAATCAAATTAAAGTGAAGTAATTGATCTAGAAGAGAGAAAAGGGAGAGAAGACAAAACACAAGTTGATAACGGAGTTCACCAAGATGACTACACCTTGGTGTCCCTCTCCAACAAAGTGATCGATCCTTGATTATGCTCCAAAAATAATTACAAGGCTTCAATTGATACAAGTCTCTTCACAGCTCTCGAATGATAATGAATTACAAAATTCCTCTTACACAAGTACAACAAGCTTGACTGTAAGCTCCAAATGCACAAAGATGAAAATTCACTATCAAAGTCCTAACTTCAATTCCCTCATCTCCTAGGAATTCTCTCTCACCATTCTCCACTTTCTGGATTCCTTCTCACAAAGCATAAACTGAACTTTGAATGCCTACACTTGCACTCTCACCCCCTTTTTATACAAAAAATTTCCCCTTATGGCTAAAACCATAAAATTTGTAATTTCCCCCCTTAAAACCAATTTCCCTTATTTTTACAAATAAAAACATAACCATTACCCCCTTTAAAAATAAATTCTTTGTCTTTAAGCCCTTATTACCTTCCATTCAGGCTCCATATTATTTCATTTGTTTTTGGTTTTTTTGGGGTGGTTTTTCTTTAACCATATAAGGTTCTTAACCCATATTCGGGCTTAACAAATGTTTAAATAAAACTGACTACATAAATATTCATAAAGCCATAAATGGCATAGCGATGGCCTTACCTTCTAGTAGGCGGGTGGTCCAGGGTTCAAACCTTGCTATTTGTCTTTCTCTATTAACCATTTGAAAGTCGTTCACTTCAAAACAAACTGACCACTAATAATGTCAAGGATAAATGCACGGAAGTAATAATGAAACAGTGTGCTTGTAACGTGGGGGTTGGGGGTTTGACCCCCACCGAATTTTCTTAAAACGAACAAACCACCCGACCAAAAAAGACTAGGTACGGAGTGCCATGTGATGCCATTTTATTCGCTGCCAAAGACACATGGAGATGTTGAATGGATTGCCACGCATTGTACATACTACTGATTGGAATGCCCCATCACCTACCACATCACTATACAAATGCCATGTGTTGAGCATTAATTGGTCCACATCGTCATCTGTATCGTACAACCTACCACGTCAGCATGCTGACATTAGCACCCGTACAGCCTGGTCAACCTATTTACCGCCAACTTTGACTTGTGATATCTTTTGTGTATGGGCTTAGATTTTGACAAAATGAACATCATTGGGTTCATGTCGTCCAGTCCCTCGATTTGACGCTGATTCTGACTAATTCCAAGATGGTCATTTTTTTCCTTTTCTGACAGTCTCAGGTACCAATTTGACCAAACTTTGATTGGTCATAACTTGAGCATACTGACTCCTTTTGACCTCTTTCAAGTTGCATTGGATCCATATTTCTAAGCTCTTCACAATGACATTAAATTTTGGAGCATAAGAGACACTTCAATTTTTGACGTCGAGTATCCCCTTGATCATTCATTCATTTGATTATTTCTTAGTGTTGTTGAATTGTTGGTTTCTAATTTAACCAATGAACAACATTTTTTTGTCCTTTTCCCCCACGTACCATGTAAGACTGATGTAAATTGATGAAAGATATTGTTGTATGTTAAAATGGGTATTGTGAATAACAATGTAATGTAGCATCAATGTGAACTGCCCTATGTGAAAAGAAAAGTGTTAGTAATATTCCCATTTTTGTGTTGTTCACAATGACTATGTTACAGTTGTTAAGTATGAATACCCTATCTTGGTAAGCATCTATAGCTTCATGGCATATTTTTGTAATAATGTGACTGTTTAAAACTGAAAGGAGAAAAGGAAAGATTGTACTTTATTTTCCAAGTAATACATGTATATAGATGCGTGGCTAGTTTATCTCTTATAGTTGATGCAGAATGAAATGTTCAAATAGATTAAATGCTTGTTATGATATAGATTAAGTTATCAACATTTATGTGTTTCAAAAAGAGGGAAAAAATTAGGTGTATAGCGGATTCTTGTAAGTGTGTGAATAAAATGACTAAGTATACTTTCTTGTGTTTCATCATTGCAAAATAGAAATAGCAAAAAAAATTCTTTGTATATGCAAATTTGATAGGAAATGAATCTACTTAGTTCTTGTGTATGGGTTAAATTAGAAATGAAACTACTGCATCTGCTTATTTATAAGCAAAAAACAAAAAATGCATATACATGTGGAAACAGTTACTCTGTTGCAATGGAAAAAATATGTTGTTTTATTTACATGTATCTCTCCTTAGTACATAAATCCACAAGATTTAGGTTGAAACAAATGAATACCCAGTCACACATCATCTATATTGTGTGTATTGTGTGAGCTAGTGATATAACGGATTGTAAGGTGAGAGTTGAACTACTTCAGGGAACATTATAAGGTTATACAATCAAGTATGTCAAAAAAATTAGCAATAGGAGGATATAGGGACCAATAAAGGAAGGAATTTGAATGGTGGTATATGGATGCCCAAAAGAAAGATCTAGAAAGTTACAATACCTAGGAAAAGGGGGAATTAATCAATGACTACAAGAGAAAGCTAGAAAAATCATTTAGGGATGAGATCAAAATACAATGTTTGATAAACATTCTCCAAAATACTTTGAAAGGAAGATTATCTCAATATCAAGATACTTATAATAAATTTTGAATGTAGAACAACAAAAGCATTTACAACAAGAGATAAATTGGAGGATGAAGATGCCTCTAGTAAAAAGATGACTATAAACAATGACTATAAATTTCACATTCTCCCTTGCCTTTTAAAAGCATCAAACTATCAACATTAATTTTACCATAGAAGATATTTCATTATAAATTCCAAGAACTTGCACTATAGAAAGTTTGTGAAATTAATATATGCTCCCCAAGTGAAGATGAGATGGAACGCTATTGTATCCTGGTGTCATCTAGAAAAGTTTGAGAAGAAGTAGTAAGACTTTAGATGAACTTGGTCTTATATCAAGTAGATGGTAGCCATGTCCATTGAGGAGGGTCTATCATCAATTTTTAGATTTCAATTGCAATGAAATGGACTATTCGGAAATATGCAATGATAGAAAATTATCTAGACTCATGGAAGGACAAGATTGGTATGAGAAATTTAAGTTGTCGATGATGTTACAAGTTGGAGATTGGGTACAACAATTTGCCGCTTTTTAACCCAGGTTTGATAGGGCCTAGGTATAGTTGTATAGAAAAATATAAAATAAAATTTATTGCCAAATAAGCATATTTAAATGCAAGTGCCAGTTATATCACCTTTGGGAAATTAACATTCCCAAAATATATTATAGTGTTTCAAAATAACTATGGAACCTTAACAATCATTTAGGGTGACAAATGCTAAAATGTATTCAGAGAAAATCCTAAAGAGCCTGATGCATTACAAATGCCCCTTATAAATCATTATATTTGGAATAATTGTATGATTTATGTTCATGATTTCCATACTAATCAAATTATCATGGGGAGTACATGGAGATGAAAATGAAAAAGCATCATGCTGGTCGTGCCCACAAAAGGATATGAAAATCATGGCAAAAACTATCCTAGGAATTGGACATTCCAGCAGGCGACTAATATCTTTTCATGGTCATTCATTTACTTGTCAAACCAGGGAACGTATACTTGAAATGGAGCGACACTGTATGTGCACTAAGAACCAGTTTCAGTTACAACCTATCGAAAATAAATACTTGGAAAGAATTCTACCTACATTACAGGAAGGTAATGCAAAGTTCTTTTAACTCAACCATAATTTAACCAAAGCAAAAATCATAACAGCTACGACTGAGAAACAAAATATAAACTGGCCTTATGTTGTAGGGACAAACACAGGGATGGATTCCCGATGCTGCAGGAACAATATAAGACTGAGTTTGCACAGAAACTTCAAGAATGAAATCTAACTTCGAATTAACAAAGGATAAACAACTACTCACCTACAAATACTTACTAAGTGAGCCCCCTTAGCAAGCATCAACTAATTATGCCAGTATTGAACTCAGAACTTCATCAAATTTTATTCATAAACTCGGAATGGTGTACATTGTTCTGTTCATATGAAAACTAACACAAAACTCTATCTCTTATCATACATACTCTACTTTTTATTATCATACTAACTTTTACATGATATCCTTTCTATCTTGTTATGCTTGCTCACTCGCGCAGGAGGAACACTTATTTAAATCAGGAAAAAAACTAACCCTAATAGAGAAAGATGTGGATGTAAATGTATCCTGGAATCAAGGAACAGACTAAATAAATGAAATTATCCGCTCAACACGGTTCAAAGAGAATTTAGCATTCCACTCTTTCCAAATTAATTGACATTTAAATTCCTTCCCAACAATTTCAGTCAAAGAGTCTTCGCCAGAATAACTTCCTTGAAGTCGTGCAGGAAATGGACTTTACTACAAGGCCAAGATCAGCTGCGCTTGACTCATTCATACTTTCTTCAACAACCTACGAAACACCAGGCAATAGAAGTGAAAGGAAACATGCATGGCAATTACACGATATTCATTTATTAATCACATATCAAATTTACTTCATTGTTCAAAAACTATATGCGTTATACCAGTCATTTGGGAAGTCAAACAAGGTAATAAATATAGACACATCAACATGATAAGTTGTAGGAATATAAAAGTGTATTGCCACAGGATATCCCCCAATAAAAGGTTTCTAAAGAGTTAAACAACCATGAACAACAAAAGTAAGGGTATTAAAAGTACACCATGATACCCAAATTATGAGCATATTTTGGGCTCATCATTTTCCCCCTACTTAACCTAATGTTGGTCCTCTAGCATTAAACTTTCTGGTGGTCTCTTTGAAATCAGTGGTTGAGGCATGACCCTGAAATGAAGTTATGAATTTGTAATAAAAACCTCTAAAACTCTGCCACCTTTCATACCTACGAGCTTCTATATCTTCATTAATATTTGTAGCTCAGTAGGGATAAAGAGGCCACATCAGCACAGGAGGTCTAAATGTCAAGGGAAACCACAATTCAAACCCTTCTTGAAGGCCCAACTATATGTATTTGTTTGATCTTTTGAGAGCTGCCATAAAATTCAGGGGACTATGAGGCTCAGACCTTCTTAATCCAATAGTCAATCTCTCCCATCTCTTCTCAATTCTGGAGTATGACATCTTCCTAAATGAGTATGTATGTTCTTGAAACTCATCATACACCTATTTTCTGAGATCGAATATTTTCATCCTGACTGTACCATTATTGAGGCCATATGCCACAGTAAGCTAGGTTTTCAACATTGTATAGGGGTCTGAACTCTTAGGGCACAATGGAATAGGCTCATCCCTTTCGGCTTCTTCATATGCTTCCAATTGCCTGCCATAATTAGCTTTGTTTTCCACCCAAGACATGAGTGATCTTAAATGAATGTCGCTAATGCACAGAAGTGGATTCCACTCTATTTCAGAGGGAATTATAAAGCCATGTAAATAAAATTCGCACAAAGAATTTCTTAGCCAATTAGGAGCTGCCTGGTATGCATCATAGAATTCTTTAGTAGTATGAATAACAAGATCTAGATTCTTGGAAATTCTCATTAACTGAAACCACAAAAATTGTTCCTTGAGACACAGAGAATAAACTTTAGGCGGTGGTCTACATTCCATGATTTGACCAGTTACCTTCATCATTTCGTCCATTTCTCCTTTAACTCCTGAATTTCCTATTTCTGCCTTTCAATGTCTCTTTTCAGTTTCTTCTTTTCTTCCTCCCAAAGAATTTGTTGCATTTCAGTCTTGGCTAGGTGGCAGAAACTCAAGGTCTGCAATGTGACCAGTCTCCATGTGTTTCTAAGATATTCCAAAAATTCAATCAAAAATGTCTTTTTGTAGACAACCATGGCTTGACAAGTTTCAGAGGGTAATGAAGCTTCATTGGCCACTTCCAATTGTTCAGACTATTCTTCCTCTTGTTGCAAGATGAATTCATGTTGCTGTAGTGGAGAAGACTATGCTTCCTCCGAAATCTGCATAGCTGTAGTAGCCAAGTCATCGAGACTTGGTACCCCCCTTTCATTATGCTCAACTTCCCTTGTCTCAATTTGTTCTTCTTCAGGAATAACAAACGGACTCTGTGCAGCATTCTCAGATACATCCTGAGAGACACTATGTTCAGAACCTACAGATTCCTCTAAAATTATGATAACTTAAGGTTGAGGTGAAGCAGGGGAGACTTTACATTGTTTTCTTGTTGAAACTCTTTTTGCCAATGTTGCAGCTGTCAGAGGTGCTTTCGTAGCTTTCCTCTTTTTGAATTTCCTAGAGGGCTCTACCTTATCAGAAGATGATAGTGAACTTGTGGTGGCAATAGGCGTTGTTGTAGGAGAAATTGCTGCAGGAGTAGAGCGTTGCCTTTTCTAAGGATGAGTGTCAGATTCTGGGGTTTGTTCCACCCCAGATGACTCTTCTGCCTTTGTTTTTCCTTTTTCTCTCCTACTGGCAGACCTAGCTTGCACCCGGGCAGAGGACTCTAGTGTGAACGCTATAGGACTAGGTGTTGTAGGAGCATATGACCCTTGCCCTGCTTTCCTACTGGTAGATGCTATTTTCTCTTTCTTTTTCTTAGGTCATGGAGCAAGTGCCCTAGGGGGTTCTGGAAGTTGCAAGCTCTTTTGGGCAACAAATTCTTGCTAGGAAAGAGGTGACACATCCCTCAAAGAGCGTTCAATCAACAATTTTATAAGGACATGGTGGGAAATAGAGTTATCCTTCCCCTTCTGGGTTTCATGGGCACATTGTTCCAGAAATTTTAACAAAAAGTTTGGGACATTAACAGCTAACCCATGCCTCATATGACTCAGCAATTTAAAATGGTAGGAATGTAGGTAAGAAAAATGGCCTTCACATGTTAAGTACCTGATTATAAAAGCAACATATTTTGGATATGGGGGAGGCAATGACACTCGCTTGCATCCTTGCTTAGAGACCTCCAAGGGTCTATCAGTTGGTACTGTAAATTCTGCCCTAGCAGAAGTAGCATCTAAAGAAAAATTCTCTCCCACAGCTGGAAGCCTGGTTACCTCTACAATTCGTTCCTCAGTTATAGCTATTGTTAAACCCTATACTATAGCCTCTCCTTCAGAAAGGGTTCTTAAAAGTTCGCCTGCGACTTCCTCATTGAAAGTATCTAACCTCAAAAAGTAGTTCAACCAACCACAGCAGCTGAATGCTTGAACTGTTTGAGGATTCTGTGTCAATATCTCATGAGCTACAGATTCATGTCTTACCAGTTGACCACCCATAATCACAATTGTCTCAGCTAAAACTTAAAATATTTTCTGAAAATCCAAAGAAAACTTTTTACTTTTCTGCTCTACTTTTTTTGCCCTGTCGTCACTTTCTCTTCTTTTCCAAGAATGATCTCAAAAGATATGTGCATGTAATGATTGTTACAACTACTTAAACAAGTAGTTTTAATTGTGATTTAGGATAAAACATGCAGTTATATTTGGAAAGTACAAGAAAATAATAAAGAAAAAATCTGAACAGTTGTGACAGTAGCATAAGTGAGATGGATTATCCCGCCTGCTACTTAAAATATGACATGTGTCCACACATGTACTAAATAATAGGTGGAGATTGAGCAATAATGACTGATATAGACATAGTAGTAAATGAATAAAATGAAATAAATCAATGATTTGACAACAAAAGATATCACGTGCCTTTCAATAAATGTGCGTACATGCTGAGAAAGATGACGGCTTCAGCATGAAATGATAGTTGGGAATGAAATCATAATTGAGGGTGGTGTGGATGAATGAGGTGGATGGGTGATGTGGACATATGAGATGTATGGATGGAATGGATGGATGGGATGGAAGATAAGGAAGTGAGATGTGGCGATGAGTGGGAATGGAGAAAAAGGGTTTCCTTAAAAAGGAAACCTTTATTATGAGCATGCATTGTAACATTATGGTGAAGCTACAGGAGAAAGGCTAAATCTTTTTGCTGCAAGAAGATTAGTGGCAGGATCCTGAACAAACTGCTGCATAAATTCTTCTTTTGAGACTGACTAACGATACAACCAAAGATGGTGTCCATTAACCAGTAGCTTGAATCGAACAGGATCAATTGTGACTAATTGAACTGAACCATTATCAAATACATTCTCAATTTCATATGGGCCAAGCCATCGAGTGGTGAGTTTACCTTGATTTTCTTTATACCTTGAATCATAGAGCAGCGCCCAGTCACCGGCAGATAATTGCTTAGTTCGGATATGGCGGTCATGCCATTTCTTCCTTTGTTGCTGTACAATTTCTGTATGCTAGAGGGCTACTTTTCTGAGTTCATCTAGCGCATTCAGCTGCAGGAGTCTTTCCTTTTGGGCTTCGGAAATGTCAATATTAAGCTCTAAAGCAGTCCTCAAGGTCTTGTGCTCAAATTCGATTGGCAACATGGCAGTCTTTCCATAGAGTAATTCAAAAGGAGTAAACCATGTAGTTGTCTTCCACGTTCTCCTATAGGCCCAAACGGATTCAGGAAGTCGACTGCTCCAATCTCTCTTGTGTAGCTGAACTATCTTTGTAAGTATCACCTCAATTTCTCTGTTGGTAACTTCTACCTAACCATTGGCTTGAGGGTGATAGGGGCTAGGCTTCCTGTGTCGGATCTTGTAATCATTCATTAGTGTATTGATTAAATTGGATGTAAATTGAGCTCCTTGATCTATAACAAGTTCCCTTGGGACTCCAAACCGAGTAAAGATCTGCTCATATAGGAA